>CM059866.1:31488533-32078533 GCA_030490815.1 Acer saccharum
CGTAATATTTTGTAACAGTTTTTCATAGTGGATTTTCTTCGTTACTAGGCAACAACCCGTGGATGTTTCTTTCGTCATCAGAGTTTTACCACGTAACTACGTTTGTTATTCTTTTTGATTTCGATATTCTTAATCATTCCCATTCATAAAGCAGGATAACCGAAATCGAATTGTTGACTAGGTGACCACAAAAAATCATCGTCAACAACTAGTTTTGATCGTTTTAACTGATGGGTGGATCCCAACCTAACAAGATACCTCATTTTTAACACCCACCCACTGACATACCTTTTTTTTTTTTTTTTTTTTTTTTTTTTCAAATTTCAAATTTAAGGCATTTCTGTCCAAAAGTGGTAAAAGTGATGAAAACATAAAAAAAAACTTATGGCTAAGAACAATAACTCATAAATTTTTGGCTCTTTTGAATTCACCCCTATATATATTTATATATACATATATACGGTTTCTAAATCAAACTTATAGTAAGTTTTTTTTTTTTCTTACCTTTATTAGAAAGGATTTGCCTCAACAATTTTTTTTTTTTTTTTTGTTGACAATATTTATTAATTTGGGACCATGTATTCTTTTTGAAACTTTCACCATTGGTAGAATTCAAGTCGCTAACTTGTGAATCATTTGCCCAAACCCCAAGCTCGTCAATCTATCAGCTGAGCTACGTCCCTGTTGGCTGGCACCCCCCAACATGAATTAAAGGAGAAAAAGACCATGTAAAGCAGGGGCAAAATCGTCTCTTCACATTGAAACAAAACTATTAGATTTAGACCCAAACTCTAGTTAAATTTTTTGAGAATACTAGATCCACTCTCTTACACACTCTCTCTTCTCATGTCGACATGTGCCAACTTTTTACTTTTTTACTTTACTTAGAACCATAATAAATAGCCGATTTTACATGTTTTTCAATCAAACCAATAACATCTTCCCAAAATTGACCTTTCTTATATTTTTTTTTATTATGATTATATTATTATTTATTATTATTATACCCCCTTTGTTATTTTTATTTTTATTTTAATTTCATTACTAAACATAATTTATGCTCATAAAGTTAACGTTTTTGTCTAATTCCCATAAGTTCATCACATTTTAAATTTTATAAAGTAATCCTCATTTTAGGTTTTGAAAATATAGTTAAAAAGTAAATTTTCAGTAAAATAACTAACAATTTTTCTATATTTTATTAATTTTAATAATATCAAAATTCAAATGTACTCAAATGTGGGGTGTCAAGTTTTATTGTATTTAAATTAATTTCAATATTTCTAATAATATTAATAATTTTTATTTTAAAATAAATATTTTTCAACCACTACTTTTAATTCTTTGAACATTCTTCTTCCATCTTGGTAAGGCAATTTGAGAGATTTATTGGTTTGAATTGAAAATACAATAATGCTAGAGAACCTAAAAAAATAATCTAATTTTGGATCCAAACCTATATGGCAAATCACATGGGATCTTTGGGAAGAGTTAACTTGGGCCCATGTGTGTTGATGTTACCAATAGGTTGGGTCTAAAATTGTGTCACTTTTTTTTTTTTTTTGGATCTTCTAGCATTATTGTTGAAAATAACATGCAAAATCAGTCAATTTATTATGGCTCAAAGTTGAAAGTAAAAAATAAAAATAAACACTTATCACCATGACATGAGAATGTGTATCGAGAGAGTGAATTTAGAGAGTGGATCTAGCATCCCTCTAAATTTTTTCCTCGCCATTAACGAGTCAATCTCCAGCTCAGACACTATAAATCTGTATACGACACACGCGAAGTTCAATCAAAAACAAAACTGACCAAAGCTTCTTCTTCTTCGTTATTGTCAGCATTCATGACCCGTTAAAAACCCATCTCCAGGTCACTTCCTTTCGGGTTTTCTCTGCTTTCTTTTGTTTTTTTTTTTTTTCGGCTTTTATATAATTGTTTGATGATTTGAGACCTTTTTTTTTTTTTTTTTTTGCTTGTTTAGACGATCTCTATTGTTGTTTATTTGCATATTCTGTTTCGTTGATTTGGTTGCTGTTTGTTGTTATTGGTGGTGGCGGATCATGGAGATTGGTTTCAATTTGATTTGGATTGTGCCATTTTGATCATCATGAGAATTGTAGGGAACATGTGCGAAATATGTTGTGATTCACGAATATGGGTTTTTTTTATGCAACTGGGTTTTTGTTGTAATTTTCTTGATGATCAAGTTCTTTTGTGAAATGTTTTCCTTTTTGTTTCTAGAAAATGATAAATTAAACAAATGAAAAAACTTTCCTGCGGGATAGTGTGCATCAGTGCTAAATGCTTGCAATTGGAAGTAAAAGAAACGATTTTTTTTTTGGTGTGGGTGCGGAGCAATGTAAGTGAAGATGAACCTGTTTCAGTTTTTTTTTTCTTGGCTCTCTTTTCAAAAGCAACACTTAGTTAGGAAATCTATCAATCTTATAAGCTAGGCAGGTTAGTTTCCATGGCTTTTGTTTCTGGCTGGTTACATTTCTTTCATCCGAAATCTATCAATAAACAAGAAGTTCATCTCACTGTTGTTTTACTTATTAGATTGGTTGTTCTTGGAAGATAAATATCTGATGTTTTATGACTGTACTGGAAATTTGTTAATTCTTATTTTCATAGACAATGATGTTTCTTGTCATGTGAATTTGTAGGAGCCAGTTTCACATGCTGTTGCGCATCCTTCCCAAGTAACATTCTCGAGTGGAGTAAGTTTAGTCCAAAATTCTTCTTTTCATGACTTAAATACGCTTTAAATTATTTACTGGAAGCATTTACTGCAATATTTCTTTGTTATGCTACTATCTTATCTTTTAATCTTGTTCATGTTCATAGAACTTGAATAAAACGTGAGTTTAAGTGCAATCTTAGTGATTGGAATTTCTAGATTTAGTTTTGAAGGGTTAGGAATCAGCTAGGAAAGTTGATATTCAGGTGAATAGAATGCTACCAGCCGTGCTCATTTGTTACTCTATTTTTAACCTTGGTATTTCATTGTTCACAGGAATGAGGGATCATTGCTTTTCTGTAGCCAGAGTTTAGGATAAGTACTAATGCAGTAAATTGAGGTTCCATATATGTGGCATTGTGGTGGCATCTCTTTTATGATTTTCCACAACTCTTGCATTCAACTACTTTTTTTGGTCTCATGTTCTTCATATTTTTGGTTTAGTGGGATATGTTTAACACTTATTCAACTTTTGGACTTTTGACTTCCATATTGTGTCTTGGAGGGAAGTCAATGGACGCCTTTTGCAGGTTAGTTGCTTTTTGTTTATCTTGGCTTCTAATTTTTGATTATCCGGTCATTATAGCTTTTCAGACCATAATCCTAATTTTTCAATGTTGAAAATTCTTGTATTTATCATTATAAGGTGGATACTACTATGGAATGATCAAGGTGAATCACGTATGTGCTCGATTTCTACTTAAATTCGCAAGAACTATAATGATTTTTTTTTTTTAATATTTTTATTTAATTATTTATTTATTGTGGAGTATGTTCTTGTCCTTTCACAAAATTTTCTTCTAATAATAAACTACATTTCCCTTGCTTGTAGCATGATCACTCCCAATGGACGGTTCATGACACAAGAAAATCTGCTTATCAATGAGTGACTGTAAGTATGTTTTACTTTGATTCATAAAGAATATCGCTCACTAAATCACTGATATCTTTAATTTTTGATTTACATTGATCTTTTCGTTTTGCAGTTCATCCAGAAAGTTGGAACCCTATGTGGTCTGTATCAAAGTAGGACAATTACAAGTACTAGTTTAACTTCATGTTGTGACGTTATTCTTTTTCATATGAAAATTTGTTTGCATATAACTTCCCTTTGTGATGCTTTTTCTCAGTATTCTTTCTTGGTTTCCCATATATATCTATTTATGATATATAAAATGGTTGCTATAGATTGCATCTTCTGTAGGTCATTTGACTAATATTTACTGATGACGGGACTTCTCTCTTTTATGGTGAGTTCATTGTTCTCTCTATTTGATCTGGTCAATTCTTGCTTGGCTTTGTTATTTTTATTCAATTTCTTTGATTGGGTAAAAGTATTGGGACCAGCACTATGATAATTACACAATGCTTTACCTTTTCTGTTAGTAGATCCCAGTGGTTTGGATTACTTATAGTTTCCTTTTCATATCATTGTTTAGAGGTGTGAACAAGTTAGGCATGTTTTGGTATAAACCGCTATCTATTCTGAGTTCAGCCAAGCTTTCTATGTGGGTTTGTTTTAAAGCATTCAATTTGAGTTATTATAGTGGGTTTGTTTCAAATAAATGTTCGGGTCTTCTTCTATGTGTGTTACTTTTTCCTTATAGAGGGCTTCAGCCTTCAAGAGTTTATTGATAGCATGGTTAGATGCCCTGGTACAAATTAATGGTGGGCTTGCCAACTATGACCTGAATCTGTTTCTGCTGAAAATGATATTTCTTTTATGCTTCCTTTTAGCGAATTGGAGCCTAAGCTGCTATATCCTGAATTTTACATTATGAGGAAAGCTTTCTTTATTGATTATACAGATGGACAACAGTCCTACCACTCCGGCAGTGTGAACACTAGTGCTGCTGAAAGCAACGTCTGGCGAAGACATCTGTTGCTTTCAATTGTAAGAAGTAGGTATTTTGCTGAAAAGATTTTGTTATTTCTTTAATGGTTCAAAGGACTCTTTAAGTATTTTAATTTTTCTATTACATTTGTGTCATTTACTTATGATTGTGTATTGAGGCCCGGGTATTATGCAAGACCTACTTTTGCTTTCTTAGATTTTGTTCCTTCAAGGGTGGGCCACAATATTACTTTCTGAGATGATATGTGAATCCCATCTCGGCTGTAGCTATCTTGTGTATGTATAACCAGATTACACCAACTTTGGCTCGGTTGACCATGGAGTGAATAGATTGCAAATTTTGTTGCAGTCTTAGATTGCTTGGTTGCTTACTTTAGGGCGGCACCTGTCTTTATTCTTTTATCTGAGTCATTGCTTGTGATCATAAAATCAGCACCTTAAACTGTTACATAATATGATGTTTCCTGTCCATGACAGCCCAGCATTCAGGAAACTGTTCCCGGAGTATGTGGAGATGTATAATCAGCAACAACTTCCTGAGCAGCAAGTTTCGGAACAGCAATCAACTTAGTCGCCAAAAGAAGAAAATTCAGGTTTTAAGATGGAAAAACTCGGTAACTTGGGAGAGGATTTGAAAAAGGTATAGTGGATAGTGAACATACAGGCTGCTGCTAGTGGGTGTGTTTTGAAGCTTAATTTTGTAAAGGACAGTGTGACAAGGAGGCTAAGTTGAATCTCTGTGCCTTTGTTTCACCTTCTATGTTGATGATGTCTGTAGTTAGTCTATGTTTCAACCTTCTATACAGTTTGCTAATTTTATCTATTTTTGGCTCAAGTTTATGGTGGTACTTGTATTCTCTCTTCTCTGTTCTGTAAATTAGAGCTGACCTCCCTGAACTTGGGACCCATCTGTGTTGACTCCCTGATCATCAAGTAGCTGATTGCTTTATTGCTTCAAGTTCTAAATCAACCTGTCACATACAGTTCTAAGTCACTCCGGACTGCCGGTGCTCAACCTGCTTTTGTGGCTGATCTCAATTGTTCTTTCCTCATTTTGTATCATAGGCAGACTGCTCTTTCCTCGTCTTCCAGCGATGGCTTGATGAGGCTAGGAACTTGAACAATTCTGGTTTTTTTTTTTTTTTTTTTTTTTCGCCGTATCAAAAGTATAAAACCATTCATTGGTAAAAAAAATCTGTTCTTGGAACCCATTAATATTTGACTCCAAAAAGTTGTTGCCGTCTCGCAAAGGATTCAATCTACTCTTTAACTACAAGTGAAACTAGATGATTTTATGATTTTGATGACAAATTTATCATTAGCAGACCATGTTCTATTGTCTCTATTGTCTTTTGGGTTTCTTCCAAACGACATAAAATAGTTTTATGAGCCCATATGACCAAGGTCCTAAAATAGCAATACCAAACCTACACTAATATCAATACATAGTATGCATCTCCGATGTATATGTCTATGTCAATGCCAAATTTGGTATAAAAAAGAGTAAAATGTTATATTTATCATATAAATTTAGCATTGTGTTCTAATGCACAATTCTATTTAAAATGTTATTTTTATTATTTTATTAATTAAAATTATAAAAGTAAACACTTGCCATTAATATATTCATTATTTCTTTTAATGCTCCAATACAAAGTTCCATAAATACATTCATTATTTCATTTAAAATATATATATATACAGTAATTGTATTTCTGTAATTAAAAAAAGAAGTATTTATTGCTGTGCCAAATTTAACATATGCTATATTGTATGTCATATGTCAAATTTGGCATAGCATTTAACAAAATTTTAGCATTAGCACAATAATTTGCCACAGCATTGGAGATGCTCTAAGTTTGCACCGGATTGGGTCCAGGTTGAGCCCATATGAACAAGGTCCTAAAATGTTGACTAATAAATAGGTCTTCAAGGTTGAGCCCATATGACCAAAGTAATTTGCATTCCCGCAAGTACTGTATTTAATTCAAGTCCAACCCTATTTCTTTGCAGCCTCTCCAGATATAAACCCCTTAATACGGCCTGTCGTCCTAATTTCTCAATTCCCAAATCGATCGCCCGAAAGTGGAACCTTTTTCTCTCAAATCCTTAATCGCCCCAAATCCAACAGAGCAGAGCACAAGGTAATTAATATTCCTCTTCAACTGTACTGTTTTCTTTGTTTCATATATATAGATTCAATTCTAACAGTTGAGTTGAATTGAGTGGTAGATGATCGAGTACCTGAACCCGTTGCAGTTGTTTCGCCAAAGTATGAAGAGGACTTATTATATGCCATCGGCTGTGTTTATAGGTGTGTGTTTTACTGATGAATTTGCGAGCGTGGCGATATCTAACAGTTGCTATTTTAACACACGTATATATGGGTATGCATATACTAGTAACTAGTTTCTTATGATTTGGCGATTGGGTTCTTAAATCTTTATGTATTATATTGTATTTTTGTCCATCTTGCAGTATATATCCCAGAGACGATGTTCAAAGCCTTTTGGATGAGTTGGTGGATGAGATTCAAATCCTTAAAAACGATTATGTAAGCTTTTTTGATTTCTCTGTAATTCCTTATTTTCTCTATGAAGTATATATATGTCTCATGTCTATTATGTTTTGGTTAAGGAATATGATGTGGAGGGCATAATTGTTGCCAACAATAGTTCCTTGGTGAGTTTTCATCGATTCTCTCATTCATTCATTCATTCCCTCTCTTATCTATTTATATTCCTTACCTGACCTTTTTATCTTTTTAGGCTCCACCGGTGGATATTCATAATCTTATGGAAGACATACGCAAAAAGTTAAACTTTGAAAGTTTAAAGTATACATGTTGGAAAGACAACATTACACCATGGGTACGTGTGTGTTTTAGTAATCTTAATTCTGTTTGTCTCATTTGTCATTGTTTGTAGTTGTAAGAAATCTTGTTATTTTGCATTTAAAACTGTCAATCATAATAATTTGCCATTATTTTTGTTTTATTAATTATTCAGCATTCATTCGTTATACAAATTATACAGCATGTCATTGTCATTGTGTTGACAGAGGCCAGGATTTATGTTTAACCGATCTGGGATCTGTCTTTACGGGATAAAATTTCCTGGAGAGTGCTACTCTATGACTACACCAAAAGAACTACTGGAACGTGTTGAAGAATTTTCTGCTCTGCATATGCTACAGGCAAGTCTTCTCATTCCATGTGCAAATGTGCAATATTTGATTATTTTATTAGTATGATACAGTATATTGTGTTTTAATGTTTTATTATTTTGTTTTGTGTCCAAAGCATCACTTTTTGATAAATGACGAATTAACACTTCTCTTCTTGTTGACAAATTTAACTTCTTATAAATTGAGCTTATGTAAACTTGGTAAGGTTTAAAATTTTATTTATGGATTTGATCCAAAATTTTTGACCTGGTTTAATTTCAAAGTCATTCGAGTGTTCAAAGTGAGAACATTTTCATTTTTACTTTTCGACACTTTCAATTTGCTTTTGAATTTAAAATCTCATTTGTATTGTTATTTTGACATTTGGCAGGCGTTTCTAAATGTTTTTAACACCCTACATATGGAAAGAGACGAGGAGAGTATGGGAAGAGACAAGGAGTGTGTGGGAAGAGACAAGGAGAGGGAGGAAAAAGATGAGGAGTGGGTGTGTAATGTCGAGGAGAGGGAGTGTAAAGACGGGGAGAGGGAGTATTCCAAGAGAAAGGTAACGAGGAGAGGGAGGGTAAAGACGAGGAGGGGGAGGAAAAAAGACGAGGAGAGAGAGGGTAAAGTCGAGGAGAGAGAGTATTCCAAAAGAGAGGAAACGAGGGGAGGGAGCGTAAAGACAAGGGGAGGGAGGATAAAAGATGAGGTGTGGGAGAGTAAAGTCGAGGCAAGGGTGGATACAGACTGGGAGAGGGAGTATTCTAAGAGAAAGGTAAAGAGGAGAGGGAGGAAAAAAGACTAGGAGAGGGAGTATTCCAAGAGAAGGTACACACATCAATAAGACTTCTAAATAGCCTCATTAAGGCTAATATTTTGATATAAGATATATACATCAATACTCTCACATATAGTTTTATTTTCCTCGATCGAATTCCTAAAGGTTCGTTATGATGAATGGTTATTGATTTAATAATGTTTGATTTGTTTCCGTAACTGCAGAAGTGGTGCAAGATAATCCAGTAAAGGTCTTCTATGGAGCACCCTCAGAAGTTTGTGTACATGTTATTGGATTTAAGTTTGCATTTTGGTATACTATTTGTTTTTAAGAAGTTTTCGTGTTTCTTCCTGCTGATGTTTTGTACAATTCAAGAACTAAAGAATATATGTAGATTTCTGTTCAAATTTCTCCTAGCAGACAATGTGCTGAGAAGTGAGAGAAACTAAAAGATATATAAATTATAGCTTTTCTATATTCTTTTATCCGCTTATCCGCTGCATTGCAATACAACTGTTGCATTGATGTGATATATTAAAATGAAGTACCATTCATTGTTTATGAGATCTCATTTATATGATTATTTTTTCTAGAATTGCAAGCAGTGTTGGTATCGAACAAGTCAGGTTTGTTAGAACCCGTCGAGATCAAATTGTAACGCACAACTCTCTATACATGATTGTAAATTATGGTTGGACTTGAAATCCCCACCAAAGCTGATGTTGGTTCTGTAATGTTACAAAACTATATTTATTAGGACAATCAGTAACATTTTAATATATATAAAGCGGATAACAAAGTCATAACTTCCACTCTTTTAAAATACATTGGTCACTGACACATACCATGCATCTTTGAGTCATTTTATGTAATGTGATTTCATTAACCAATGTTATTTATTTACGTGCAATATGACATAAATTGAGTGGAGGATACACATATCATTATACATTCTAAATCAAGTGAAAGATACAAAAATGAATGAATATTTCTATATACATATTGCAAAATAAATTGTGAATCAAAACTGAATCTTATTGAATGGAAGATACACATATCATTATACATTTTAAATCAATTGAAAGATACAAAAATGAATGAATATTTCTATATAAATGTTGCAAAATTAATTGTGAATCAAAACTGAATCCACTTCACCCTAATATAAAAATTAATAAAACAATTGTGATATAATGAATAACAGTAAGATTGGCTATCTAAACAGTGAGGCAAGTTTGCATATTTCACATGATATGATGATCAAACTTGTTGAGCAACTATCATGACAACTAAATTATGTAGACTCTGAACGTTTCATCAGTACTAGAATTTGAGACCACTACAGTTCCTTCCATGAGCCCTTGAGCGATCATAGAATCCCATGAGTCTTTCCGTAATACCTATTAATATATGAATTCGACTACACATATGTCAATATATATTCTCAATCGAGTGAAAGATGAAAAAAAATAAAAATAAATAAATAACCCTCCTTCATAAATATAGCAAAAATTGTGAATCAAAACCGAATCAAATTGACCCGAATCTAAAAAATTAGTAAAACAGTTGTAATTGCGATAATAATAATATGAACAACGTAGTTAGTTGTCTAAACTGTGATGCAAGTTTTACATATTTGACATCATGATAATTGTTATGATGATCAAATTGTTGAGTAGCTACCATGATAGCTAAATTAAGAAGACTCGTAACGTTTCATTACGACGATCAAAGAATCTCATCATCTTTTCCGTAATATTAATGCATGCATTCGATTGCATATAGAAATCCCAACGGAAAAAAGAAGTAATATTATTGTGTAAATATTGCAATGACAATATTCTAGCAGTATTTAAGATGCGCGGGACACCTGAATAGCAACACGCGTTAAGGGGGAGGGTTGAGCCTCTCCTAGTCACGAACGGTGGCGTTGAGGAAGCTCGCCACCCCCGTTTCGCAGGGAAAGGGAGCTCGAGCTCCCTCCCCCTTGGAGAATACGATGGATCTCTATGGATCTCCTCCCCCTAAATTTCCTTCTCTATTTTTATTTCAGTTTTTATATATTTTTAATAATTTCACTTCAAATTGTTTTTATCTCCGCCATCCATCCATATATATATATATATATATATTCTATGTCCTTTAATAGAAAAAAAGATCAAATGACGAAAATGTCCTTACACTAGTTAAGTTTGACTAATTGCAAGGGAGTTCAACGTAGATTATTTGAAAAGTTGTTTTTAACTGTGAAATGTTATACCTCACTTAGATTGGGTGTAATTTCCTCTAATTCAAATTTAAAAAAAGCTTTTAGACACCGGTTTTTATAAAAATCGATGTCTTAAAAATTACAGTTTCAAAAGACATCGGTTTTTAAGAAAACCGATATTAAAAAAAAACGTTTAGACATCGGTTTTTATAAAAACCGATGTCTTAAATTTTGCATTGAAAAGACAATGGTTTTTATAAAAACCGATATTAAAAACAAGCGTTTAGACATCGGTTTTTATAAAAACCGATGAGGATTCAAAAGCAAAATTCTGCAATGCAAATCTGACCTATGTCCACATTCAAGTGTGCATCTCTAAAAATACTCAACTTTATTTGCTCAAATTTTGACACAAGAAAGTAGACATGCAAACTAACACTTTTAAATCAGAAAATATTCCAAAAATCGATTTGGAAAAGTGTGAAAATGAGCGATGAAAACAGCTCACTCGCGGATTCGCGAATCGCTTCTGACCTTTGACTGAATAATTGATCATAACTTTCAAAATACGGCCCGGAATTTTACGTTCTATATACCGTTGGATTTGTATCGAAAAATCAAAGAATCCAACATAGATGAAAAAATTTATTTCGTTGCCAAAAGATACAGTTTTAAGGAAAAAGTTTGCACAAAAATATCTCCGGCCAATCGCTTCAATTCTGACCTTTGACTGAATAATCGATCATAACTTTCAAAATACCACCCAGAATTTTACGTTCTATATATTGTTGGATTCGTATCAAAAAATAGAAGAATCCAACATGGATGAAAAAATTTATTTCGTTTCCAAAAGATATCAAAAAATAGAAGAATCCAACATGGATGAAAAAATTTATTTCGTTTCCAAAAGATACAGTTTTAAGGAAAAAGTTTGCACAAAAATATCTCTAATCGCTTCAATTCTGACCTTTGATTGAATAATTGATCATAACTTTCAAAATACCATCCGGAATTTTATGTTCTATATACCGTTGGATTCGTATCGAAAAATAAAAGAATCCAACATGTATGAAAAAATTTATTTCGTTGCCAAAAGATACAGTTTTAAGGAAAAAGTTTGCACAAAAATATCTCCAATCGCTTCCATTCTAACCTTTGATTGAATAATTGATCATAACTTTCAAAATACCGCCTGGAATTTTACGTTCTATATACTGTTGGATTCGTACCGAAAAATAGAAGAATCTAACATGGATGAAAAAATATATTTCGTTTCCAAAAGATACAGTTTTAAGGAAAAAGTTTGCACAAAAATATCTCCAATCGCTTCAATTCTGACCTTTGACTGAATAATTTATCATAACTTTCAAAATACCACCCGGAATTTTACTTTCTATATACCATTGGATTCGTATCAAAAAATTGAAGAATCCAACATGGATAAAAAAATTGTTTCTTTGCCAAAAGATACAGTTTTAAGGAAAAAGTTTGCACAAAAATATCTCCAATCGCTTCAATTCTAACCTTTGACTGAATAATTGATCATAACTTTCAAAATACCGCCCGGAATTTTACGTTCTATATACCGTTGGATTCGTATTGAAAAATCAAAGAATCCAACATGGATGAAAAAATTTATTTCGTTGCCAAAAGATACAGTTTTAAGGAAAAAGCTTGCACAAAAATATCTCCAATCACTTCAATTCTGACCTTTGACTGAATAATTGATCATAACTTTCAAAATACCACCCGGAATTTTACGTTCTATATACCGTTGGATTCGTATCGAAAAATCAAAGAATCCATCATGGACAAAAATAATTATTTCCTTACCAAAAGATACAGTTTTAAGGAAAAAGTTTACACAACAAAATATCTCCAATCGCTTGACCTTTGAGTACTCATGAATAATTGATCATAACTTTCAAAATACTGCCCAGAATTTTACGTTCTTTATACCGTTGGATTCGTATCGAAAAATCGAAGAATTCAACGTGGATGAAAAAATTTATTTCGTTACCAAAAGATACAGTTTTAGGGAAAAAGTTTGTACAAAAATATCTCCAGCAGAACACAAAACTACACAATAAAAAATGAAATGAAAAATAAACCCACCAACAAAATTTGTTTAATATGTATATGTTTGTAGTAGAAATTAGAATTTTGTTTAGTTGAGTAAATTTAAATTTATCAAACAGGTTTTTTTTTAATTTTTTAATTTTTTATTTGTAACAACTCATATAGGTTATATATAAATATTGTGCAATTGTTAACACATCCAATCTTGTAGTCAGGCGGTAAAGGCTTACCACTTTGCCTTTGTAGGCAGGCCGGCGACGGTGGGATTAATTTTTTTATTACATCAATTTTACATCAGGTTTTTAAATCAGTTTTAACAAAAACCGATTTCTTTTCTCTTGTTTTACATCGGTTAAAAACCGATGTCTTTTGCGCTTTTTTTCTAAATCACTAAAAAAGACATCGGTTTTAAAATTTTCAAAAACCGATTTCTTTTGCATTTTTTGTAGTAGTGATAAAATCATAAATAATAAAATTAAAAGCTAAGCAATAAATATTAAAAATACTAAGCATAAATATTAACATTAAGTAAAAACTATCCCATAAATATTTAATATACTAAATATAAAATCATAAATATTAAAATTAAAAACTAAGCAATTAATATTTAATAGTTAATAAACTAAACATAAAATCGTAAATAATAAAACTAACCTTTGTTTGTAGTTTGTAATTTGTAGAGAATGAGAGTATTAGAGTGTGTAGAGAGTTACGAATAGAGAGTGTTAGAGACTTAGAGTAGAGGAACTAGAGAGAGAGAGAGAGAGATGAAAATGAAAGTGAGAGCGTGAGATGAATAGAGAAACAAACTAAAAAATTGGAATTAGATTTAGGTTGAGATGAAGAATCTGCCATTAAAATGAAAGGGGGGATAGATCTTGAATGAGAGCGGCTGACAGTGAGAGATTAGGTTTAACTGGGAAAATTTTAGGATTAAAATTAGATTTAGGTCTATGAATTTCTGACTTGTCAAAATTTGTATGACATGTCAATAATAATTGCTGGGTTTGTAAAATATGACTGGTGACCAATATTTATTGGCTAGGCGTGCCAACTCACCTCTTAAGCCAGAGGTACTGTAGCATCTCTCCTGCGATATTGCTAGCAATTAAAGCTTCAAGTCCAAAGGCAGTATCCCACAATTGACTGCTGGAACCCTGCATAAGGATTAGATTATGTTGACCAAATTGTTTATTAAAAATGAAAACAATAAATTGATTTAATTGGATTTAACATGACCCTAGTTCGTTGACGATAAGTTTAAAAAGTAAAAGAATTCTTAATTATAAAAAATAAAAAAAATAAAAAATAAAAAACTGGTTTTCCAAAACTTAAAAATCATGTTGAAAACATTTTGAATTTGAACTATTTTTGGAAAACAAAATTTACATTTCTTGAATCAACACAAATGTTAAACATTACTATTTTTTATTTTGTTTACCTACTTAAAGCTATTTAAGACAAATTAAAATTGGTTGTAAAAAGTAGTGTAGGGAAATGAATGCTAACCAGCTGGTAATGTTGACTTGTAAGCCACCAAGAGCAAGTGAGCTTGGTCTGGGTTGATCACTGGTCTTAGAGCATAATCTGGCAAGAGAGGCTCAAAGGAATTGTCTATAAGCACATTGGATGATTTGAGATGACCATGAGGAAGCACTATGCTAGGAAGCTCTTTGTGGAGGTAAGCCAAACCCTTGACTACTCCTTTAATGATTTTCAACCTGGTTTGCCAATCAAGCCCTTGAGTATGGTTCCCTGCCAATATATATATCTAATGATTTTCTTTTTTATCTTTTGGAAAGTACTAAATGGATTTAACTACTATACATGACCTGTATAGTTGCTGGGTAGTTATATGAGAGAAAGATAGTTTATTTTTATTAATATATTTTTTTAATTTTCAAATCCTTAATTACTAGAAACTAACCCAACAACTATATAGGTCCTGTAATAAATAGATGATATAAAGTTGATTACCATGAATAAGACTAGCCAAGCTAGTTTTCACCACAAACTTAGTAACCAAGAGTTTCTCTTCTTTCCTATAGTAGAAGGCAACAAGAGAACAAATTTTGATGTTGCAACCTCCCAATCCTTCTCATATGTTCAATGAAGAACTCTCTTCCCACATTATTCATTTGCTTATATCTCTTCACAACCAAGTTTCGTCCACTTGATATCATAGTCTTGTATGAAGCACCAGAAGTCCCACTTCCAAGCACTTCTGCTGCAGATGTAAGCATGTCTTGAAGATCAAACCTCTCTATATCATCCTTCACAAATGACAACTTCCCATATTCACCCCTCTTCTTCGTTCCTTCTGTCTCCACCACCACCGGTGCCTTCTTTTCAACCACACATGTAGTTGGCAATGTGTTTGTGTCCTCCAAAGCCAATGAGTCTCGTTCAACCCGTGAATTGCGTTTCTTCCAGTAGAATAGTATCAAAAGAGCAGCAATGATCCCTAATAGTATCCCTACAACTAGCACAATTAAGGCTATTTTTAGTACTGATACTTGCTTCTCACTGCCGGTGGAGGCGGCAATGCTGCCATCTTTACCACCACTGCCTTCATCACTGCTGCTGGCATCATCCGAGGCCTTGCATTCGACTAAAGGTGGTCCACATAGATTTTTATTGCCTGCATATGTTGGAAAATTCCAACATGTGGAGCCACACATCTAAACATTAAATGTGTTATGCTATCTTTTGGTTAATCCTAAATTAAAGTGATCTAATTAAGATTTAAA
This sequence comes from Acer saccharum, assembly GCA_030490815.1. Lineage (NCBI taxonomy): Eukaryota > Viridiplantae > Streptophyta > Magnoliopsida > Sapindales > Sapindaceae > Acer > Acer saccharum. The sequence goes on from CM059866.1 coordinate 31,504,116, forward strand.
GTTTTAAGGTTTAAGGGTGTAATTGTCATGGAATTAACGTGTAGATACTAGAGCGCTACATTTAATTTGATGAGGGGCCTAATTAGAAATAGGAAACCTTATAATAATCTGATTATTGTATATTCGGATTATGGTCCCCAAATTATACGATACCTTTTGGCTTGTCTATATCCCTATTACCAGAACAAGAGAGAACACTTTAGGGTTCATAAAGATCGTGATAATTTGGAAGATCACAACCCGTCCATCAACCTCTGGCAATGGATTCAGGTACGCTTCCGCTTTTCCTTATCTCCCTTTCTCTTGAATTGACATGGGTTAGTAACATGTATTTAGGGTTTGATTAATTCATGATATAGAAACATGTTTAGGTTAAACTATGGATGTATTTTGTGCCTATGCATGTTAGATTCGGTATTAATCAAATTCCTTACAAGTGGTATCAGAACCACCCATGATTTATTCTTGAGAATTTAAGGAATTTTTTGGAGATATGGTGTGTTATTCAACCACTGTCATCTAATATATGTTTGATAAATCGGTCCTTGGTATCAGATATATTGTTTGATATATGTTTGATATATGTTATTTGATATATTGGTAGAGAATAAAGAAATAAAGAAATATTGTTTGTGGTATTGTTTGTTTGACTTTTGAATATGATATGTTAGAAATTCTGATCATGTGTTCAAGTGATATCACCCAGTTTTTTGTGTATTTTTTTTATTTTCTTTGGGTCAATGGGTTGTGCCTCGAAGAGTACCACTTACAGTTAATATTGTGTGGGTAAATTCATGTGGGTATTAGCTGGCCCAACGGAAGGTTAATACTTGGCCGAATTGTACACATGCTTGTGGTAGTAAACATGTGACAATTATAAGGTTTTACATGTGAATAATAAGTCGATCCAAAGATAGATTTATTATTTGACATGAATTATTGTCAATGTTTGATCACTGCATCAAGAGTACCATTTACAATTAATATTATTGTCCAAAGACTTGATATTAATGTTGTGCTAGTTATCTTGAGATGGGACTTACCATTATTTGAATTTGTTGATTATTGTATTTGGTTATTAATGTGAGCATGTTTGTCTATTTGTTTTGTTCTATTTACGGCTAGTGTTTCTACTATATCTGCTAATATCAACTCTATACTCATGCGTAATGGGACCAACTTTACGGATTGGAAGGAGAACATATTTATTGTTCTCGGCTGTATGGATCTGGACCTTGCACTTCGGATTAAACAGCCCACTTCTCTTACGGATGCAAGTTCTCTTGATGACAGAAAGAACTTTGAGAAGTGGGATCGCTCAAATCGCATGAGTCTTATGATCATCAAGCACGGTATTCCGGAGGCATCTAGGGGTGTGGTATCTAAAAAGATAACCAAAGCCAAAGAGTTCCTAGCAGAAATTGAAAAACGTTTTGTGAAAAACAATAAGGCAGAAACAAGCACATTTTTTCAATGCTTGATTTCTATGAAGTACAAAGGCAAGGGGAACATAAGGGAGTACATTATGGAAATGTCTCATATTGCTTCTAAGCTAAAGGAACTGAAGCTCGAGCTGTCTGACGACTCATATTATAATAACTTGTAATTTCACTTGAATAATCAATAGCATTTTCCAACATTAAATAAGTGAAGTTCTACCTTATCGGCATATCTGTTTGGAATCTCCTGGGCTGTTTGTCAAAAATTTGACAATATCTGGAAAAAAATTTCACTCTTTGATTAGAGCTGTTGATATAGGAAATGGCATCTCTAATGCGATCTATATGACGGCTTACAACCTTCAAACACGATTTCACAACTAAATTTATGATGTGACATACACACCGTTTGTTGAAGAGATAACCCCCGGCTTGAGGGACATTGTTGGTTAAAAACAAGTTAATGGATGCATTATCTAAAGTGAGGGAAATGATGCGTCTAATTAGTCTAAAATCATTTAAAACTTCAGAAATAACATCAAAAATATTTTGAGCGGTATGAGCGAAATCCATGGGACAAAAACCAAGAATTCTTTTTTGGATCTTCCAATCAGTATCTATATAATGTCCCATGACACATAAATTGTCCTGTTTGGAACGAGCGTTCCAAATATCGAAAGTTAGTGCAATATAAACACTTAAACTTTGTAATTGAGCAACCAATTTTACTCAATTGGATTTAAAACATTTTAGTAAATCCCTTCTGGTGGTATTTCTAGACACAGCTAAAAATTAGGGGATAAATGCATTTTTGATAAATTTTTCAAAAAAAAGGACTATTACCGAAACCAATTGGTTGATTAGTTTTGGCAATATAACGCGCCATGCATTCTTTAGCATTGACATCGTCATATCTCTAACTGGTTACAAACCCATCTGGGTTCCGTTGTAGTTGTGTCTGTTTAGTAGTATCTATCTGACCGTGTTTAAGCATGCATGAATCTTTATGCCTTTTCAAATGTCATGTTCCTTTCTTAGTATCGGACAATACTTTCTTACGAAATTTACAACAAACCTTAGATAATACCTGACCGTTCGGACCGGTTATGTCTATCGGATCAAAAGTAATCCATACCACAAATTTAAACTTTCTGGTTCTTGATTTTGATGTCGTTGTCCTCGATGTCGAGGCGGAAGGACCGGTTAGTCCTTCAGTATCTTCCTCAACTTCCTCTTCTATTGACTGAATATTAAAGTCATCATTGATCATGTTCAATCCGTCTGAGAAATAAACAGGAATTTGAGTAGGATCCATTTCCTAGTTCCTACAAATTAGACATAAATATTAAAATTAAAAACTAAGCAATAAATATTAAAAATTTTAAACATAAACATAAACATTAAGTAAAAACTATCTCATAAATTTTTAATATACTAAACATAAATATTAACATGGGGGAAGCATGTCGGGCATTGAGCTTGTGTTGCCCATTTACGTACTTTAATGCCTCATGATCAAAGAAGAGAATGAATTCCTTAGGCATGAGATAATGCTGCCAGCGATCTAAGGTTCGAACAATAGCATAAAACTTCTTGTCATATGTCGAATACTTTTTGTGAGAATTGTTCAACTTCTCACTAAATTAGACAATAGACTTTCCTTCTTGGCTAATAACAGCACCAATTCATATGTTAGAAGCATCACAATCTACTTCGAAAACCTTGTTAAAATCTAGGAGAGCAAGAATGGGAGCTTGAGTCATCTTCTCCTTTATAAGTTCAAAGCTTTTTTATGCTTCATCATTCCATTTGAATGTTCCTTGCTTAAGGCATTCGGTGACTAGAGCAATAATGGTACTAAATTCCTTAATAAATCGACGGTAGAATGAGGCAAGACCATGGAAGCTAGGAATGTCATGAATTGAGGTAGGAGCAGACCAACTTGTAATTGCTTCGACCTTGCTGGGATCAACCTTTATTCCTTCACTTGAGACAACACAGCCCAAAAAGATAAGGCTATTTGTCTTCAAATTCACACTTCTTCAAATTCACATATAATTGTTGCTCCTTTAGAAGAAGAAATACTTGTCAAAGATGCTCTAAATGTTGTTTTTGATCCTAGCTATAAATAAGAATATCATCAAAAAAAACCACAACAAACTTACCAATGAATGGTCTGAAAATGTGATTCATGAGACCCATAAAAGTGCTAGGAGCGTTTGAGAGTCCAAACGGTATCACCATCCATTCAAAGAGTCCATCCCTTGTCTTGAAGGCAGTTTTCCATTCATCACCGGGTCTCATTCGAATTTGATGATAGCCACTTCTAAGGTCAACCTTTGAGAAAATAGTGGCACCATATAGTTGATTAAGTAAATCATCAAGTTGAGGAATTGGAAAATGATACTTGATAGTGATCTTATTCACCGCTCGACTATCAACACACATACGTCAAGATCCATCTTTCTTAGGAACAAGAAGAGCCGGTACAACACATGGACTCATGCTTTCTCTTATCAATCGTTTGACCAATAAATCATCAACTTGCCTTTGCAGCTCGTCATGCTCTTTCGGATTCATCATATACGTTGTCTTATTTGGAATCATGGAACCGGGTACAAAATCAATGTGATGCTGAACATATCTCATTGGAGGAAGACCGGACAGGATCTCCTTTGGGACAATATTTGAAAATTCATGCAAGAGAGGTTCCATTAATGGTGGAATTTCTTCAACCTCCTCATTCATCACAAGAACAAAAGCCTCATCAACTTCTTCTAAGGCCTTGTCAAATTTAACCCTTGAAAAGAAATGATTTCCATTGCTCTTGGTAGAAGTATATGTACTTTCAAGCTTTGAAGAGCCTAATGTGACTTTGACACCATCTTTATAAAAGCTGTAGGTGTTCTTGAAGCCATCTTATTTAACTTTCCTATTATATTGCCATGATCTTCCAAGAAGCAAATGACAAGCATCCATGGGAACAACATCACACCAAACTTCATCTTTGTAATTCTATCCAATGGAAAATTGCACAAGACATCTTTTGTTTACCTTCAATTCATTGTCTTTGCGCAACCATAAAAGTTTGTAACGTCATGGGTGTTCTTCTGTCTTAAGTTGCAATTTCTCCACCATGGTAGTAGCCACCACATTTTCACAGCTTCCCCCATCAATAACAGCACTACACACCTTACCATTATAGGTGCATAGATGTTGTTACGGAGCCAATTGTCATCCTCCACATGGGTTGCATTTAAGCTTCGACGAACAACAAGAGATTCTCCTTGGTCAGCATAAATAATTTCAGTGTCATTTTCTGATCCTTCACCATTGAGGGATTCATTTTCAGCTTCCTCTTGGATGTCTTCTTCAACTAACAAAACAATCTTCCGATTGGGGCACTCAGAAGCAATATGACCAAATCCATGACACTTAAAGCATTGAGGAAATTGGGATTAGGCTTAGTTGAAATAACCTTTCCATCTTGCTTCGAAGGTTGCTTGGAAATACTTGCCTTGGTTGCGATCAAAGGTTTTGAAGTTGAAGCACTCCCTCGGTTGGAAGTATTCTCACGACTCCATGTTCGAGTATTGCTTACATTCTTTAATTGGCGTTCCACATTCACAGCTAGCTTGAATACATCATTATATGTCTAATAAGGTTGTAATTGGACCACATTATGAATTTCTGGCCTAAGCCCTCCAAGGTAGCGAGCAATAATTTGTTCCTCTGGCTCGGTCAAATCACAATGCAACATGAGATTATCAAACTCTGCTATGTATTCCTCCATAAACAACTCACCTTGCTTAAAACTATGAAACTTGAGGAAATAATCTTGTAGATAATGATCTGGCAAGAACTTTTTCCTTAAGTGTTTCTTCATCTTTTCCCAAGTGACAATTCTAGTCTTTCCTACACGGGCACGCTGCTTCTTAAAATGCTCCCACCAAATTGAGGCATGTTTTTTTAACTTTATTGCAACCAGCTTTACCTTGTGCTCCTCTTCAAAATTATTACAATCAAAGATTCTCTCAATGGTATTAAGCCAATCAATGAACTCATCGCCTTGAATTCTTCCTTCAAAGTCTGGAATTTCAAGTTTCATGGGGAGATTGTGGGGAAATACTTGATTCCTTTGAACTTGACGGGGTGAAGGAGCCTCTTCACCGAGTACTCGATCATGAGCACGGTAAAAGGGGTTAACCTCCTCTTCGTTATTTGATATACCATCCTCTGAACCATGACGCGAATCATCATGTCCCAGAGCTTCGAAGCGTCCTAAACGCTCCTGGAGTTGCTGCACTTGTCTCCTTAGTTCATCCATCTCAATGTCACGAAGGTCTCGTTCGTGCACCGGTGTTTCAATGTTTTGGCCATGACGATGACGGTTGGCCATCACAACCAAAGCTTTGATACCAAACTAACACCAGAATAAATGGAAGGGTAGGAGAAACACAAGTGAACACTCAAAGATAAACACTTGCACTCAATGGAATCCACCAAAGAAATGGAGCAAAGATAACAAGAATAATTGTTCTTAGAAAATTCTGTATTATCACTCAACTGACTTTCTTTATACAAGCTTAAGACTTATATAGAGGGCATGGAACATCCCTCCAGCCGTAGTAATTAATAATGAACCTAGAAATTGAAAATAATAATTGACACAATAACCAAAATAGACTAGGTTCAAAGATGACTCTTGAAACTTCAAAGGTCAGTCTAGATACATCACCATATCAGTATTCATCCTTATCATTTTTATTTTATTTTTTTTAAAGTTAAATTTGGGATTTGAATAGAGATTCGACTTGAACCCATGATCTCAACATGTGTGTGTGTATGAGGGGCGTACTACTGAACCACTTCAACTTTTGACAATAGATTTAAATTTAAGTATAGGGAAAATTTATAAACATGTTTTGTCTTACACTGTTGCATAACTTGCATTAGCATTTAGCATAGTTTATACGGCTGGCAGAAATTTATTATTATTATTATTTTTATATAGGCAGAAAATTATTATAAATTCTCCATCTCTTCTCTCTTTTATAATTTTCCTCTTTAACTTGTGCTTGAGCTTTAAAATTTACTTAAGTTTCCTAATCCTTAGCTAATGTTATCTTGACACCCCCTTTATAATGGAATTAAGTTTGTTTCTGGTCATTGATATATATATATATATATATATATATATATATATATATATATATATATATATATATAATTTCTCCGCAAAAAAAAAAAAAAAAAAAAAAAATTCTAAAATCTGGTTTGTGCTCTGAGTGTGGTGGACCTGGTTTGTGCTGGGAAACCAATTTTGGCGGATGTGGGCTTCGTTATTGAGGATATTGTTTGCAGATTAAGGGACGCACCAATTGTAGTAAGGTAGTTCATGTTTCTAGAAAGGCGAATATGGTCGCCCATTCAATTGCTAAAATGTCTTTACATATTGATGATGATATCTACTGGTTGGAGGAGTGCCCTCCGGATGTGGAGAGGCTGCTCCAGGTAGACTTAAGGGGTTGTAGTTGTTTGTTCCTTTAATAAAGTTTGTTTCTCTTAAAAAAAAAAAAAAAAAAAACTGGTAATACTTTTTTGTCCCAAATATGTCCACTATCTAAAGTCATTTTAATGAGAAGAAGTTCTAGAAAGATAAGATCATAATTTTATTTCATTTTTTTTTTTTTCATCTATTACAAAGTACATAGCAGACATTTTTATCTCCATGTACATACATATATTAAATAATTTCCTGATTTCTTATTATTAATTATCTCCATGTGTATTCGCTACTTGTATTAATTAAACACTTGTTTCGTAGCTAGGTAATGGAACCTTCCTGCGATATTCTGCTAAAGCCCACAATGGGAAAATATTCCTATATTCTGCATAGTGTAACATGCAGTTCCTCATGAAAACTCCCATGATTTCCTGCCATAAAGTAATTAAATAACTTATTAGAAAATATATAGAGGATTATAGATGATTTTGTTACTTTTATGTCTGTTGTGTTCATCAAAGTAAATTTACTTGACATTAACAAAGCAGTTTTACCTGTTGGGGGAAGTCACCATTTTCTAACTGAGAGTTGATCAACAACTTTGCACCACGATGAATAGGTGTTGGATCTCTCTCAGCCTGTCACATAGTATAGGGTAATTTTATCATGAACTGCAAATCTGTCCTTACATTTTTCAGGTAAAATTTGAATAAAATATGATAATTAAGCTTACCTGCCCAGAATGAATTAAACCAATCATAGCCAATGAGGTCTGTACCAAATTTGATCTCTTTCCTTCAAGAGGTGTATATATCTGTACGGTCATCAAACAAAGCAAATTCTCAACAAATGCCAAGTGTTTGATATTGTTGCAAAAATTCACTGTAAATTAATTCCTGTATGAAAATGAATTTTACCTTGTTTGGACATGAAAGGAAGCTCTCTCCCCATCCACCATCATCACTCTGTGTATTTAGCAGAAATTTAACCGCTCTACGGATAGCCAAACAATTCCCGTAAGTCTTGCCACCAGCAGCCAACCCTCCAAGGGAAAAAGCTGTGCCATATAAGAAGCAAATTCCCCAATTGCCATACCTGTAGACATATATAGTTTAGACAAAAAGAAAAAAAAATACAAATGTTCCAATAAAAAATATTACCATACCATGAGCCATCCGCGGTCTGTTCATCTTCGAGGTACATTATAGCTTTTGTGATGAAATTTTCAATCTCTTTCTTTCTGTGATCCGGGTATAATTTTTTGAACAAGACAAATGCCTGGATTGCTGAGGCAGTGCACTCAACATATGTATGCTCAACAACAAGGTCCTCAAGAAACTCTACAGGATTGAGCCACTGAAGAGGAAAGCAGAGAACAGTCAAGAGTTTTAATGAAAATTGTGTCGAAAGCTCAACTCAATCTTGTCCAAGTAGCTACATACCTCCAAAAGTGGCGAGGCACCTGCTCGCTCCCAAACTGCTAATCCACCATTTTCACTCTGCAATAGTTGTAAGATAGAAATCATTGAAACCAGACCACACTCATATGAAAATTCAATTCAATATAAACTAGTCAATCCTTGCCTGAAGAGAGAGTATGAAATTGACAGCCTCGTATAATCTCTCCGGTCCCATTTTCTCACCAACAATTTCTGGCGGTAGCATGGATAATTGTAGGCAACACTAACAAAATGCATAAAAAAACTATGATATTATAGATCCTTAAAGCAAACTATGATATTATATAACCTTAAAGAAAGTCAACAAGTTACTTTCAAACTTTCTGCGGTGCAATCTGAAACTTGCCACCCATGATCTTGATCAGAGAAAGTCCAAGCTCCTTTCGAAAAGTGTCGAAACATGCTCTCAAAGTCTCCTGAAGGATTATCCTTGATCTTCATATGTTTCAAAAGAGATGGTTTAGTGGAAAACAGAGAAAAATATATGAAGAATAAAATGCTTGTATATATGATATATTTCTTTTAGGATTTTGATATGAAAACCTGAGATTTCTTCAGGAAATTGTGTCCTTTAGCAAGTGTAAGTCCGATTTCATCTGTGAGGTTGCTAGCAAGCAAAGCTTGAAGGCCAAGAGCAGTATCCCACACTTGACTGCCAAAAGTCTGCAAAATTGTATGTTTTTGAATGATTGAAATAGTTTGCAGCTATTATGTTAGATAGTGTGAAGAATGAATATTAACCTGAACTTTCATTCCATCTTCTGCAAGCCAAATGTAATCCGAGACTCTAGCAAGATGCTTCTTAAAGGCATCTCCATTAGGATCTTCAACCCAACAAGCAAGCATACACAGTGGCTGTTCAAATACAAGTTTAGAGTCAATTTTTATAACCCGATTTCTTCTTTTTTACTATTAAAAGTTTTGAGTCGTACCTTTTCTACACACCCGATAGTAATGTATCGACTACTCTCATCTTCGTAATGAATGTACTTCATTGTTTCTTGTAGAGCCTTCTCTCTTATCAACTTGTTGAAAGGCCATCGAGTGAGGAGAGGCTCTGTAGCTATATAAAGACTGTCCCAAAGCACATCCTGTACTAAAGGATGTGGATAATATAGATCCTCCTGAAATAATAATTATTCTTCTAGCTTGGTTAGGAATATTTTAACAACATAAAATTAGAGGCACATTTTACGTATTCATTTTTGAAAAAACAATTTTAAAAATGATACCAAACGAAGATGGCATTTACCTTTGCACAAAGATGACGAACTTTTCTCCAATTGATCTGATTGTAAGTTTGAGTGTGGAGTTCTTCCCTCAGCTGTTGAATCAGTGGAGTGATCGGACCAACAAACCTTTTACCATATAAATATGATAAAGGCATGTAAACCAGTCGGCAATAGCACCACATTTTTGCTGCATATATTTCAATTTTCAACAAATAAAATAAAATAAAATAACAATCTCCAATTCTCTAATTATACTGCAGAAAAGTTTGCAGACCTGGATGCATTGGAAGAGAAGAAGGAAGTATCCAAAACTCAGGGGGCATTGGGTTGACTCCACACCATTCAAACACTCCAAGTATCTGTTACAAACCCAACAAAATAATAAATATTTCTCATTTTTGTTTTATTTAGAATTTGAGAAAAAAGTGCATAATTTTGACAAAGAATATGATCATACCGAGAGCCAATTTTTTCCCCAAGAGGGAACATAAGTAACACCACCATGATCAAGTATCCATTTTCGAGCTCTGGCACAAGCATTGTTTTGACCATCATCTGGTCCTAATCCCAGTAAACGCATACAAATGTAGCTGAAAACTGTTCCAAACATGCTGCTGTGACTTTCTACATGTATTCCCCATCCACCATCTTCATTCTGCACAACCAAATATCTTCATGCTAATATCCATCGACAATTTTTTATTTTTTATTTTTAAAGAAAAATGGTGGCTTGAAGGAGGTTTATGAATAGTCCGGATGCCAATTAATATATACCTGATGATTATACAAGTAACGAAGGATTTCTTTACGATGCTCCGCAGTGAATACTGTATTAAGATGCCCAGTAATATACAAGCACATGACCTGCAATTTTCAGAGTAATGGATGGAAGATAGTTAATTATCAACGTAGTCTAAAGTCTTCATCTTAATTTATATATATATATATATATAGCCTGCAGTAGTGTTCCGTAGATATTATCTGACTGAATGACATTATTAGACTGAATGAATACATGAATTCTTGTAAATAGGTAATATTTATTGATTATTAGAATTAGGTGAAAATTAAGAAATATAATGAAATATATATTTTTTTATAATACATGATTGAAAAGTATATATGATGATGCATGTAGTAATGAGTGATTGAAGTCAAGAGGGAAGAGAGCACTCACAAATGGAGGAAGGAAATACATAGGGCCAGCATTTTCAGCAGGCCAATGACCATCACTGGCCTGTATGGCTGTGAAGAAGTGAGCAGCCCTCCTCAATGCTGTTGTGGCAGTAGTATAAGTAATTTCTTCTCCATCCTTCACCTTTACTTGAGGAATTGTTTGTTTGAAGTTTTTCTCTCTTTGAAACTGCATATAATATCATTTCTAAGGAATATAATAGAAAACACTATGAAAAAAAATTAAGTGACTGTAAAGTTAACTAAGTATTGGATTAGTCATTGGTATATAATTCATCTGAGTCCGCTCCTAATAATCCAGTACTTTTTAAGAATAAATTATATCCAAGGAGTTGATGTCCTCAAATTTATTTGTAATTAATTATAGCATGGTTGATTCATATTGACTTATTGCTTATTGCTTTTAAATTATAAAATTATAATTACTATTCTCATGTCAAAATATTTAGTTATTTTTCCACTTATATACGTAAGTGGGCACTTCTTTGACTTCTCCATATATTTTATACTAATCCATTCTTTCTTTCTTGTTCAATTGACTCATTTGAATGAAACTTGACCTCTTGAAGGTTCGAAATACACTAATCAGCATGGACTAGTATGAGAGAATTAAGAGAAATTAATTTCTACAAACCTGAAATCTCCAAAGAAGGTCACTGGAGGGCTTGACTTGGTGGCGATTTTTGTAGAAATTTTGTCGAGCTTCTTCAACCTGAGCTACCTCTTCTGGGCTGCCTGCTTCAGGATCAAATTCCCATATTTGCCTTCCCACGTAATTGTTCGTGCTAAATATATATGGGTTGTTACCACCCTCTGCAATCTTCAGCCTCCACATAATTGTTTCTTCTGTTGAATGTGATAATTCAGAATTAAATGTATAAATAAACAATTTCATGATTGAGAATATTTAAAAATGGAAATTGAACTCTATATATATATGTATATATATATATATATATGTATAATGAACTTACAAGCAAAAGAGATAACGGGCAGCAATGGAAGAAGTTACAAAAGTTTCAGACAAAGTGTTGGTAGAAAAGTAGGAAGAGAAAATATATTGAGAGAGAAGTTGGTGTTGGTGTTGGGGTAAAGAGTGTGATGATTCTTTTTGGTGAACTAAAACTCCCTATTTATACATAATCGTAAAGCGAATGAGCTTACTTTAATACTTTTCTACTATATTAAATGTTGACCTGGATTATAAATTTATTTATTTTTTATTTATGTTTTTTGGAAATTACAATATATATATATATATATATATCAAAAAGATTTCAAGTTTTTTTTGTCTGCATATATGAAATTTACATGCATCTGGGTTTTGCTATATATGGTCCAATATAGGAGCGTCCCGTTTTACAGATTAAATTAAATTAATTTTACGTTAAAAGAAAAAAAAAATGTATCTCATATACGCTTAGTAGAGCTGTCACGACCTAGGCCCTTCGATTGTAACACCGACGGAGATAGAAACTTTTTAGTGGGACAAGGAGCCTATGTGTATTCGAAAACAAATAATATATATACACATGAACACATTAATAATATTTTTATTTTTATTAAAAAAAAATGTGATTTTGAAGAAACACGTGACGACAGAAAATTCATAAAATAACACATAGACAATATAAAATGCAATTGTTTTTTTTTTTTTTTTTGTTTTTTTTTTTATTGTAAATGCAATTGTTAATCATGGAAAAATTTCGACTTTATATCTATGATCATCGATCACATTCACAACAAACTTTAAAGATTAAAAGGACTAGATGACATAAAAACCTTCTTATTTTTAATGCTTGTAATATATTGCTTATGTTTTGTTAGTCAGAAGATGACAATTTGGAGGACCATTTTCAAACAATTTTCTTTGATGGACAAGTCAGTGCGCCTGCACTATTCTAAAGCAATGTTTTGCAACTTGTTTAATTACCTAGCTTTTTGATTAAGTCATAATTAACCCATGTAAATCATATTATTAAGTTAGTGGTGCTCAATTGTGATCAACCTCAATATTTTGTGTAAGCTAGGAAGCACGGATACTCCATTTGGTGGAGGTAACTCGTATCGAACTCGTATCTAATTCAGATACTTCCCGAATACTCCAGGATACGTATACGATACGCCAAATGGCTTATCCGTTGACTTTTTCACAAGTTTGACTAGAGGATACTTAGAGGATACTTAGGGGATACTTGAAGGATACATTTGGGGCAATATTATAATTATTTTAGTATAAAAAGGGTTCAAATTATAATTTCTAAATTTTAGGAGTCAAAATGAAATTGTAAGAAAATGTTGGTTTTGATTCCATTGACATGGAGAATACCGGAATACTTGAGGTTGCAAACCTTTCTCTTGATGAACCAGAGTTAGAGGCGAATTATTTATATCATTTAACAATATAAATGATGATAATTAAGTTAATTAGGAATTTAAAATATGTTTTATGAACTTTTTTTATGTATTATTTGGATTTTGTAATATGTTATGACTTATGTGACGTATGTTTTATTTGGATTTTGTAATATGTTCGACTTATGTGACATGTTTTATTTGGATCCTGTAATATATTACATTATTATGACTTATGTAGTTATATGACATGTTTTATTTGGATTATTAATATGTTTTTATTTTGAATAAATTATCAAATATTTTTCATATATTATTATTATTTTTTAAATATAAATATATATTATTTTAATTGACGTATTCTGCCGTATCCGTATCCCGTACCTGTATCCGTATCCATGCTACATAGTGTGTAAGTGTAATATAATTAACCCCTTTCTATTTTTTTTTTTTTTTAATTAACCCCTTTCTAAACCCTTTAATTATGAGAATATTTTTGCTCACCCCCCCTTCAAGGGAGGTAACCATTACCCCCGTCTTAAATGGATGACATGTGTCCATAGAGGGGTAAATTTTTAGACAATATTACCCCTCCATAGACACATGTCATGTGTTTGGAAGGGAGGTAATACTTACCTCTCTTAAATTACCTCCCTTAAAAGGGGTGAGTAAAAATGGACTCTTTAATTATTGTTGATTTAATAATTTTCACCAACTCTACTGGTCCCCCACTCCCCCCTTCCAAAATATCAACAAATGTTTATATTCTACTTGATCAACCAAATCGAGGCCAACAAACACTTTGACCTAGTGTCATTTTGCAGTGATTTTGCACCGTCAATGTTCACACCTTGCTTTCATCGTGTCAAATCTCGATTCAAAAGATGGGAAATCCTCGTTTTAAGAGAATGCAAACATCCATGACTAAGAATTTCTGACTTTATCTAAGGTTTTTATGTAAAACCCCACACTCAATAATTGCTTATGTTTTGTTTGTTTCACAAAGAAGAGAAAAAAAAAATTATATTTTTCTTTTTCAGTTTTTCATTCTTTGAGTATTGCACATACACAAACACTTGTTAAGTTTAAGAAGTAAGATTGGTAGTTTTGGAATTAAATCAATAAAATGTAATAAAATTATTTAATTTTAAATAATTAAACCAAAACTTTTAAAAATAACGATATTATCATTTTCCCCCCTGACCTTTACCCTATTAGAAAAGTGAGGACAAAATTTCCCCATATAGGCCTTTAATCACCCCCAAATAGAATTAATGGAAAATGAACTCCTTATGTTAGGAATTTCGTCCAAGAATTTCGTCCAAAAGTCAAGTTGACTATTAATGATGGAGGTTAATTTCGTAATCTCATTGGTGGGGACAGTAAAGGTAATAAGTGTTAAAGGTTAAAAACGTAATTTGATATTTATAATAAACAATATATTAAATAAAAAATCAAATGAGTGGAGGAGATCAAGCCAGGTCACTCCTCCACCCATTACATTTCACAAAAAAATGAATTAACATAACATCGTCATCACTAACCTTTACCAAACCGCAAACCCATCAGATGTTTCGTCTTTTACCAAACCACCACAAACACACCATCAACCACCACAAATCAAACCCTAGCCACCCACAAACACACCATCAACCACCACCACCCCTAAACAAAACAAAATAACACACAGACAATATAAAATGCAATTGTTAATCATGGAAAAATTTCGACTTTATATCTATGATCATCGATCACAATTCACAACAAACTTTAAAGATTAAAAGGACTAGATGACATAAAAACCTTCTTCTTTTTTAATGCTTTTAATATATTTTAGGTCTGAATGTTTGACTAATTAATGATGAGTTTGGTGTTGTGAAATCTGCAGCAACAAGTGTTTGACCTATTAAGAGTGGTGCTATTAAGCACACCTCTATTGACCTATTATTAATACCCCACCTCTTAAATTTATTTAGTATTATATTTATATCCTTTATAAAAATTAGTTAAAGAGACATTCAATTCAACACAAATTCTTCTACAAAGTGAATTCTAGTATATTTGTTTCTTAAGCACCTACAAAATATTAGATCTAATAAAACCCTAAATTTATTTGTTTGAAAAAACAAATTTTTTCAAATGAGTGGAGTTGACCGTTAATGATGGAGGGTAATTTCGTAATCTCATTGACGGGGACAGTAAAGGTAATAAGTGTTAAAGGTTAAAAATGTAATTTGGTATTTATAATAAATAATATATTAAATAAAAAAAAATCAAATGAGTGGAGGAGATCAAGCCAGGTCACTCCTCCACCCATTACATTTCACAAAAAAATGAATTAACATATCATCGTCATCACTAACCTTTACCAAACCGCAAACCCATCAGATGTTTCGTCTTTTACCAAACCACCACAAACACACCATCGAACACCACAAATCAAACCCTAGCCACCCACAAACACACCATCAACCACCACCCCCAAACAAAACAAAACATCCACTATCAAACCCAAACCTAATCGAACCCCAATCAGCGCTGGTGAGAGAGAGATCGAGAACACCATCAGTTCACGTCGTGTGCGGTTTGGTGGTTTCTAGTGAATAGATCGGTGGCGTTGATTGTCGAGGCTTGGTGATCGGTGATCGATGAAGCTTTCTAGGTCGGCGGTGAATGGGTGACTCAAACTTTCCAGATCTCATTTCAATTTTAGTTAGGTTTTGGGTTTCTCTATTATTTATTTTATTTTATTTTTGTCTTTTTCTTTTTCCACATTGAAGAGACTTATTAGTAGGATTTCTGTTGATAATATTTGAAATTATTTGTTGGGGTTTTTTTTTTTTTTTGTTTTTATATATAATTTTGTCAAGTTCAGGTTATCAAACCCAGATTTTGTATTCTCTTTGATTTTGAATATCATTTTTGTGATAATTTAATTTATAGATCCACCAGCTTGTTCATGGATGATTTGGTTTAGTTTCTGAAAAATTATGGTTATAAATCATGTTTGGAATATTTGTTGTGATCTGTGGAACTTTGAAATTAATTTATGAAAATTGTTGAATGTTGTTGGTTTTGATATATTGCAGGAAGAAAAATTGATTTATCAGGATAGTAGTGATGATGATGATATGTTAATTCGTTTTTATTTTTCTTAAATTATTAGATAATCCCTTAAAAAAAATAGATAATAATTTAATTTATATGTTTCCTTTTAAAAAAGTAGATAATAATTTAATTTATATTTTTAAAATTAAATAAATAACAATAAAAGATATCTCCACCATCCATCTGAAAGACAGACGGTGGAGATCCATCTTCTTTTTCTAAAATATTTTCTTATATTTAATAAATATTTTGAGGGTTAAATGGTCATTTCCTGATTATATTGAAGGATAATACGGTCATTTGATTTGTATTTAAAGGATAGAAGGGCAATTTTGTCTTTTCAGCCACTGAATAGTGTCAGAGTTAGCTTTTCTGTTGAAAAAACTAACCGGGGGGCAGTGGTCTTTTAACAATAATTTGAATTCGGAGGGGAGACGGGTCAATATAGGCAAACCATGTCCTCACCTTTATTGTTAGGGGAGGACATGGTTTGCCCATATCGGATGATAATATCCCTTAAAAATATGGCATTATTAGGTTACTAGCATAGGGTTCCAATAAATAGCGCCACTAAAAAAAAAAAATGGTGTTCGACATAATTATTGTTAAAATCAAAAACTCCCTAATTTTTTAATTATTATTAGAGAAAGATGGTTTTGAAAAAAATAAAAAATAAAAAATACCATCCCTATGGACTCACGGCGCTAAGATTCCCGTAATATTGATTTGAGTTGATCATATTAAAAGCCTATTATACTACCAGTCTTTCTATTATCAGTTCGAACTGACAAAAGTTATATCAGTTCCTTATATGTGGGCCACTAGATTTAAATACTTTGACTGACAAGTGCATACAGGCAAGTCAAAGTATTTAAATCCAGTGGCCCACATGCAAGGAACTGATATAACTTTTGTCAGTTCGAACTGATAATAGAATTTCTGATTATACTACCTTTAACAATTAGATAAATCTATCTTCTCTCTCAACGATATTTTAGATTTTCGTTTTTTTAAATTAGATTTAAGGGTTTTGATAAATAAAATTAAAAAAGATAAATTCAAAAAATATTTATAAAAAAAAGACGATGGAGATCACGCTGTCTAGCCACAGTGTGAAGCAGGTCTAGCCACCCCACCTCTGTCTTTTTCTTTACCACCTTTATTTATCTCCAGCCCAAACTCCATAACATATATACCAGGACTTTACACAAATTTTCCTTGACGGTTATCTTAAAGATATGCATTTAAAGGAGCCATATGAATATTAAGCTATAAATACTAAACATCACTAATTTTAATCATTTATGGATGTTGAAAATAAATATAAAATTTCAATTATATAATTATTTACAATTAAATAATTGTATATATATAAAGGTATTTTAATAATAAAATCATTTTTCCATTTCAAAAAAATAATAATAATAAAATCATTAAAATATCGGAGTAGCATTATCATTTTTGGGTAGTAATAGAGTCCCCTTTATTTTTATTATAAACTTACCATTTTTTTTTTTTTTTTTTTTTGGTAAACAGAATTCAATTGTTTTCGAAAAAATTTGGAACTTGAGAGAGTTGACTGTATTTAGTCAAACATGAATTCTGCCTGTAAAATATTTTCCACGAGTAATATAAATGAAATAAAATCATGACCAATTGAGGGAGAGATTTGTGATTAAAATCATATCGTTTAAACATTGACTAAATATTTTGACATTGAGGATGGTTGTGTCCAATTACCTAATTAATCATAACAGATTTAATCATTATTTTTATTAAAGAAGATTTAATCATTATTCTATCCTACTGAATATGATTTTAGTATAAAATATGAGGTTGTGGATTCAAGTCATGACCCTCTTTCAATTTTAAAATACTGTAATAGTTCATAGGTTTACTGATATAAACAAATTGTAGGACATTTAAATTTGAGCATTGGATTTATCAGAGGTTAGATTTGATTATTAAAAAATATTAAAAACAAAAATAGTGATAATATTAAATGACTGTAAAAGTCAAACCGATATTTCTCTATTTTACTTTTCTTCTCCAATTCTTATTATCATCTTTTTTTTTTCTTTTTTTTTTTTTTTTTTTTTTTTCCACCAAACATCAACAAAAACGCGGGGGTGTTTGTTTTTTTCACTTAAAACTTAATGGGTCTGAATCATAATTATTAAGTTGTTTTGTTTGTTTTTTTAAGTGGTCAAACAACTTAAAAATACCATAAAACAACTTAAAATAAAAAGTTAAAAATCCTGACTTTTAACTTAATTGTAAATCACTGAATTGCATTAAATGCAATCTAAAATCTTTTCTTCCGATATTATCCTCCATATATAACATATATCCAATTTCATCATAATTATATATTGTATAGAAATCTTTATTTTAATATATTACTTATTTTAAATAGCTTTAAAAATAAAAAAGAACCCTAATCACTTCTCATATTGGTGTTTAATATCAATACTTTATTATGATATTAGGTTGATATATTTATATATTATTATTTTTAGAGTGTTTTGTGTGAGTTTTCCTGTTACCCCTTTTATTTTTTGAAAAAAAAAAAAAAAAAAAAAAACCTTTTCTTTTCTTAATAAAAATAAAGTTTGTTTGTAATCGAAGAAGAAGATCATGATCATATGTGTTCATATATAATTATTATTTTTGTATTGTTTTTATTCTATATTATATGTATAATTGTTTAACATGGGTATAGATGTAAAATTACTTCTTTTCATACAATTTTATTTTTAAAAAACAAACATGTTGACAGTACATTCAGATGTAAGGAAAAAAAAAACAAACATGTCATTCAGATTCAGGTTTCAGTCACTATTCAGTCTTCAGTAAAATTCAGGACTATTCAGTCTTTAGACAAAAAAATAAACGACCCTGAACTTAGTGAAACATTCATAGAAATTATCAACTTAGAATTATTTAAAATTGTATTCTGATTTTAATAATAAAATCAACTTTATTTAAAATAAACATAAAATCAAATTTATCTTGATATTATAAAAGCTTTAACTTTAAGAAAAATTATGTTCGAGAAATCAGAGACCGGTAGCTAATATGTTTGTTATATGTATAATTCGACTGGATGCCACATAAGTAAAGATAACGGATAACGCGGACGTATGGTAGTGACACATCATCAAAAGTCGAATAGTCAACTAAAGGGGCACTGACTGATGACACATCATTAGGAGAGTTGATATAAAAGTCAGAAACATAAGCGCCAAGTAAACCCATTCGGTCAAGGAGTCTTAATGAATAAAGATCCTGTTCATCGAAGATCTCAATCTACCCAACAAGATTTTCTTGGCTTCAAACAATAAATATGACATCATCAGGATACACAATATCACGCGGAGACCTACCCAGATACGAAATATCATAATCTCATTCCAACAAAGGAATATCCTTATTCCCTCCTAAGTATCAAAGAATCCCAATCAGGCAACAACTTAACACATTTAGAATATTGCATACCAATCAAGAAGTAAATCTTAAATAGGCCACATAACTAGAATCTTACGAGGATTCTAATTACAAATCCTTTACTTACACGGTAAGGATTAGGGCAACCTCCTATCAATCCATATAAATACTAGCAAAATCAATATACAAGGACACGAACAACTTATTAGAGATAAGGTGAGTTTTGAGTGTGTAATCCCTAAGATTCATAGTGATACTTCTCTGTCATCTCCAGCAGCCGTGGTTTTTTCCCATCATAAGGATTTTACACGTAAACCTCGTGTTCTTACCTTATTTTTTCTCTTTTATATTACTCTGCAAATCACCATTCTCGTCGAAATAGCCATCCATAGCAGGCTATTCGATGACCGCATCATATCCATGTGGAAGAGAGAGGTTTTGGCTTTCTCACCTTGATCGATCAAGCCTTGATCTGCTTATGTGTTATTGTTTGACGGATTGACCATTCAATGATCCAAAAATCACCATTAGCAATTGGCGCTAGAAGGAGGGGATACAACTCAACTCTGAGGAACCCTTGCGAACAAATTCAAGCTTGGATAACAATAACAACAACAATATTTATGGTAACCCCAACGATAACAACAACAATCAACAGCCAACAGCTTCCGGGTGCCAACTGGAGTAACCGGACACGGCACGCCAGCCATTGAAGAGCAATCAATTGTAGCACTAGACACCCAGGTAGCAGCCTTAGAAACCCTACAATATTTCCAGACTACCCTACACCAACTGGTTAGCGAGGTCATTAGATTTGGGATCACTCTACCATCGAGTATAGGAATTTCCTCACCACACAATCTAAGCACACCTAACATTCATCAGCCTGGAAGGCTGAGTTCGAAGATCCATATGCCAATTACGAACACCCTAGTAAAGCCACCCTAAGACAGGATCTTCCAAGATCTCCCAGAAACTTCAAATGAAAAGAGATGTCGAAAGAGAAAAGGGATGGCGAATGAAGACATACTTCAAGAGGGACAAGATCGTGCCCACGTGCTCAGCTCAGACAAAGGCACTGCTCCAGTTTCTCGGAGGATAGTGACCAGAGGCCAATGAAAAGGTTTCGATCAGAAAGAACTAACCTGAGGAGGACTAAAAATACCAAGGACCCGAGATCCAATGATGACGAAGGCATAGGAAAAGTAGATAGAACACGTCGGGGTTGACTGTGAGAAGTTGCCTCGGCCTGGATGGGGAGCTGACTAGCAGACGGGAGGTCACATTAAAGGAACTTTCAAAAAATTCAGAGCGATGGCAAGAAGATACGGGTATAGTATGCTATCAGATGATAAATTGGATAGCCCATTCATCGACTAGATTATCCATACCCCATTTCCAGAAAGATTCATGATGCATGCCATTGAGTAGTATGAAGAAGTTAGAGATCCGAAGGAGTAAGTAAGGCGATTCTGGAATGTAATGGCGCAATATGCATCAAACGATGGACTACTATGTCTCACATTTCTGCAAACGTTCGATGATCTCGCTTCAAGATGGTTTGGGCGGTTACCTTTCAGGAGCATCAACAGTTTCTCGAGTTTTAGTAAGGTGTTCATTTGGCAATTCATGGGGAGCGTTCAACGAAGGAAGTCACTCACCCACTTGTCCAACCACAAACAGGAACGAAACGAGTCACTTAGAAAATACATGATGAGGTTTGGAAGAGATGTAGCATAGATCGAGGATGCTAATGACATCACTGTTATAGCAGCCTTCACCAACGACCTACAAAGTGGCTGATTGTCTTTTGACCTGAGAAGAGATCGGCCTATGATGTACGAGGAGATGATGGAT
The DNA here is from genome assembly GCA_030490815.1 of Acer saccharum. Lineage (NCBI taxonomy): Eukaryota > Viridiplantae > Streptophyta > Magnoliopsida > Sapindales > Sapindaceae > Acer > Acer saccharum. The sequence goes on from CM059866.1 coordinate 31,525,714, forward strand.
ATAGCCGGTGATTACGCGTTAGCTGAAGAAGAAGAGGTAGCCTAAGGGGGTAGTTATGTGCACGACCATCGACCCCAAGAAGACCCCAAACCGAAGGCGAAAGGTTAGAATGGCAACCAGCGAAATAGTGATAAAGGTCAGGAGGACCAGTAGAAGGATAGCAAAAGAGGTGGACGAACCGAGAAGTTTCGAGGCAAATACAGCAATCAATTAATATTAAACTTGTGTTCCACTAAAAAAAAAATTATAAAAAAAACACTCTTCATTTTTCTGTCATTTTTTCTATGATGTCAAGCTCCAAACTGAATAAGAGGATACTTTTATTTATGTTAAGGTTGCTGCACATTCTTGGCATGATCTTAAGATTGGTTATGACACAAGCGATTTTTTTTAACACACTTATTAGTTTAATTTCTTATGAGAAGGCTTGGTACTTAATTGTGTTGCAATACTTAATTTTGCAATCATGAATTATTTATTTTCAGGTTAGAGCCAGTGAATTGTTATGTAGAGAAAGTGGGTAGGCTTTGCTAGTTAAATAGGTCTAAATATGATACTATGACATTGTTTAAGAATATTGGATATGCTGATCATCATGAAAAGAAAATTAAAAAGACTTCAAAGATAGATCTTGAAAACAAAGATAAAAGAAAATGTGGATTTTTTAAATTTAGGAAATAAAAATTAAATGGTTGTTTATATAGTAAATTAAGATATTAGTTGTTAAATGTTAATTGTAATATTTTACAATTTTTGTATATTATTGGGTGTACATGGTAACTGCTTAATTTTAAAATTCTAATAATAGGTGTATTGAACATTTGAGTGTCTAAAAAATTTTATGGGTCATAATATCGGAACCCATTAATTAATCATATATAATATTTATTATTATTATTATTATTATTATTTTGAAGTATATTATTATTATTTTCTAAAAGAGGTTTTGCAGTATGGATGATGCAAATGGGAGATTAAGACACTATCATGCATTGAAGACTAAATTGGTATCACCAAATTGGCCATATATCATATAGATGACACTTGTATATTAGGTGTGAAGTTTTTCATTGTCAAAAGTAAATACAGACCCAAATGATTTTTCAAATAAACTTAATTAATTTTACATGTCCAAATCATTTAGCTACTATAGGTGATAAATACATTCTTCTATCGGTGGTTAATATATTTGCTTTTGTGAATCACAATACATTATATAATAACGGAGCTCCAACTTTCCACGTAAATTTGATGATCATTGCCTTATATTTTACCATGTCCGCACATCGTGCGGATTGCAAACTAGTTTATATAATTAGTACTCTATTATTGACTTCGATAAATACAAATTAGTACTATATTATTGAAAATTTGACATGTCTAATTCTAAGTTGAGATTGATTAATTCAACTTATATATTTGTAAGTCAAAATTTTTATATATTACCTAACTTATTGAACCGAATAACTTGTATAAAATAGAAGAATACCATTGACATACTAATTAATTGATTGATGATTGTACTTTGTATGAAATTTTTGTACGAATTTGGATTATAACTAACTTTTAGAGAAATATGGACAATTCAAATTATAGATTACCCAATAAATTAAAGAGGTGCGATTCACCTAATTCATGGAGTAATTAATTGACTGTTGAAGTACTTGAGTGCGATTAGGTTATCTCGCGTTTGCAAAAAGGTTCAACCTTAATTCCTTAAAACGTTTTTTTTTCTTTTTTTTTTTGAAACATTACTCAACAACTTAAAACTCTTAGAAATATCTTATTAGTCCATTGTAATTGGTTGTCTTTGAAATGTCTATAATAGAAGCAATTAACTGAATGTTTATAGGAGTCAGCAAGTCATACTAAAAAAAAAATGTCAACATTTAAAAATTTAATTACTTGTTTTTTGATAGAGAAAGTACACAATACTTCTAGAGGTTTGCTCTTTTACATGCATAAACAAATTTTTCGTTAATTGAAACTCACCTCCCCTCCCATAAGTCAAATTTGATCAAAAGTTAAAAGTTGACTAATTTTGACTATCAAAATACCAAAATGCCAGTGAAATTATTAATTAAAATTAAAATTAAATAATTGATTTTTTTAAACGAATCTCCACCATATTCAATAAAAAATTTTTTAAAAAAAAAGTAAAAGAAAAAAAAAAAAAAAAAAACTAGATCGGTGGAGATCCAAATCTCCATTGAATGAGATATGATCTCTTTCAATGGAGATACAAAATAAAAAGAAAAACGATTGATTGAGTCATCTCCATTGACCACGATGGAGATTGATCTCCATATTGGTCGATGGAGATGGTTGGATCTCCTTCGATGGAGATCTGGATATAGAGACCCAATATGGATCTCCACTAGTTCATTTTCTTTAAAATAAATCTCTAAGATGGACGGTGGATATTTTTAAACATGTTTTATTTTATTTTTAAAAAGGAGCATTTATTCATTTTGTATTTTTGGTAAAATATGGTTGAAACTTGAAATGATGAAAATACCTTTATTTTTGACAATCAAACTTGGTCAATGGTTTAATTTGACCAAACTTGATTGATGGGAAGGGAGGTGATTGTCAATTAACGATAAATTGTTTCAACGTGTAAAAAAGCAAACCTGAAGGAAGTCTTTTGTAATTTTATTTTTTGGCATCTTTGCTTTGACTTAATTAAAGCCAGAAGCAAGTTTCAAGAATTTTGGAACACACGCAATCACAGCAACCAAAATGCTATAATAGTATAATCAAATTTAATGAAAATCCAACTTATAGTTGAGATTGGCCAGTTTTTCTTCTCTAATTTGGATTGATTAACTTTTTTATTTAGTTCAATCTCGTTTATTATTATTATTATATTATTAAGGTCAATATGGATTTGATTGTACCATTTTTATACCTATTTTAGGCCCCTATTTTCCTATTGTTTTGTGCTTGTTTCTTGGGTAAAACTAGGTTTTTAATGGTGTAAATGAGTATTTCAGGTGAATTGGGAAGTTTGGAAGGATTGGTGTAATTTTGGAGAAATCAGGGGTAACGGTGAACTATTCGAGGCAAGATTGACGTTTCGGTGATTTTGGAAGAATTCAGGAGCCTTTCTGTAACTTGCCATGCAAGTTGGCCAGCTGCCACGACGATTAATGATGCTGTGCGTTTTGTTTCACATTTGAAGCCTCTATATCCACCCCAGTGCATATCTGATCGAAGGCCCAAGAGACTAAGCCCATTAGCTTTCTAAATACACCCCATTCTTCATCCTCCAGCATTTCTCGCCAAAACCAGCCATTTTAGAGAGGCAATTTCAACTTTTCATCACCCAATTCGTGCCCTAACCTCTCCTCCATAATTCCCAGCCTTCCTGTTCCGAAATTGAAGGGATATGAGAACTCACCTAGCTCTCAAACACTCTCTCAGCACCATTCTCTACCCAAATCCAACCATTTCACCACCAAAACCACCTCATTTCCCATTACACACAATTTTAGCTCTCTCACCTCCATTTATTCTTTGTTGCACGAATTTGAGCTTGAAGAAGAATAAGAAGAAGAAGATGGAGTTAGGAGCTCTTGAAGACCCTCACGAGTTCTCTTCTCTTTACTTTTCTCTTTAATTTTCATTATGTGTAATTAAAATTGATGTGGGGAATTTTATGAACATGTATTATTTATCTATATAATTAGTTGTTGTTAATGTTGATTTGAGCTTCAATTTATGCATGCATGTTGATTGATTGACCTATTTTAACGTGAAATTAGAATTTAGGCCATTTGAGAAGTCAAATTTCATGTATGAATGACCGTTGATGCATGGGTCTTGATTCTAATCTAGGTTGATGTAGAATTATTTGATTTGTGCATAAACATGCTTTATTAAGTGATTCTTGGACTCTTGAGCTTGATAGTTGTCTCTCTTGCCATTCCGTGATCTTCGGTGTTCAATAATTGATTAATTTGTTAAGCTTGCCATGCTAAGACCTTAGGTGGTTAGTACTCATTAATTGGTTAACACTTAAGACAAAAGCTAGATGTGCTTAATTGAAATCAATTAGTGAATTAGATAATTTTGCACGTTACATTTCTTTCCTAGCATCTCCATCACCATATCACCATCTTACTACTCTTGTATGACCATACTTGAGTTGTAATTAGTTAAATTAGTTAGTTTGGTTAATTTGCATTTAATTGTAATTATGTTCTAAACTTTCCATCAACAATCTTGATTTTACTTTTAATGCACGTAATTAGATTTTAATAAATTGAGACGAGAGCTAGCTTTAGATACCACACCTCACTGCGGGGGAGGCGTAGCGTTATCTTTAGCTAGTTTTTATCTTAGTTTTAGTTTAAGATGTATTTCATTTTTTTTTTATTGTTAATAATATATTTCTCTTGTTCAATTTAATTCCTTAGGTAGTCTTGTTTTTTGTTGTTTCAAGGAAAGAATCAAATCCATCTCACAACATGGAGACTCCTTTGTCAGTTACAAGATTCGAAGAGCCAGAACAGCCTAGAACCATGAAGGATTATGCTCTCCCCACCATTGGAACCCAATCCTCCGCAATCCTTCTTGACCAAGCATCGCGGAGTTATGAGCTCAAGAGTTTCCATTTCAACATGCTTCCGTCTTATTACGAACACCAAGATGAAGATGCTCTCCAACTCATGAAGGAATACATTTTCGTGTTGGAACATTTCCACTTGCACAACTCACCGAAGATCAACTACGGATGAGGTGTTTCCATTATTGCCTAAAAGACAAAGCCAAGCAGTGGCTTATGACATTACCTTCACGAACACTCACAACATGGGATAGGGTGTGCAAAAGGTTCTTCACCAAATTCTTTTCGGTAGAGAAAGCAAGAGAGATCCGGATTAGAATAGAGGAATTTTCAGAGGAAGACGGTGAGCCCTTTCACGAAGCTTGGGAGAGATACAAGTCGCTTCTTGGACAATGCTCGGACCACATGTATACGGAAGAGCATAAGGTGCAATCATTTTACAATGGCTTATCCTCTTTTACACAAACCATTGTAGATAATATGTGTGGAGGAGCAATGAGAGAGAGCACCGCTCGGGAGGTACTTTGAGTCTATGAAATGTTGAGTCAAAATTCTCAACAATGGAATTCAAGTGACCGAGGAGTGAGCCGAACGAGGGTATCTCCAACAAGGAATTGACACTCCAAATGGCCAATTTGACCAAGCAAGTCCAATCCCTCATGACTAACCTTGGAAAACAAGCTGGTGTAAATCAAGTATGGGGTGAGAAGATTATGGGATGGTATTAGGCCAAGATAGAGAAGAAAGGGCACAAGCCATAAATCTCTACCACCAATGGAGCAACAACAACATTTAAAGCTCCCACTCTCAACCAAGGAAGCAACAGTGGGAGGAGGTTATAGAATCCCTAGCACAAGCCACCAAGGCATTCCAACATACCACACAAGGCCAACTTCAAAACAATGACCGAAGAATGCTAAGCTTAGAAGAATGCATAGAGGGTAGCAACTCAATTGGGGCAATTGGTGAAAAATTCCCAAAAGCAAGACAAGGGGAAGTTTCCAATCCAAATGGAGCAAGAAAATGCACATACCGTTCTTTGGAATGGTGAATCAAAGCCACAAGAGGTGCTCAAACCGGTGAACTCTTCAAAAAGTTCGGATGACTACATGAACGAACTTCTCAAAATTTTTGAAGAGTGAGCTCAAGGAGGAGGATGAAAGAGAGGTCCATGAAGAAGAGGTTGTCAAGGAGAACAATGATTTGATCACACTAAGTGTGGACTTAGTGATGAAGGTTGATATGCTCAAAAAGGAGAGAGACTTGGCATTGAAAATATCACAACAGCTCTCCAAATCGGTGGAAGAACAAGAAGGAGAATTTGCTTGGAAGACAAGAAAGATGCAAATGGAAGCCAAAAAGAAGGACAAGGCATTGGAAGCTATGAAAAATGAGCTCAACAAGAATGACAATGCCTTGAAGGTACCCCAAGCAATGAAATGTGATTACATTGTGGAACTAGACAAAGCCGAACATACAATCAAAGTTTTGAAAAAGGAGGGGGCCAAGCAAGAACCAACCAAGAAGTCCTGCACTACCCAAAGTGGTGCAAGCCAACTGAAGCTTGCCCACAAAGAAGCCAAAGCAAAGGTGAAGGAAAACAAAGGTAGTGATTCTAACTTTTCTCATAAATGTTATTTTTGCTCTATTACGGGTAACAAAAAGGCCCAATATGCTAGATATAGTGAATTTTGCAAAAATAGAAAAAGCATGCCTATGAGAAAAGTGAGAAAAATTAAGCAAGTTTGGGTCCGAAAGGACAAACTTGATCAATTGAAAGAAACCTCTTTTGTTGTAAAAAAGACACCTACCAATATGGTGTGGGTAGTGAAGAACCACGATAAAAATCATGTTAAATTGAAAACACCTTCAAACTTCTATGATTGGCACGCTTGAAAATCTGCACGTTGACTGTTTTCGTCGTCCGTTTTCACAATCCTAGCCATTGAACTTCACCTAATTCCCTTCACAGCCAAGGGAATCAGACCTTCTCTCTAACTTTCCCCTCATCTGCTTGCTGATAACTTTCAGAGGAATATCGACGAACATATAGTGTGCAATGTGAGGAACATATGGGCAAAGGAATATTGTTCAAAACTCAGTCAGACAATTCTACAAACATTTTCACTGCACGCCGATGTACTGCAATACTAAACCACCAATGGTGGTCACAATTCGAGCACTTAGATGGGTCTCTACTTGGAGGAAAAGCTGGACAATCTTCACAAATGCAATAACCTAAACCATGTCAAGAAAGATTGGAATTCCAATTCTTAGTTTAGTTAAAAAAGCACTTTGCATGCTCTGCTTTTTTTAGGCCTAAATAATTTAGATTCCAAACTTTCTTTAACCTTAATGCATAAGAAACAATAATTCCATATTCCCTCTTAGTACATGTTTAATTATGAATCATGGAATTGGTCGTCTTCCATATATATTCTCATTTGGCTTGCTATGGTATTTAATTATCTTAGATTAATTAATTTATTGCTAAATTGAGTTTGTATGTATATTTAGAGGGTATAGCTTGGTCCAACACTCAAGTTTGACAAATAATATTTTTGTAACAAATCAAACCCACTCCATTATCTACCTGCACCAGAAAAAGTAAATTACAACGTGTATATATATATTGACTGGTTACGTTTTGAAAATGTCAAAAAATTAAATTAAATTAAATTAAATTAAATTAAAAAATCTTCTAGAAAATGTATATTTTTGGTTAATGTATGATTTTCAAATTCAATGGCGAAATTACCCCATTTAGCCTGAAAATTAAGGGTGTAAAAAAAAAAGAGATTTTCTCTTTACAATAAAATTTTATCCTTTTTGCATTTCTTTTCTAAATACACTTCATTCTAAAAACTTACTTTTTAAAAAAATTATATTGACACTCCATTCTTTCTAAGATTATCCTTATTAACTTTTGACACTCCATTTTGTTAATACATTTCATCATAAAAACCTAATTTTCTTTATAAAAAAAATCATTTTAGTTCAAAATGATATTTCTTTCTTTCTTGTTGTAAATCCTTTTTGTTATAGATAAAAATCATATTAGATAAATATTATAGAATTATAGGCAGAGAGAATTAAGTTATGTCTTCTCACTCATGTATTCAAAGAAATTGGACAAGCAATGAGAGTTTGTCTCCAAATAAATAAATAAATAATAAAAAACGGCCAGAAGACTCAATAAGACTAATAAAGTAAAAAGAGAAACCAATCTACTACGATGTAAGGAACAAATCAATCCCGGTCACTATTCTTTCAAGATTCTACCGGTCACTCTAAGCTTCAATTCTTTCCGGTCTCCTCCCGAGAAGAATAGAGCCATACTGCGAAATCAAATAAAATTTAAACGATATTGAAAAAAATGTTTTAGGATTTATGAAACACAAAAAGATAAAAATTAAAAAATAATAATAATAAAAAACACTTTGGAGTCTAGCAAAATTGTTATGTGGTGTATTTAGAATTTCTTTATACTTTTTAGTAATTTTAATTAGGACAAAATTGTCATATAATTAAAAAAAAAATAAAAAATGGAGTGTTGAAATATATTTAGGGGATTGTCAACATCATCACTAAAAAATATATACTTCTTCAAACAAATTTCCTTTTTCATCCAAAAGAAATATTTTTTTGGACAAGTATACCTTTACCTACTTCAATCTCATAAGTATACCATATGGTAAGGACTTGTCATATCATTTGTATTGAATTTTGTGTTAAATTGTTGGATTGTATATTATTACTCTTTATATATACAATCTTTCTATTGTCAATTTATCCTGACAATAAATATATCAGGATGAAGAATGTGGACCACAGATTATAGAGAAGTTTTGACAAGTGCATACACTTTGAGTCAAAGTATGTAAATCTAGTGGCCCACATTCTTCGTCCTGATATATTTATTGTCGGACGAACTGATAATAGAAAATCCGTATATACTTTAAGTCAAAGTATGTAAATCTAGTGGCCCACATTTTTCGTCCTGATATATTTATTGTCAGGACGAACTGATAATAGAAAATCCATATATATATAACGGATTTTCTATTATTAGTTCGTCCTGACAATAAATATATCATGACGAAGAATGTGGACCACTAGATTTACATACTTTGACTCAAAGTGTATGCACTTGTCAAAACTTCTCCATAATCTGTAGTCCACATTCTTCGTCCTGATTTATTTATTGTCAGGATGAACTAACAATAGAAAGACTATATATATAAACAGAAATTCTATTATCAGTTCGAACTGATAAAAGTTATATCAGTTCCTTGCACGTGGGCCACTAAATTTAAATACTTTGACTTGACTGTATGCACTTGTCAGTCAAAGTATTTAAATCCAGTGGCCCATGTGTAAGAAACTGATATAACTTTTGTCAGTTCGAATTGATAATAGAAAGACTGTATATATAAATATATATATAGTTTTCTATTGTCAGTTCGAACTGACAAAAGATATATCAGTTCCTTACATGTGGGCCATTAGATTTAAATACTTTGACTTGGCTGTATGCACTTGTCAAAGCATCTTTTAAATCCAATGACCCACATATAAGGAATTGATATATTTTATATCAATTCGAACTAATAATAGAAAGATTGTATATATATATTATCAAAATCTGGATCCTCCACGGGAAAAATCATCTTGTTATGCATGTAATAGATAATGCAAAATATTCTAGTAGGTATAAAATATTCTAGTGTTTTTTGAAGTTATAGATGTACTTCTATTTTATGTATTTTTGAAATAGGTAAAAAAAAAAAAAAGGTCTTTCCTTCAACAAAAAACAAAATTGTCTAACAATTATTATAATAGTAGATAAATTTTTTTTTTTATAAAAATAAATAAAAATGACAATCCAAAAATAGTTATTAAAAAAAAAACTCAACTCAAATTATAATAGTAAATAATAATCAAAGATTGATATGAAATAAATGTTGGGATAAAATTGTTTTATTTAAAATTAACGAGGACTATATAGTCATTTAAAAGATTCATATTATTTGATAATCACTTACCAAATGTAATAACTCATATTCATTTTAAAACTGTAATCAAATCAACCCAGATTATTATAATAACTTTTGTAGGATTAATTGAACACCAAATTAAGGGGCCTAAGACTGAAGTTGTTTAATTATATTAGTCATTGAATAAAATTGATAACAACGCGTATGTTGTGTAGGTTCAAAGCTGCCTTATGTTGTATATATAAACTAGTAGTGCTTTAATCTGTAAAATATTTAGTTTGAGAGAGATGGCAGAAGGAGGAACAACGTTGGAGTACACGCCGACGTGGGTGGTGGCCGTCGTATGCACCGTCATCGTTGTCATTTCTCTTGCTGTTGAACGCCTCCTCCATTATCTTGGCAAGGCATGTCTGATGTCTGATGTCTGATGTCTTGTTGTTTGGTCTGATTTTAATTTAATCTCTCTTTGTTATGTTGTGGTTGCTTGCTGCAGCTTCTCAAGAGAAAGAACCAGAAACCTCTTTTTGAAGCCTTACAGAAGATCAAAGAAGGTATGTGCCCTTGTTTAATTAATTCATTAGACTTAAAATTACACATGTGCTCATGTACACTTCACCATGATCAATATCACACATGCATATATATATTCATGTTCATGTTCATGATTTGGGATGCAGAGTTGATGCTGTTGGGGTTCATATCACTGCTACTAGCAGTGAGTCAAAACGCAATTGCCAAAATCTGCATACCTCAACATTTATCCACCGAATGGATGCCTTGCAAGAAACAAGAAGACAACCAAACTAAAACTACTTCTCACTTTTTCTCCTTCATTTCTCCTGATGGCATCCGCCGCCACCTTCTCGCCGAGGCCTCCTCCTCCTCTCAAGATTACTGTTCTCAAAAGGTACAACAATTCATGTCTCCAATTGTGAGGAATTGATTATGTTTTGGTGGAGTACTAATTGACTTAATTAATTATACTAATTGCGTTGCGTATGTGATATGTATGTTTTAATAATAAACTGGCCCGTGCTAATTTGGATAATATTGTTCGAAGGTTAAAGTCAAGAAGATGGCTTTGGTTCTATTTATTATTTAATTTGTGACGATCACATGCATATATAGTTTGAAATTCTGTGCAATCAAGCTTCAAGCCTATATATAATATATACAAGTCTAGACCTAGTCAACTTGTTAATATATAAACCAGCCCAAAAATTCTAAACTTTTTAACAAGTTAGAACTTAGAACAACACGAACACTCTCTATAATAATTGAATAACATGTAACTAACAGTCACATTAGATAAGTAATTATAATATTTATAGACATGTAATCACCCAATTAGCTAATTAATGTGCCAGAAATATTTTTAAGTATAACAGGATAATGTTATTGTTGGATCTGATTCTTGTAAAGCTATTATGCAATGTTTTGAATATATATACGACAGGGAGAGGTGGCATTGTTATCTACCAGAGCATTGCATCATCTTCATATATTTATCTTTGTCCTAGCCGTTGCGCACGTGACTTTCTGTGCCCTAACCATTCTTTTTGGAGGAGCCAAGGTAATCAATCTATCTCAAGTTTTGCTACTTGATCAATCGATCAACTATTATTCTTTTAAGATTTTTCCTGCTTTAATTTGGTAACATATAATAAGTGTAGATACGTCAATGGAAACATTGGGAGGAGTCTGTTTCAAAAGACAGATTTGATGCACAAGAGTTTACTCATGTCCAAGATCATGATTTTATCAAGAATCGCTTTCGGGGTGTTGGCAAGAGCTTTGGTTTGCAATCATTTTGCAAGCAATTCTATGGATCTGTGACCAAGACAGATTATACCACTCTCAGACTAGGTTTCATTATGAATCATTGCAGAGGAAACCCCAAATTTGATTTCCACAAGTACATGATGCGTGTCTTGGAAGCTGATTTCAAGAAAGTTGTTGGAATAAGGTTGGTTAGTTATGATCTACATTATTTTACTAATCCAAAATTAAGACCATTAATCGGTTCTTTTAACTACTATTTGTTTCATGATCTGTAGCTGGTATCTTTGGTTGTTTGTGGTCATTTTCTTGTTGCTCAATGTTTACGGTAAGCTGTTTGATTTGTCCAAAAATAAATATATACATTCTCTAGTATTTTTTTCTACTGATCAAGGAGTTTGTTTTGCAGGTTGGCATGCATATTTTTATATATCATTCATTCCCTTTATTGTAAGTTTAGTTATCATATCAAACACATTCATTCTTGTATTTTATTTCACTAAGAAGACGTACGAAGTGTAATTTGAATTGTTTTTGTAGCTTCTACTGGCTGTGGGGACAAAGCTAGAGCATGTAATATCACAACTGGCTCATGAAGTAGCTGAGAAACATGTAGCCATTGAAGGAGACTTGGTAGTTAAACCTTCAGATGATCACTTCTGGTTCAAGAGGCCCCGCCTTATTCTCTTACTCATTCATATCATTCTATTCCAAAATTCTTTCGAACTCGCTGTTTTCTTCTGGATTTGGGTATGAATAACTATATATATATTTGCATTCACATAGCCACATATATACAGTCATTAATGGACGTATTGCATTACAGATTCAATACTCATTTGACTCATGCATAATGGGAGAAGTACGTTACATCATCCCAAGACTGGTCATCGGGTAAAGTCATTACTCTGTACTCAGTTGATGCTCATAGTGAAAAATCTCAGATTTTCTCACTTGCCAAATTGCAATTTTCAGAGTGTTTGTTCAGTTCCTGTGCAGCTATAGTACACTGCCACTATATGCAATTGTAACACAGGTGATCGAGTTGCATTCTTGTCTTGTGTGTAACTGTCTTGCAATATTTCAATAGACTAATAATAAATAAGAGTGTTGCATGCAGATGGGTAGTTCATTCAAGAAACAAGTATTTGATGAACGTACACAAGAGGGGCTGGTGGGGTGGGCGAAACAAGCGAAAAAGAATACAGTTTTGAGAAAGGCTGCTGCTGCTAATGGCAACAGCGATGGGTCATCGAGCCAAGTGAGTCACAAGGAGGATTCTCCTCTTATGGCATTTCAGTTGCCAACACTAGTAGGTGACAAGGGATCATCTGCAATGGAAGGAGAGATTGTGCCTAATAATAACCCTTATAAACCCAAATAAAACTTAAAAATTTCTCAAACATACTTAGCTACCAACTTCATTTTTTCTTTGTACACCCAAGAAATGAAGCCAAATAATACAAGGATTTTGTTTAGGTCAACTCATTTGATCACTGCAATATATGTATAATGTTTCTCAAAATGTTTCTATCATTCTAATTCTATGACACGCATGTATGATCGATGTATGTATATAGAATTGTTACTAGAGAAGAAATGTTGGTATGAAATCACGCAACAATACTAATTAAATGTTCAAGTAAATAAAAGAGCAAATTGCACTCAACCTCTCTGAGGTTTGGTCTTTTACACTCAAAAACAACTTTATCATTAATTGACACTCACACCCTCTGCCGTTAGATCAAACTTAAATGTTGACTAACTATTACCTTTAAAAGACTAAACTACCCTTGATCCCTAAATTAAATTAATAAAAAAAAAAACAAAAACAAAACAAAAACATTTACAAAAAAAATGGATCTCCACCATCCATCTCAAACAGGGATGATGGAGATCACATAAAATTTTAAATAATTGAAAATGGAATTGAATTATAGAAATATATAAATTAAATGAAAAACAAAATTTAAAAAAAAAAACAATTTTAAAGAACAAAAATATAAATAAAAAAAATTTAAAAAAATTCACATTATTGACTTCAACAACCACTTCATACGACATCAAACCATCAAAAACCCAGATCCCATTTGCAGAAATCTCAAGAACCCAAAAATCAAAATCTCTACTTTCTCAATGTTTCCCACAAAACCCACTTCAAGATTCATCCTTTTCACTCTCTCACTCTCTCTCTCTCTTTCTTCACCACCACCACCACCTTAATTAGTCACTGCCTCTGATCTCGAGACCCAGATTCTGAAGAATTACTTGCACTAGACGAGCAAGAAGACCAAGAACAACAAGGGTCTCAACTCTGAAAGAGATGGCAGTCATAATCCGAGGCAGAGGTGTTGTCAAAGGCATAGAGAATTGTTTTGGAGTTGAACAGTGATAATGTGAAGAGGGTCACTGATGGGGCAGAGTTTGTGTTGGTTCTTGGGTACGCGCCTTGGTGTCCAGAAGTGCTGAGCTCATGCCTAAATTTGCAAAGGCTGCAACTTTGTTGAAGGTGTTGAAGAGTCCTCTTTTGATGGCCAAGCTTGATGTTGATAGACATACAAAAGCTGCTTCTATGCTTGATATCAAGGGCTTCCCTACTATGCTTCTTTTTGTCAATGGCAGCTCTCAGCCTTACACTTGTGGATTTTCTATGAAAATTCGGTTTCGATTACTTATTTGTTTTTGCTATTGAATTATTTTTGTTGAAGACTAATGTCATTTTCATTTAGTGGAACTCGGTTACATGATATTAAATTATGTTTAATTGTCCTATTACAATGCTATGTTAGGATTATTTTAAGCAAAATCTTACATTTGAAAGAATCAAATCATTTATTTTCAATTTTATTTTTTATTTTTGTGCTTTAAAATTGTTTTGTTTTTAAATTTCAGTTTTTTTTATAATTTATTTATTTTTTTTAAATTCAATTCAATTTCAATTATTTAAATTTTATTTGATCTCCACCATCCATGTTTGAGTTAGATGGCGGAGATCCATTTTTTTTTTTTAAATGTTTTTATTTTTTATTTTTTTTATTTTTATTAATTTAATATAGGATTAGGGGTAGTTTAGTCTTGTAACGGTAACAGTTAAGTTTGACCTAACAGCAGGGGATGTGAGTGTCAATTAATGATAAAATTGTTTCTGTGTGCAAAAGGTCAAACCTGAGGGAGGTTGAGTGCAATTTGCTCTAAATAAAATGGTGGGAGGTGTCGAGTAGGGCTAATAAAACATTGAAGGATTGGTGGCAGGGTTGGTTAGGTCTATGTCCTACGGCTAAGTATGGTAGAGTTTGGAGTTCGTTGTTTTTCGCGATGGTGTGGACTATGTGGGAGGCTAGAAACCAGTTGGTTTTTAAAGGGAAAAATGTGGATTTAGTTCATTGCATTGACACGGTAAAAATTTAGAGTTGCTTGGTGGTTCAAGCATCATGGGAAAGGGTCTGTGGAACCTATCACTTCTATTCTTCTCAACTTATAGGAGTGCTGTGTTGATTCTTTTCCGGTCAAAAAGAATAAGGCCGAAGTTTGGATCCTTCCTTCTCCGGATGTGCTAAAATTTAACGTTGGCAGCTCTGCTAAGGGGGCACCAGGACCGGTAGGGATGGGCGGTGTCTTGAAGGATTCTAAAGGGAAGGTGTTATGCTTGTTCTCTTATTACTTAGGGATTCGTGACTCTAATTCAATGAGATTACGGCTATCCAAAAGGATTGTGAGCTTTGTGTTTCTAATCTTGCTTTGAGAGGGTGTGACATTGTCATTGTTAGTGACTTTAAGGTGATGGTTTTGTGGGTAAACAACGAAGTCTTTGGTAGCCTTAATCACGTCAACACTATCTATGACATTTGCGACAATCTGAGAGACCTCAGCAATACTACAATCATCTTTAATTCTAGGGTGTCTAATTCCTTAGCGGACAAGTTGGCAAAAAATGCTTAATCATGCATGGGGATGTTCTCGAGTGGGGAGAATTCTAATTTTCATTCTTTTTTTCCTTTGCTGTTAGGGGTTTGCTCGAGTGGGGTGACTTCTTTTTTCCCTTTGCTGTTTTGTTTGCTTCTGTTTCTAGGTTGGTGGTTTATGGGTGTTCTAGTGTTGTAATGTTTGTTTTCTTTGGTTTTGTGGTGGGGCTTTGGCTTTGTTTGGTCTTTGTGCTTCTTTTGTTTTGTTGTTAGTTGTGCCTTTGCTTTGGTGCTAATAAAGTTTGCTGTTTGATGGGGATTTACAACGTATGTAATTTCACTCTTGCAAGTGTACAAATCGCAATGAAATGTATAATGGCAAGCAAGATTCATTCCATTGGGGATTTGAGGGTAAATGGCTAAAGCTAAATTAACTAAATCTAACTAGGTTAAGTGCAGAAATATAAAATTGCATTTGGTTTGGAAATTGTTTTGAAACAAGATTTGAAATTAACTAAACCAATAAAAGCAAACACAACCACAATCATAGAGAAGGTGTTAAGATATGGGAAGAAGGATATTTGGGAATTAATGGAACCACTCTAATATCACTCATATGTATTTTCTTAGTCTTATATTAGCCCGTCAATCCACATTTAAGACTTGTTCTTTATAATATATTTAAACTGTATATATAAACTAGTTATTCAACTACTACTCATATATGGTCAAGCTATAAGCAATAACCAAATCCTTCTTTCAAAAGAACTTTAAGCCAAATTCTTAATAAATATATAAAACCATTTATAAATCATTCTTCTCATTCATTAAAGCCTAAGATTGAAGTTCATGATGCAAAGTCATCCATGCATGAACCACAACCTTCTCATGTGAACTAATCTATGTACCCATACCACTTTGAAGTCACAAAATAACATGGGAAACAAGATAAGCAACGTGGATAAAATAAATAAGAGAAACTAAACGTGGATTGCTAATGGAAAATATAGACTAATTAGGTTACATAGAGTAATAAAAAAGGGTCACATCAATCCCCTAGTAAAAGAGGTTTAGTTACACATAATGAAGAAACAAAAGAAAATAACTAAGTTGTAGAATAAACCCATGAAGGTCTTCACAAGCTTCCTCTTTCTTTGATGTGCGATAGATTCCCTTTGTCAAGTGAATCTTCTATTCAAGCTTCTTGAGCTCTAAGATCTTATGTGGTAGATCTAGTGAGATGAGGTGAGGTGAAGTTTTAAGCGTGTGTATATAGGCATGATGTGTTCTTGGTGAGGTAAGGAATGGCAAAAAGGGTATCTTTGAGGTTATGGCTGGTTGGTCATGTAAGAGAATCAGAAAGGGGATATTTATATGGTTGCCAAAACTAGGGCTAGAAAATGTCACTATGCTGAGTAGGCACTATGTCACGGATTGAATGTCGCGGTTGTTGTTTGATCGGACGATAAATGAGCCTAATTGAGGTCCTCATTTCCTAGCTTTTATGCTCGTTTTCGAGTGTATTTTTGTATATAATGTGTTCTGTGAGCCATGTGTTGGTGCATGTATGGATTTTGAGCTTAACGTCAAGATCGGAAGGCCAAAACTGAGCAAAAGAAGTCAAGAATGGAAATATATAGAGTTGCCGCAGTCCAGGTGACATTGACCTAGACACCTACGTCACCTAGACAGCGGCGTGATTGAAGGCCACCGCAGTAAGCAAATCCAGACAAAGCCACGGTCCCACTGCAATTGTGCCAAATCGCGGCACCCATTGAAGATCAACAGCGATAGCCAAACCAGGGGTTTCCGCAGTCCAACTACCGTCATTGTGGATTGCGACACTTCTTTCAAACCCCAACCGTGCCAAGCAAACAAAGACAGTGCCACGGTCTCGATGCCATTGAGTTAGACCATGGCACCCTTTTGAAGATAGATCGAGACATGCAATTCAGTAGTTTCTGCGGTCGATCAACTGTCGTGCCAAACCATGACACAAACCACGGCACAGGCTAATTTTGTGTTTCTAGGCCATTTTCTGAAAGGCAAAGTCATCATTTCACACCCAATTCGTGCCTTAACCTTCCCATACTGTAAATACACCTCTTTGCCTTACCTCCTAACATCCAAACCTTATCTCAAACATTTCCTCTTCATTTCCTTCACCAAATAAGAGAGAGAGGCTTCCAAAGGCTCCATGGAGGTTCTCCTCCATGGATGCCTCACCACATCCACCTCAACACATCCTCAACCTCTTCTTAGAGTAGATTGCATGGAGAAAGGATTAGTCTTGGACCAATTTCGAGCTAGCAAAGAATGGAGCTCTCGGAGTGGATTTCTTCAAAGGTTGTCTGCTTTAAAATCTTCTCTTTGTATTTCTTGTTTTCTTTGATGTATAACCCCACTTAGGAATATTTGTAAACCTATATTTTGCTCATTTATGAGATGTTTGTTCTTAAATTCGATTTTTTTTTTTTAATTCATTCTTGTTGCTATTGATTAATCTCTTATCTTGATATACATATGTTTGGAGATTGGAAATTAATATGTGTTTATGGATGGGATTAGGAGTAGATTAATTAATATAGGAGTAGTTGTAATCAAATATCTCATTTGTGTGTGTATGTTGATGGAAAGTCAAAATGCCTTGTTTAGAGGGGTTTAAGTGCATGTGGTTTTCGGTTGTGCTCGGGAGGGCCAATACGAGAATAACATTGACCACTTAGCTCTAAAGAATGGGTGAAACTTGTTTTATGCATGGTCGTGCTAGAATAGGTTTTGGATATATGTTCATGTGTTTAATGGTTGGGACAAGAGGCACAATTGCTCTTCCATGGACATTGGGGAGTGATTTGTGCTCTCAAATCCCTTAATTGAGAGAACAAGACATTAACTTGAATTGGATAAACTTCATTGTCTAACAACCCACTAGGTGTGCATTTACGTATGGTGAGCATAAGTACCTTGTGTGTAACCATAATCCTACATCTCTCCTAGCCACCATTTTGTTTGTCACTTTAAACACCATCTCACCCCCTCCATATTCATTTGTTTTTATTTGCATTCATTTACATTTCCCTTGCACACACTCATTTCCATTCGCACTTGCATGCACACACCAGAATGATGCTTACACCTCACACACACCATTCTCACCATCTCCGCATTCTATTTACAAGTTTTCAATAAACACTATAGTAAGTTCCTCATATTTTGATTGGCTTATTTCGTTGACAAACTACATTTTGGGGATGTCTGTGTAATGGGTAGCTTAGGTTCTCGTTGACAAGCTTCCAAGCATCCCGGTGACTTCAAGAGAAAGAGGTATATCACCTGACTTGACTCTTGAAGAGACTAGTTGCACACACACACTTACATGCATTTGTTTTGACATCCATATGTGTATTGTTTATTGTGTGCATTCTCTTCAAACTTTACACTTGCACCTCTTTGTTGAATTGTGTTGTGTGTTAGTGTGTCTTGTAATTCCTTTCCCGAAAATTGTTCGGAAACGTCCGTGCATGCACATTGGTGTGCTTGGTTTAACGCAAGGATCACCATCGGAGAAAGCTACTGTCTTCTCCTTTGGTTTCTCATCTTTTGGTGAAACGACGGTTATTATTAGCGGCCTAACCACCAATTGAAACCGCCATTTAAGACCTAATTGATTTTTATGTCTCGGGTCCAAATCGGTGGTTGTGATCAACGGCCATGAAACTGCCGAATGTACATGCCGTTTGAAACCAGTGCTCTCGGTTTCAATTCAGCGGTTAAAATCGGCGGCCCTGACCGCTGATTGAAACCGTTGATGGGCGCGTAATTGGGGCAAATTTGTCTTTTCACCCAGCTCGTTTTTGCTCTCTATAAATACATATTTATCTCTTGTTCTTTAATTAAGCTCTTTGACATCAAGAACCCTAAAGAGATATTGAGAGAGACTTGAGAGAAAAAGTATAAAGATTGCTTCTTTAATTCTCTAAACTCATTTCCATGTGTA
Organism: Acer saccharum; assembly: GCA_030490815.1. Taxonomy (NCBI): domain Eukaryota; kingdom Viridiplantae; phylum Streptophyta; class Magnoliopsida; order Sapindales; family Sapindaceae; genus Acer; species Acer saccharum. Next base: position 31,544,959 of record CM059866.1, read on the forward strand.
TAAATCATCATCTAAGCATCATCTAGGATCATCTAGGATGTGCTCATGCATGTGTCTTCTTCAACACACATGACTTGGTAAGTTGAACATCATCTATTTATTTTTGTGTTCTTACTAAGCAAGAAATCTCATTTATAACTTGTATGCATTTAGATTATATTATATCTACAAGATTGAGATTATGTGTTAATTGATTGAGTTGTTTTGTGATAGCTAGGATTTCAAGTTTATATAACATCTAGCTAAGTTATCTCATTGATTGGTTAAGATTATTTTTGATAGCTAGCATGTTGAATGATTTCATGCAATCTAGCTAGGTCTTTATGCGTATTCATTTAGACATTGATAATTAGAGTTTATTGATTTGTCTTTAAATCTCTAATTACGCATCTAGTGTAACCTATCATTATTTGCATCTTGAATATCATAATATTCACATATGTTGTTGATCTCTTCTTTGTGAAGATAAGTCTTGTGGTAAGTTGCTTAGTGCACAAGCAAGTGGGTCTAGAATCGCTCTTAAAGGCCCATAGGGTAGTAGTGGTGGGTTAGTGACCAAGAATGGTTGAGGGCAACCTAGGTTGTAAACATCATTACAAATAGTGGATTTAAGGACCCTGTGTGGCTAACAGAATAACTCATGGTTTTCTTTTGTTAAAGGTTTCCACGTAAAAATCAAGTGTTCTTTAATTTCCGCACTTTACACTTGATTTTATTGTTTGTTGAATTGGGTTTATTTTTTAATATTGAATAATCCGAAAAATTGATAACTAACCGGATTAACAACTCATTCACCCCCCTCTAGGTTGTTTTAGACATGCATATAATATTTTGTTTCAATTGATATCATGGCAAGTTCCTAGACATACTTATGAGATTATTACCATATTTGTGTGCATATTGATTGTTGCATTCATTCGCATTCATTTTACTCAAACACTATTAGTGGCTTTGAGAGGTTATAGGGTATGTTGATCATTAAACCACCATTGCTCACCAATGAAAACTACTCCTCTTGGAAAGGAAGGATGGAATTCTTTTTGATGGACATCGATGAGCATGTGTGGATGTGTGTGGAAGAGGGATACTCACCTCCCACATAGAGACTAGAGAACGGGGCTTCTATGACTAAGCCCAAGTCCAAGTGGACAAATGACGAACTCGAGGCTACAAAATGGAACTGAAAGGGCATCTGTGCCTTATCTTATGCAGTGGATGAGAATCAAGCCAAACTCATCCAAACCACTCGAGATGTTCAAGAAGCTTAGGAGATTCTAAGAGTTACCCACAAAGGTACCGTGAAGGAAAAAGATAATAATTTGGGTACCTTGATGACAAAGCTTCAATGTTAGGATTGTGGCAGCTATGGGCACATCTCCACGGATTGTGGAAACTCGAAGACCAAGAGTCGAAAAGGCAAATCGAAGGCCTACTCTTGTAGTGAAAGTGAAGAGAACTCTTCGGGTTCCAAGAGATGTGATAGGAATGACATAGTCTTTCCTGTCTTATATTATGACAACCTAAAAGCGGTCACAAGACACCTATCACTTAAAGTCAACAACAAAGAAGCTAGTTCGGATGATGATTGCCACAATAGCACTGGTGGTAGAAGCTTTGATAAAGAGAGTTTAAGCCACAAGAATTTAAGCGATGAAGGGTGGAGTTATGAAGACTTCATTGAAAGTTTTCAAAGGTCCTTGAAGAAGAAAGACGAAGAAATCAAGAAGTTGAATAAGGAAACCTTTAACTAAGGACCAAGTTGGATGACTCCTTGAAGACGAACATGATAGATGTGTCCAAGTATAAGAAGGATATTGAAGATTGTCATAATCGAATGAAGGCAATGAAGGATGAACTTGCCAACAAAGACATCTCCTTGAAGATCGTCAAAGAGAAAGAGATGAGGTATATTGAAGACTTGAAGAAAGCTAAGATCAAGCAACCTCAAGCTCAAGGCAAAAGACAAGCTTCAACTCCTCAACATCCTAGGAGGAAAATTGATCTTGGAGAGTCATCCAAGAGTGGAGAAATGAAGATGCCAACAAAGGGTGAAGCTCAACCTCAACATCCAAGAGCTTCACACCCAAGCTTTGCTCACTCAAGGTTTCACCAACCAAGAAGGCAAGCCATAAAACCTCAATCAAGGAGGCATCCTAATCCAGTTCAACAACAAATATGGCAAGAACCAGTTCAACACCAAAGGCGACATCAAATGCATAACAAGTCTTCAATGACCTTACAAGGATATGGTATGACTCCATATTTTATACCTACTTGTCATTATTGCGGTGTTGATGGGCATATTAGGCCAAAATACTTTAACTACATAAAGAGATGTAGAATTGAGAGCATAAGAGAAAAACGGTTGAACCGTAAGGTCAATTTGCATAATCCTAGGAAACCTAGAGAATTGAAGATTTTGACCACTAAGAATAAAAAAGTGGAACCTATATAGGTTAGGAAAAATGAACCCAATTGTCTTTATGTGCATATGTCACCCATAAATGCTACTAGGTCTAACGGACTTGGTATGTCAACATGGATTTGCTCCTCGCCCTAATACGATAGGGTGATTGACCCCATAAGGGGAACTCAAGCAAAGAGAGCATATTTGCATACTTGTCACATGCAAAAATTTGATAAACATTATGCTTCTTCGTTAATTGCTTGAGTGTCTTGGTTGCACATATGCTTATATGATATTTTCTTCAATAAGTATGAACCATTGCTCCATGTCATATTTATATTCAAACATGCATTTTTGGACTAGGATATCTACTTTGAAAGTACTCTTTGAATGACCTATAATTGATTTCAATGACATGATGATTCTTTCTAATGACATGCTTCAAATGAAAGCATGAATTGTTGATTGCAAATTTGAAATGCAAAATTATGGGTGAAAAGCAATAATGAGACTTGTTATACCCAGTATTTGGGCCGAAATCTACATGATCCAAAAGTTTAAAAGAAGGCCCAAAAAGGCCAAAGTACTCAGGCGGCCCATCTAATTAGCCTACCTTTTATCAAGACCAACCATATGATGAAAAACCACGGATCTCGAAAGTAGGCCTTTTCTAAAAGAAGGCCCAAAAAGGCTCACTCAACGGGTAAGAGAATACCTTCAGACAGTGGCACTTGGGCAAAACCATGCATTGAACCGAGTCATCACTGTATTCCTTGAACGTCGAATTTTCTATCCATTAACACGTCAAGATCAAAATAAGCACGCGTCAAAAAAGCATTCGTCGAAATGATAAGCAGGGTCAACCAGTAGGTTCCCCCGCCCAAGCTACCTGGAGTGTCAGACAAAATACTCAAGTTTGGATACTCAAACACATCTTTAAATAGTATAAATATGGACGAAGAGACTGAGGCGAGAGGGAGAAAAAAACAGACCTCTAAAGATTTTGACCTCCTACTTAAGATCTGTATCTTTAAGAAATTGAGGGAAAAGTCCTAGGATTAGTGAAAAGCATATTATCAGTCATGTATTAATCTTCTCTAATAAAGAAAAATGGTTAAAACAACTGATTCATTGTTAAGATCTCTATTCACCAGATTTACCTAAAAATAATTGGCGCTAGAAGGAGGGGGTAAGCAAACTCAACTCCGAGGAAATCTTAGGGTGCGTTTGTTAACGTTTTTAAAAACTGTTTTTTGTTTTTTGTTTTTTGAGTCACAAAAACTGGAAAAACGCGTTTGGTGGGACAATTTCAAAAAACTATTTTATAAAACATTGAGAACAGTTTTCAGTTTTAATGAACAAAAAATTGACAACTCTGAGAACAACAATTTGTTGTTCTCAGTATTCTTGAAAACTTTTTTTTAGCAATAAAATTTACTCAAACCAAATCCATCTTTTGGATCTTCATGGATCTATACCAAAAGAATGATGATGATTTCGATAGGTTTGATGATGAAAATTAAATTTATTTATTATTTAATTTTAATTTTTTTAGTTTTAATGTTTAATTATTTTAATATCACTTTTTCATTATTTATAATATTAATCTTTTAAAAATGATTTTAAAAATATAATACCAAACATGTTTTTTATGTTTTGATTCTCTGAATATCGTTTTCAACCATTGCTACCAAACGCGTTTTCGAATTCAAAAAATCTAAAAATCAGTTTTTCGAAAACTTCAGATTACAAGAAAATAAAAACTGAAAAACGAAAACGTTACCAAACGGCCCCTTAGAAACTAAGCCCATGGATCCACCAGGCCACACAAGAAATGACCCGATGAATCTCACCACTGACTCAACAGTCAAAAACCAGACTCTCAGGCTACAAGAACCCGATACTCCTCAAATCACTCTGACTCCACCTCCATCCGATACGCAGACTCTCCTGAGTCTCACTCCGCACGGGTTACAGAAAGCAAATGCGCATCTACAACAACTCATGAAGATCATGGGGGGAGGTTTCCAGGTTCCCCCTCTCGTTTATCGCACCCCAAGGAGTCGAGCGGTTTTAGCTCCACATGGCATACAAGCTGAAGACCCTCCCCAAGAAGCTATAACTGACAAAGGAAAAGCGGTGGTAGAGGAATATAGCAAATCGCAATCGTGGCAAGTTTACTCGGATCGAGAAAGCTCTCATTCACTGCATTCAAAAAGAAAAAGTCACTAGACGGCCGACGAACAAAGCATTGAGGAAAGTGCCCCCCATAAACACGACCGTGGCCAACGAGGTCATACATCCCGAAGGGCTGAAACTTCACCTAGAATCAACAAGTCTCCCCACAAAGCAAAAAGAGTCCCAGACAATAAGCAAAGTCTGCCCGCTCGTCGACGACTCCATTTTGGTCATTCAACGAGGAAGGACCAGGAATATATAGAGGAAATGCAGAAAATCAGGGATGACATACAAAGGATGGAAATAGGCCGACGTGAGACACGATCGCCTAGCGACTACCATGGACCGTTCACGGATGAAGTATCAGAAAAACCCTTCTCAAGGAATTTCAGGATGCCAAACGTCGAGTAATACACGGAGGAACATGATCCAATAGAGCATGTCAGCCGTTTTGTCACACTAATGACCACCTAGACTTGTGACGATCACCTTTTATGCTAGGCATTCCCAGTCACCATTGGAGACTTAGTAGGAAGTTGGTTCAGACAGTTACCCCGAAAGAGCATCAACAATTTTAATCAACTCAGCCAAGCTTTCACCCAGCAGTTCATGGGAAGCCTCCATAAGAAAATAATCATTGGCTAATCTATCGAGCCTAAAGTAAGGCAGAATCGAGGCCATCCAAGAGTACCTAGCTCGTTTCAACAAAGAAGCGGTCAGGATAGAAGACTTCAACGACATAGCAGTAATCAATGCATTGACCAGTGGTCTTTAAAGCGATCCTTTTTCCTCCCAACTAAGGCGAAAAAGACATGCTATGTACCCAGAATTGGTTGAAGTAACCGCTGAATACGCTAGGGTTGAAGAAGAAGAGGTAGCGCAAGGCGAGACTTTGGCACATGGCTCACGACCTTAAAAGGGAGAAGGATCGAAAACGGCCGAAACAACCAAGGCAGGACAAAAAGGCCAGCGTTTTAACAAAAGCAAAGGTGATCAGAGGAATGATGCTCGAGATGAAAGAGATTACTTGAAAAGCAGGTACTCGGCTTACACCCCACTCACACGGGATGTGGAGAGTATATTCGTAGTAGCCCAAAAAAAAAGGAATACTTCGTTGGCCCCAAAAAATGAGTGCCCCTCCACTCAAATGGACAACGGAAAAATATTATCGATTCCACTGTGATCATGGGCATGAAACTTCAAGGTGTTTCCAGCTGAAAGAACATATTGAAAGTTTGATCAAATAGGGCCACTTGAAAGACTACCTGATCAAAAAGGTAGATAGCCGAGTTTCAAGGCCAGCTAAAAAGAAGAACATGCCTCAGAAAAGCCCTCAAAAGGAAAGCCCGATTCACACAATCTCGGGAGGACTAAACATTGGTCATAGTAACCAGGAAAGGAAAGCAGAGATAAGGGAGGTTTCAGGGAGAGAAGTCAACCTCACAGAGCAAACTCGAAAGAAATCAAAGGAAGGTTAGAGCCCGATCTCTTTTCGACCCAAGGATTCTGATGGATACGACGCCCGACCTAACGACACTATGGTGGTCGAGTTACAAATCGGTCATAGAGACGTCCGAAGGATCCTGATCGATAACGGTAGTTCCGCAGACATCTTGAGCGAGTCAGTTTTTCAACAGCTGGGTTTCGTAACCAAAGATCTCGAACAATTCGATACCCCCATCAAAGCCTTCAGAGGATCTGAAATCCACCCGTTGGGAACGGTGAAACTCCCAGTAAGGGTCGGCTAACATCCTGCCTGACGAACAGTGTTAATTGAGTTTGTGGTGGTGAACATCCCCAAATGGCCATACAACGCTTTAATGGGAGGACCTTTCCTCAACGAGATAAGAGCAGTCACAGCAACTTACTGTCTAAAAATAAAATTTACAACCGAGTTCGACACTGAAGAAATTAGGGGTTGTCAAGAAACCACTCGGAAAGCAAACCTCCCAACGTTCACACAAAAAGAAATTGAAGAAGTGCTTCTGCTGGATGAACCATCAACGGCTAAGGGAAAGAAGCGAACGAGAAAAGTTTTGGCTGAGCGAAATACGCTCATGGAGGATATAGCTGAAACTCTCCCAGGTTTTGCTTTAGATCTAAGAGACCTAGCCAACAAAGATCAAGAGGACGAAATTGAGCCAACGGATGACATCGAACTCAATAAAAGCATGCCCGAGAGGATGGTCAAAATAGGAAGCCATTTGAATCCTTAGTTAAAAGCTAGCCTCCTAGCCTTCCTAATAAAGTATACAGACATTTTCGCCTGGAGCCATGCGGATCTGACTGTTATAGATCCGAGTATAATCACCCACAGCTTATTAATAAGGCGAGTCGCTCGCCTATAACTCAGAAAAGAAGATGTTTCAATTTCGAAAGAAACACGGCGGTTAAAGAAGAAGAGAAGAAGCTCTTGGCGGCCGTTCGATCCAGGAAGTAACATACCCAAAATGGATAACCAACGTTTTTTTGGTAAAGAAAAAGAATGACACTTGGAGGATATGTGTAGATTTTATAGACTTAAACAAAGCTTGCCTGAAGGACGATTTTCCCCTCCCAAGGATCGACCAACTAGTAGACGCCACCTTCGGACATGGATTACTGAGCTTCATGGATGCCTAATATAATTAGGTAAAAATGAACGGCCTAGATGAGGACAAAATGACATTTATAACTTACCAGGGTTTGTACTGTTATAAGATCATGCCTTTCGGACTCAAGAACGCAGGCGTAAAATACCAACGGTTAGTGAACCGAATGTTTGCTGACCAAATAGGCCAAACAATGGAGGTTTACATAGACGGTATGTTACCAAAGAGCCTAACAACTGATGAACATATTGATGCACTTCAGAAAATATTCACCACCATTAGAAGATTTGGGATGAAGTTGAACCCAGCAAAGTGCATTTTTCGGCGTCCGAGCAGGAAAATTCCTTGGTTTTGTTGTACATCAACAAGGTATTGTAGCAAACCCCAACCAAATAGATGCTTTGGTAAAAATGAAATCCCCTCGGACCCTGAAGGAGTTCCAGCGGTTGACCGGGTGCCTCGCCACGCTCACCAGGTTTATATCAAAATCAATCGACAAATGCTTCCTTTTTTTTAAAGCTCTGAAGAAATGAAAGTCATAGGAATGGACCCAAGAGTGCGAAGTAGCCTTCCAACAATTGAAAACATACCTCGGCACCACCGTGCTATTATCAAAGCCAATATCAAGGGAAGCTCTCTTTTTATACCTATCAGTTTCTTCAGCCACCACCAGTTCAGTTCAGTTCTCGTTCGAGTGGAAGACGGAACTCAGAAGCCAGTATATTATACAAGACAAGTGCTCGTCGACCTCCAAACAAGATATTCTGAGGCAGAAAAAATGGCACTAGCGTTGATCGTATCCGCTAGAAAGCTCAGGCCATACTTCCAGGCTCATCCTATCACAATCCTAACCAACTGCCCACTGCAACAGATCTTACAAAAACCGGAAGTCTCAGGTGAGCTAACAAAATGGGCCATAGAATTAGGAGAATTCAACATTGAGTATAAACCTAGATCATCTATCAAAGGACAGGCTGTGTCCAATTTCATTGCAGAGTTTTCAAAAAACACAGTCAAAATGAGATTGGCCGAGTCCGAACCCGTGAAGATGATTTTCAATGGAAACTCCATATGGACGGTTCGTCAAATACACACGGAAGTGGGGCAGGAATAATGGTAACTACCCCTAAAAATGATCAGATAGAATGCGCCCTCAGGTTCAACTTTAAAGCAATAAACAATCAGGCCGAATATAAAGCCCTCTTAGCAGGAATGAGAGTCATCACGACATTAGGGGCCGACAAGATTGACGTATACAGTGATTCCCAGCTAGTCGTCAACCAAATACATGACGAATACGAGGCCAAAGAAGAAGGGATGGCAGTCTACCTGGTCATAGCAAGACAGGCCATAAGACGATTCAAAGCTTTCCGGATCACCCATATTCTTAGAGACGAGAATAACAACGCGGATGTTCTCTCCAAGCTAGCCTCGGCTACCAATACAACATCACAAAAATGATCTCAGTAACACATTTGCAATTGCCAAGTATCCATCCCAACAATCAACAAATAGCCTCTGAGATCGGCCCAATAAAAACAAACTGGATGACACCGATCAGATCTTTTCTACTAAACAGTTAGGTCCTAGAAGACAAAACGGAGGCTAGAAGGCTCAGATATCGTTTGGCCAGATACACGATAATATCCAACGGGTTATACAGGAAAGGGTTTTCCAGAGCTTTACAACATTATGTGGGACTAACAGAAGCGAAAAAGGTCCTCGATGAAGTCCATGCAGGGATATGTGGTAACCACACAGGCCAACTCAGCCTAGCCCATAAAGTTATGAGACAAGGTTTCTACTGGCCAACACTATTTGACGACGCAAAAAGGGTAGCGATAAGTTGTGACAAGTGCCAAAGAATAGGTGATAGGGATATTATCATTTGAGTCCCCATGTTTTTTTGAATTATCTATTTTTTAGTCACTTATTCATTTTTCACTGGATTGGTCCATATGTTTTCAAAAACCATTCAATTTCATCCTTCTGTGAGTCAGACGTTAGTCTAACTTAACGGAATGAGGGCTATTTTCGTCTTTAAATAAAGAACATGCCACGTGTCAACCTCATAAAATGAAATATAAAAAAAAAAACTTAAATATTTGGTTACTGCCACATGTCAACACCATAAAATGAAAAAAAAATATATTAAAATATATATTTTTTTGACAGTAGAAAAAAAAAAAAAAAAAAAACTGTTGCTGAAAGGTGGAGTGTTTCATTTATATATAAATATAATACACAACTAAAAAACCTTAAATAAAAATTTCATTAAAAACTTAAATTACGTTAAAATATTGTTGTGCATTATAAATATACATTAAAAAACTTAAATGAAAAATTAAAAGATGAAAAAATAAAAAGGTGGAGCCGTGGAGATCTGAGTCTCACTTCTCTCCTAATCTGCAACTTCCTCTTTGATGGAGCTAACGATCTAGATCTAGAGACCGATCCGGATCCAGACCCACTTTCTCTCTTGTTCTTCTTCTTGTTCAGATTTTTTGATTTTTTTTAAGTGAGGTCGATCTGGATCTAGAGACCAAATCCGGATCGATGGATTTGAGGGATTTGGTGGCTGTGTTGGGATTTGAAGATTTGCTTGGCTGTCAGTGAGGATTCAAGAAAATTTAGGATTTTGACAGCGGCACAAATGGGTCTTGGTATTGTAGGGGCCTGGTAGGTGGTGGTGATGGCGGCGGCGGCGGCGGCGGCAGCGGCCTGGTAGGTAGGTTTTGCTTGTGTTGGATGTTTAGTTAATGGGTTTGGGTGGTTGTGTTGGGTTATCTGGGTTTGATTTCTGGGTTTGGTTCTGGTTTCTGAGTTCTGGTGTTGGTGATGATAACAGTATGGGTTTGGTGGTGATGACAATATAGGTGTTGGTGAATGGTGATGATGAAGGTCTGGTTATGCTTTCTGGTGGTGTGTTGATGATGATTGTATGGGTTTGGATGATGATGGTGATGAACTAATGAAGTATTAGAATTTGCTTTTTGTTTTTCTGATTTAGTTTATAAAAAAAATCAGGTCCATTAGTTTATTTTTTAATTTTAATTTTTAAAATTTAGTGACACATGTCAAATTTTGATTGGATTACAACCGAAGTTAATTTGTAAAATTTTATAAAGTTAGAGGGTAAAATCGTACTTTTAAACCTTTTATTTAACTGAAGGGTAAGAGAGTCAATTTGCATTTTCTGTGACGGTTGACCGTCAAAATTCTGGTCAGAGGGACCAAATTGAGCGGTTTTTGAAAACATAAGGCCCAAACTCGTGAAAAATGAATAAGTGACTAAAAAATAGATATTTCAAAAAAACATACGGACTAAATCAATAATATCCCTAGGTGATAATATCAAACAACCACCTAAATGGCTCCGAACAATGGTGTCAGCGCATCCGTTCAATCGATGGGGGGTCGACCTAATAGGATCAATGTCAACCACTAAAGGTCGAGCAAAATACACCATCGTAGCAGTAGACTATTTCACAAAATGGGTCGAAGCAAAAGTTCTGGTCCAGATAACCGAAGCCAAAACCACAGACTTTATAAAAAAATCAATCATTTACCAGTTTGGTGTCCCAAATGCCATCGTCACAGATAACGGAACACAATTCGATAATGCTAGTTTCTAAAAGTTCTGTGACAATTGGAACATCAATTGCCTGTTTGCCACCCCGGCACACCCACAGACCAACGAACAAGTTGAAGCAATAAATAAGATAATCAAGTGCAACATCAAAGCAAAGCTAAATGTCAAGAAAGGGTGTTTGGTAGATTTATTGCTCGAGGTCTTATAGGCATACAGAACGACGTTAAGAAAATCGATCAAGGAAACCCCTTTTGCAATGGCATTCGAAGCTGAGGCAATCATCCCAATTGAAACCGAAGTAGCTTCTCCTCGGGTCAGATTTTACGATCAAAACAACAACATTGCTTTGTTAAAATCCGGCCTTGATGATTTAGAAGCATGTAGAGATAGGGCTCGAATCCAAATGGCCGCCTACCAACAACGAATCACTCGACACTACAATAACAAGGTTAGGCCAAGGTATTTCCAAGTAAATGATTTAGTCCTACGAAGGGTAATGCTTAACACCAGAGATAAAGCTGCCGGGACACTGGGCGACAAATGGGAAGGGCCTTATCAGGTGGTCAACATAGTCGGGCATGGGGCTTACCAACTAACAAGACCGGGTGGTGGAATCATACATCGCCCATGGAATACCCAGTACCTGAAAATTTACTACCAGTAGAAGAACAGACACTCTTGAAAAACGACCAGATAGCATCTTTTGATTTGACTACCTTCGTATGTCAAACTGTCATGTAGCCCATGGGCATGAACTTCCAAAAAAAAAAAAAAAAAAAAAGGAAGGGACCTTTAGGCCATTAAATAAAATAGCTATTTGAATAGCATCATTAGAAGTACTTTATTCCAGTCGGCTTAAAAACAAAAGCATAATAACCAAAAGTACGAACTTGGCTTCGCAGGCTATGTGTTAATCGTACTATAAAGCCTTCAGAAATGACCAAGTCAAAATCGATTTACGAAAGTTACGGCAATACTAGATCATAACCAGAGGCTAAAAACCATCAGAGTAATCAGATAAATATCTAAAAAGAAGATCAAAGCATAATCAAAAGGATAATTTCTTATATATATGAAACATAAACATGTTCAACTGAAAACAAAAAAGAGAGACCTGGATACATTTATCCTCAGCCAAAAGTACGTTCTGAAGATCCAACATCACCTACGGATTATCAAAAACAAAAAGACCTGGATACATACATCCTCAGCCAAATATTCACATGTTCAAGTGAAAACAAAAGAAAAGAGCACACTCGATCTTCAGCGATCATCTCCATCTTTTCCATCTCTCACCGATCCACCTATATCTCCTCGAAAGTCTTCAGCAGGAATTTCTTCTTCCTCTTCTTGATCGTCCTCCTCATCTCTTTCTTCTTCTTGAATCTCATCTTCGTAAAACTCCTCATCCTCGGACTCAAAATTAGGATCATAATCGATAAGAGGATCAAGCCACAAGTTGCCCGAGTGAGAGGTCCTAAAGCACTGGTCGATACGAGCCTCCAGATCAGTATGCCCTTTCAACAAAGGCATCTTTTTCTTATTCCTATCCAACTCCCACCTAGTAACTTGTTTCTTTAGATTCTGCTCGGCCTCTAAGGATTCATCGATTTAATCGGCTATAACGTCCAAACAAGATCCTTACAAGCGTTAACTCCCTTCATGAACTCCGTATGAGTAAACGCCTCAAAAGCGGGAGAATGTTTGAAGAGGTCAATAGCACGAATGCCAACTTCAGTTTTGTCCATCTCAAAATCTGATTTATAGTTTTTCAAGCGAAATTCGAGAGAATCCCTTTGCTTCTCAATGGCAACCACTCGACGGGCACTCTCTTCATTTTTCCTCTTCTCAGTAGCCAGGGCACTCCCATGGTTGGCCAGGAGCATGGCATTATCAGCCAGAAGCTTACTTTTTTCTTCAACTATCCTGTTTACTTGCCCGGTAAGTCTTTCCCTATCTTTCACAGCCAAATCACATTTCCTCAAAAGCTGATAAAATAGCAAAAGGAAATAAAGTCAATTAATCGAGAAAAATAAAAAGAAACAAAGTACATGTATATGTATGAAGAGATTACCATAGTCAGAAAATGAAGACTCCTTTGACCCTGATCAGCCACATTATTAGCATTAAAAGCTTTGAAATCTCCGACTAGTCCGAAAGTAAGCTCACCCGCCATAGCCCAACGCAGTGCAACCGAGGGATCAAAGTGATCTGATTCTGACAGCAAGGACCCGGTTGCCTCAACCGAAGCAGGATGGGCCGACCCTTCACCACTAAAAAAAACCTGATAGGGTGGCTGAAGTACGTTTTACATTCAGAGCATAAACTCTTTTGGGCAAACCAGAAGTAATATTTTTTTGGATTTTGGCTGGGGGAACCAGCTGCAACGGCCTTCAAAGCCTCCTACTCAGGAATAGCACCAAGATCTTTGAAAATACTATCGATAGGCTTACTACCGGTTAGTTCGCTACTCCCTTTTTGAGATTTCGAGTGAACACTAAGGGTTCGTGAAGTCTTAGGACCTTTAGGACCCGAAGGAAGTTTCCTTTTTCTCTTGTGAAGATTTCCAGTCAGACCACTCGATCCCCGTATAGGAGCATCAGTCTAAGTAGTAGAAATTGTGGCCGCAACACTAGAGCCGACCGTGGTAGCATTCAGATTCAATGTAGAAGAATTCAAACCCTTAACATCATAACCCTCGACCAAATTGGAATCGTTGGGTGGAGCAATGCCTTGTCTTTCGGCCGCTTTTGCATCTTCTTTACTAACAACCTTCATACTCTTCAACACGGATTGTCTTGCCAAGGATCGAATCCAAATCCAAAACTGTCAAAACAAAGTGTTAGAGTCCTCAAAAAAAGGGGATATGCAAACAAAATGATCACACATACTTACTATGGTTACGATCATATATAAGCTCTGGAATTAGGCCGAAGGCCTTTAATTTTTCCACGATCACCAAAGCTTTGAAATTTTAGCTATCCGTTACGGTTTGAATCGCCTGCTCAACTCGACCCGCCTCATCTCTGTTTAGCTTCAGCTGGTTATTGTAGGTACCTGGAATTGAAAAGAGAAAATGGGCAAATCATTTAAAGCCTAACTCAACAGTTTTTGGAAGGAGTAGAAAAATACTTATGAGCTTCGCAAAAATGATGAGGAATGTTTAACTCCTCTCCGTTCGGATCAGCAGAGGATTTCCTTCCCTATTCTCCTTCGACAAAAAACCAGCTACCTTTCCAATACTTGTTGGAACTCGGCATCCCTTTGATAAATCCATTCTTTTTATGAGCTTCCTCCTTACTCGGCAGATCAAGCTTTCTCTTCATGATATGAAGCCGAGTAGTAGGAGCTCGCTTCATTAATAGATTTTTGAAGAATCAGACAGTGTTTGATTTCATTAACTGTAGGAGCATCAAAGTTCAAGTCACGCCAAAGGCAATAAAGGGCCATCAAATTTCAATATGCATTTGGGGTTAGTTGCATTAGTGCACACTTCACCAAACTTAGATATCGAGCAATGTACCTAGGGATAGGTAAGGTAAACCCATAGCAAAACATAAAACCATATGTTGCCACACAACATTGCGGAGGGTTCCAAGCGGCACAATCCCCGAGCAAACGGAAAAGGATTTCTTTCGGAATACAAAAATAAGTCTTATATTCCCTCAAACACTTTTCATCGATCGAGTTAGCTTCACAATCTACAAAATAAGGATTCTCAGGCGAAAATCGAGTCTGAAGACCACAATGATCTTCAATATCCGACTGGGTAACCTCCTCCTGGTCAACGAGCAAGGAAGGGCCTTTTGACGCTTTAATCACCATGACTTTCGAGCTCGAGAAAGAATCTAAAGAACCTAGGAACAAAAATAAAGTCAAGACAATGACATCCACAAAAAGCAAAAGAAGCAAAGTCTCATGAAAGAAGCAATCAAAAAATCTTCCTCACAATAAAAACCTCCTCCGAAATTTAGCAAGGATGAAGTTCGTACAAAAGGGAAAAGAAAACTCACCAAAAGCAAAATGGAGTGACCATCGCGCGAAATGATCGAAAAAGGAGACTTCTAGGCCGCCGGAATTTATGTTTTTGAAGAAGAGAAAGAAGGTTTTCTAAAACCTAGATGAGTAGAAGAAAAGAAACCAAAAAGAGGGATGCAAAGTGATGATATTTATAGATGGAGAAGAAAGACCCCAACCATCGGATCCCAAATAATCCAACGGTGCTGAAAGCCTCGAGAATCAAAGCCATCATTATCACGATCACCAAAGCACACCAAAAGTCAAACAGTACATTGTTCAGCAAGCGACATATAAGTGCCTCACTTTTGATTGGCGTATTTCGTTGACAAAATCACAATGGGGTTCAATTTGTAAGGGTAGCTTAGGATTGAAGAAATCTTCATCAAGTACCAAAGAACTTCTTTGTGGAATCAAGAGCTTCAAGGAAGGTAGATTTCTTGACTTACTCTATTTTGAAGAGATGTAGTTGCACACACTCACATTGTTTGCATGCTTTGTTGATTGCATCCTTGTTTGAAAATTGCCATGCCATGCTAGACACTAGGTTGCTTCACATGTCACTAGCCACACTTGCACTTCATGTTTGTGTCTCTTTAGTGTGTTGTAAATCGTTTCCGAGATGGCTCGAAAACGTCCGCGGTTGCACGATGGTGTGCTTGTTTTTACGCGAGGACCGCCTTAGGAGAATGCCTTGTCTTCTCCTTTGTTTTTCACCTCTTTAGGTGAATCGGCGGTTTCAATCGACGGCCTGACCGCCGAATGAAACCGCCGAATGAATATGGATCCACTAGTCCAATTCTGCGGTTACATCGGCGGCCATAAAATCGACCGCCGAATGATTCCAGTAACATGATTGGAAATCTATGGTTTCAATCGGTGGCCTAACCGTCGAATGAAACCGCCGAAGTGAAACTTGGGTTTCTGTCCCAAATTCGACGGGTTGTATCAGCGGGTTGTATCGACGGGCATAATTCGACCGCTGATCTATTCCAGTGGTGTCGATTTGCATTCTGCGGTTTCGTTCGGCGACTTGACCGCCGATTGCGCGCTTTCAGGCATTTTTTTTAAAACGATGTCACTTCACTTGGATCTCATTTATATATGACTTGATAGCCTTAGCTTGTTTTTTAGAGCAAAAATTACACCTTTGAGAGCACTTTTGAGCAACTTCAAAGCCAAGGTATCAAGACTCCATTTTTATTACTCAAAACACAAAAAAACCCATCTTTCTTGCATGTTTGATATGTCATCTAGGATGTTCTAGTTTGATTTTCTTTAGGGTTTCATCTTTGCTTACATGACTTGTAGTTAGAACATCATTTGCATTCTTCACATGTTCTTTCACTACAAGATAGCTTCTTTATTTCTTGACTTGTCTCAAGATTGCTTCTTTATGACTTGAATAGGTTCAAGATAGCTTCTTTATTGTGTTTGTGAGTTGTATTGTGGTAGACATTGCATATAGGACCTTGTTTGCTAATTTAGCTATGTTATATGAATGTCATCTAGCAAAATGATATCTAGGAATGTCTAACATGCTCATCCATGCCTAGATAAGCTTAAATGTCTAACCTTGCATTTTAGCATCTTGAATATTGCACATATTCACCTTAGGTTGCGTTATCTCTTCACTTTAGAGACAAGTCTTGTATTTGCCATTGGTAGAGTGCAAGCATTGGACTAGATTCACTCTTGAAGGCCTGCGGGTAGTATTGGTAGATTAGTAACCGTTTAAGGTTTGACGTGGTCAACCTAGGTTGTAATTGCCATTACAATTAGTGGATTGAGGTTCATGTGTGGCGCACATAACAGCCCATGGTTTTTCCCATGTGTGTTTCCATGTAAAAACTCAAGTGTTATTTATTTTTAGTATTTTTCACTTGCTTGTTTTTCCTTGACTAGTTAGGGGTTGTTCATAGAAAATTGACTAATCATGAAAATTGGTAATAGTTGATTAAAATCTATTCACACCCCCCCCCCCCCCCCCCCTCTCTAGATTATATTAGACACGCTTAATATATATTTTCACGACACGAGGACCTCGAATAGCACAACAGTCCAATCAATCTTGACACGTGATGGTTTGAGTACGAGGCAAGAAAAAAACCTTCCCCAAGAAAAGAAACTGAATCGTTTAGGCTTCCATTTTTCTTTGAAATTTGAGCACATACGAATTTTTTCCTGATTCTATCCTAAAATTAGGCAAAAACTTAGGGCCAAATGTTATACCCAGTATTTGGGCCGAAATCTACATGATCCAAAAGTTAAAAAAAAAAAGCCCAAAAAGGCCAAAGTACTCGAGCGGCCTATCTAATTTGCCTGCCTTTTATCAAGACCAACCACATGATGAAAAACCACGGATCTCGGAAGTAGGCCCTTTCCGAAAGAAGGACCAAAGAGGCTCACTCAGCGGGTAAAAGAACACCTTCAGACAGTGGCACTCGGGCAAAACCATGCATTGAACCGAGTCATCACTATATTCCTTGAACGTCGAGTTTTCTATCCACCAACACGTCAAGATCAAAATAAACACGCGTCAAACAAGCATTCACTGAAATGATAAGCGAGTGTCAGCCAATAGGTTCCCCCACCCAAACTACCTAGAATGTCAGACAAAATACTCAAGTTTGGATACTCAAACACATCTTCAAATAGTATAAATACGGACGAAGAGACTGAGGCGAGAGGGAGAAAAAAACAGACCTTTAAAGATTTTGACCTCCTTCTTAAGATCTGTATCTTTAAGAAATCGAGGGAAAAGTCCTAGGATTAGTGAAAAGCATATTATCAGTCATGTATTAATCTTCTCCAATAAAGAAAAGCGGTTAAAACAACTGATTCATTGTTAAGATCTCTATTCACCAGATTTACCTAAAAACAAGACTCAAATGAATATAGGATCTTGTATCCATTCTAAGGATTTTAAAATCTAAAATCTTTCTTTCTTTATTAGTTAAACATGGCTACTATCATACGGGTATCTTACCCGGAAAAATCGAATAGGATGCAAAAGTCACTCATGCCTTGTTTTGCCTATAAAGTTGGATATAGTTGCCTCTTAATTGAATTGATGACAATTTTATATCATTACTTTAATTCATGACGAATGGTGAAATTGGTTTGAATTCATTTGGAAACTTTTGTCATTTGTTTTGCCAAATACCATTGTTTTTGGACTTAAATGCAACATGTCTTGCATGCAAAGCATTATTATCACACATTTTCATAAAATAAATCTCCTTACGTCTCTCCTAATTAATTGAGTTGCATAAATTCTTGTATATGACTATGCAAATGTCTTGTATGCCATTATCTCTCTTTGCTAAAGTGACCCAATTGGGGAATACTCTTTTGTCTATCTCATGACAAAAAGGAGGAGTAGTATGTGTTAAGAGAGTTATAGTATTTGATTGGCATGTTAGGGAGATTGCTAATTGAGGGGGAGTAACCCATTTAGGGGGAGCATTGCATTGCACTTCTTAGCATGTTGTTGTTTATTTTCTTTAATGCAAATGCTTGTTTTTATCTCACTTGATCACCTCATATACACTTGTCTTCGAAAGTGTAGTTCTTGTTTTGCAGGGATGTTTATTCTACAAGAGATGGAAAGCTTGAAGATCTAGTTTAATTAGGCCTCTATTTGTAATGTAGAATAATCTCTTGTTGACCTTTAGCTTTTGTTATTTGTGAGGATCAATTGTGAGTGGTGGTTTTGTCACAAAATACCAAAAGGGGGAGATTGTAAGTTCCTCATTATTTAATTGGCTAATTTCGTTGACAAACTACATTTTGGGGATGTCTATGTAATGGATAGCTTAGGTTCTCGTTGACAAGCTTCCAAGGATCCCGGTGACTTCAAGAGCAAGAGCATAAGGTATATTACTTGACTTGACTCTTGAAAAGACTAGTTGCACACACACACTTACATGCATTTGTTCTGACATGCATGTGTGTTCATTGTTTATTGTGTGCATTCTTTTCACACTTCACACTTGCACCTCTTTGTTGAATTGTGTTGTGTGTTAGTGTGTCTTGTAATTCATTTCCCGAAAATTATTCGGAAATGTCTGTGCATGCACGTTGGTGTGCTTGGTTTAGCGCGAGGATCGCTATCGGAGAAAGCTATTGTCTTCTCCTTTAGTTTCACCTCTTTTGGTGAAATGACAATTGTTATTAGTGACTTGACCGTTGATTAAAACCGCCGTTTAAGACCTGATTGATTTTTATGTCTCGGGTCCAAATCGGCGATTGTGATCGGCAGCCATGAAACCACCGAATGTACACGCCATTTGAAACCAGTGCTCTCAGTTTCAATTCGGCGATTAAAATTGGCGGACCCTGATCGCCGATTGAAACAGTCGATTGGCACGTAACTGGGGCAAACTTGTCTTTTCACCCAACTCGTTTTTGCTCTCTATAAATACATCTTTATCTCTTGTTCTTTAATTAAGCTCTTTGACATCAAGAACTCTAAAGAGATATTGAGAGAGACTTGAGAGAAAAAGCATAAAGATTGCTTCTTTAATTCTCTAAACTCATTTCCATGTGCATAAATCATCATCTAAGCATCATCTAGGGTGTGCTCATGCATGGGTCTTCTTCAACACACATGACTTGGTAAGTTGAACACCATATATTCATTTTTGTGTTCTTACTTAGCAAGAAATCTCATTTATAACTTGTATGTATTTAGATTATATTTTATCTACAAGATTGAGATTATGTGTTGATTGATTGAGTTGTTTTGTGATAGCTAGAATTTCAAGTTTATATAACATCTAGCTAAGTTATCTCATTCATTGATTGAGATTGTTTTTGATAGCTAGCATTTTGAGTGATTTCATGCCATCTAGCTAGGTCTTTATGAGTATTCATTTAGACATTGATAATTAGAGTCTATTGATTTGTCTTTAAA
Organism: Acer saccharum; assembly: GCA_030490815.1. Lineage (NCBI taxonomy): Eukaryota > Viridiplantae > Streptophyta > Magnoliopsida > Sapindales > Sapindaceae > Acer > Acer saccharum. The sequence continues at coordinate 31,564,662 of CM059866.1, forward strand.
TCTCTAATTAAACATCTAGTGTAACCTAGCACTATTTGCGTCTTGAATATCATAATATTCACATAAGTTGTTGATCTCTTCTTTGAGAAGATAAGTCGTGTGGCTAAGTAGTTTAGTGCACAAGCAAATGGGTCTAAAATCGCTATTAAAAGCCCACAATGTAGTAGTGGTGGGTTAGTGACCGAGAATGGTTGAGGGAAACCTATGTTGTAAACATCATTACAAATAGTGGATTTGAGGACCGTGTGTGGCTAGCAGGATAGCTCTTGGTTTTTCCTTGTTGAAGGTTTCCAGTTTCCACGTAAAAATAATGTGTTCTTTAATTTCTGCATTTTACACTTGATTTTTTGCTTGTTGAATTGGGTTTATTTTTTAATATTGGCTAATCCGAAAAATTGCTAGCTAATCGGATTAACAACCCATTCACCCCCCTCTAGGTTGTTTTAGACATGCGTATAATATTTTATTTCAACTAAAACTCGATACAGTTGCCAATTTGAATTTTAAAATATTTTCTAAATGAAAAATGTGCATTTACATGTCTTTTTTCTTGTGTCAAAATTTGAGCAAGTTTTATAGAGCATTTTGGAAAATATGTATAAAGATCGGACGTACGGCGAATTCAAAAGTCGACAGTTTTTATTGGAATTTTGTCCTCTATGTTTTAGATACTTCTTTTGTTAATTTGTTTTTAAAGTTAGTGTTTTGTTATATATTTTGTATGTGTATGATTATTTGTATATAAATGTTTGTATGTATTGTGCTCAGATTTCCAAACCAATGAGCTCTTTGTACATGTTCTTAAATTTTTCAACATTGAAAACAATGTCGAGTTTAGTTTTGGGGTTGTGGACACCGTAGTGTCGTTTTGGTGTTTTATGTGTTGTGTTTTTGTCAAAAAAATTCATTTTTTTTTTTGTGGAAATGAGCCATCTTTGAACAAAATCTTTGAATGAGATGTTTTGTGTTGTGCCATTGAGAAGTCTTTGCATGTTTTTGTTGCTGAGTCTTGGCTAACATGAAGCCAGTCTAAGATTGTTTCGCACATTGTGAGTTTAGTCCCTTTCTCATAATGTCTTAGTGGATGAAGCTTCATGCTTGAATGTCTAGGATTCATAGTGGAGACTACCCTAGTGAGTTCACCAAGCCAAAAGGCGTCAAATCTAGAGGGTAAATTTTGTTTTCACTTATTAAACCCTCTTCATTTTGTTCATAATTGTAATCTCACTGTACATTAATTTTGCATTGATTGCCATAGAACTTGCATTCTTGTGGACTACTTGTTGAAACTTGTATTCCCTTGATAGATGGACTCTTAGAAATGATTGTAGGACTTTTGGTAGTGTATAACTACAAATTAGCCTAAACATTTCCATGTCCCTATATATGTGCTTTCATTGTTAAAATTGTGGCTAAACACTTAACCTTCCCACATCAAACACATCACCCACACAACCCAAACACTTAACCATTCCTCAATTATTGATCATGTTGAGGTACATAGTTTAATAGAAGTTGTTTAAGCTCTAAATTATTGTATAATAGCGTGTACTTAGGCGATTATGTGTAAATTATGCAAAGGCAAAGGCTTATAAAAAGGAAGAAAAAAAGGAAAAGAAAAAAAGGAACAAAGTGTTAAAAATAAAACACTTCAAGCCTTGTAAATTCATTGTAAAGTTGCTCAAAAATAAGAGCAACAAAGTAGAACAAAGTGTATGTTATTCAAAGTTTATAGCCTTGATGCTCAAATGTAATATGTAATGTATATTAGAGCTAGTTATGTTATAAAGTGCAATGTATAACACTTTGACATGGTTTTTAGCTTTCCGTATCCTATCCCATTCATTTCATCACCAAAAATCACCCCGGCCCCCATTACAAATTAGGGAAAGTCCATTTGACCTCTTAGGAAGTCTATATTAGGAATGTGAGTGGATGCATGCTCTTTCCATGTTCATGACATTTCAATTCTTTCATTAGATCGATTTTCAGAAAATGTACATTATTTTGAAAATACTCATATACGATATATATTTGATTCCATATACACAAACTAAATCGCATATGTTTCATAAAAAGTGTGCCTAGGATTCTGAGAGAAAATTCGAGTGAAATCCAATGAGAATTAGAGTTAAGGTGAATTATATCCAAAGCATTTGAGTATGTTGTCTTTGATGCTAGGTCATTTTAAGTGTGGGGTTCGCGTTGCGTGTTGTATTCAATTGAGTGACTTTGTGTTACCTTTCACTTAGCGGCTCTTAAATGCATTACTCCTCATTTGTACAACTCATTCTCATCTCATCTCGTGTGGCTTTACAAAGTTTCACAAAGTTTTAAGTGTGTTTTTGTTTGTTGTTGTGTTGTAATTTTGATTCATGTTAGTTTTTAGTTGTGTTTGTTCTCGGTTTTGGTCGAGGACGAGCCAATGATAGGTTTTGGGGTATTTAATCGTACCATTTTTAAGCCTATTTTATACCCCTATTTTTTTATTGTTTTGTGCTTGTTTCTCGGGTAAAATCGGGTTTTTAATGGTTTAAACGGGTATTTCAGGTGAATTGGGAAGTTTGGAAGGATTGGTGTAATTTGGAGAAATCAGGGGTAAAATTGAAATATTCGAGGAAAAATTGACATTTCGGTGATTTTAGAAGAATCCAAGAGACTTTCCGTAATTTGCCATGCAAGTTGGCCAGCTGCCACGTCGATTAATGATGTTGTGCGTTCTGCTTCACATTTAAAGCCTCTATATGCACCCCAATGCATATCTAATTGAAGGTCCATGAGACCAAGCCCATTAGCTTTCTAAATACACCCAGGGTTGTTTTTGTTTTTTTCTTAAAACTAAATGGATCAGAGTAAAAGTTATTAAGTTGTTTTGTTTGTTTTTTTTAAGTAGTCAAACAACTTAAAAATACCAAAAAAATAAAAATAAATAAATAAACAAAAAGTAAGAAATCATAACTTTTAACTTAATTCAAAATCACTTAATTACATTTAATTTATATATTTCCAAGATTGTCCTACCAAAGATAACATATTTCTAATTTTATAATGATTTTATAATATACAAATTTATTTCTTCTAACGTATTACTTATGATAAACATCTCCACAAAAATAAAAAATAAAAAAAATAAAAATAAAAATAAAAATAAATCAAAATAAATCAAAATCGTTTCTAAACCATTATTTACCTTATTTGTGTTTTTTTTTTTTTTTTAAACATTTATATATCATATCTTAGTCATGAATAATATATTGTAATTATTACATAAAAATGGTTTAAGATTTGTTAAATTATTTTTATTTAGTTGTTTATATCATATAAAATGAAAATACATAATAATTAATAATAATAATAATGGTATAAATGTCAAATTACTTGTTTTTAAACCATTTTATATTTTTTTTTTTTTAAAAGTAAGTTGACATTTCATTCAGAGGTGATTAAAAAAAATAATAAAATAAAATAAAAAAACATGTCATTTAGATTCAGGTTTCAATCACTATTCAGTTTTCAATAAAATTCAGGACTGTTTAGTCTTTAGACAAAAAACAAATGACCCCTTAATCATCAACCTCTAGAACTTCTCGCCATATCTCGTCGAAACCAACCATTTTAGAGGGGCAATTTCATCCTTTCATCACCCAATTCGTGCCCTAACCTCTCCTCCATAATACCCAGCCTTCCTGGTCCGAAATTGAAGGGATATAAGAATTCACCTAGCTCTCAAACACTCTCTCAGCACTATTCTCTACCCAAATCCAACTATTTCACCACCAAAACCACCTCATTTCCCATTACACACAATTTTAGCTTTCTCTCACCTCCATTTATTCATTGTTACACAAATTTGAGCTTGAAGAAGAAGAAGATGGAGTTAGGAGCTCTTGAAGACCATCATGAGTTCTCTTCTCTTTACTTTTCTCTTTAATTTTCATTATGTGTAATTAAAATTGATGTGGGGACACTACAAAAAAAAATGGTCTTTTCCGACAGCTAAATACCGTCAGAAAAGACCATTTCCCGTTGGAAATACGCTTTTCCGACGGGAAAAAGTCGTCGGAGGCCATCGCAAATACGCTTGTCAGAAATAACTAATCACTAACGAGCCGTCACAAATACTACCATTTTTGACGGCCATGGCCGTCGGAAATAGTCCAACCCTTAACTTGGATGACAGTAAGGGGTTACCCTTACCATTTTGCTATAACTTTATATCTGATATATTTTGCATATTATTTATATATAAGCTATTGATATGTTTGTATAATATCTAATTAAATATATTTTTTTTATACTATTTAAATATAACTATTGAGATATTGTTTTTTAAAATAATATTTTATTAAAATTATTAGAGTTTGTTTTAAAAATTTTGATATAGTAGTGTCACTAAATATAATTAAAAATAATTAAATGTTCTTGTGATTACTAATAATTTTGCTATATTTTATATTTAGTTAATTTAGTAAGATGTGTCCATAAAGTAATTCGAATTAAATTTTAGCATTTCCGATGATACTTTTTATGTTGTTAGAAAAGTGAGTAATATTGACGGCTTATTTGACTATTTTCGGATGGCCCAAAAGCCGTCAGAAATGCGGTTTTTTTTTTTTTTTTTTCCCGACGGCACAAAAAGTCCCACAAGTCATCGGCATAACTCGGCAATTTGATACAACACGAATCAATCTTGCAGATGTTATGTACGAGGGCGTTTTAATGTTCCTTGACATCCCTACGTGACTTTCTCAGCAATTGACTGGCGATATTTTACCATTGGGCAATTTCTCAAGATAAAAATGATTATAATAAGAGGGAGTTCCTAAAGAATAACGTCAATATCTCACAAATCCCTTCATCATAATCCTGACAAATGTTTTGTGTATTTTTGTTGTATCAAAGTGCTCACTCTTGATTTTTGCACATATATGTCATTGTCCGGATAGCAATTTAGGGAAACTCAGGTGTATTAAATGCTTACTACGAAATAGAGTTTACATAATTATTTTATCTAACTTTTTATTTTTCAAGAAAAAAAAATCATGAAATTTTTATTTGTATAAATTATTTGAAGAAACTTTATATAAAAATACGGTTTTGACATTACAATAAAAAAATTGGTCTTTTTCGATGGCTAAATGCTGTCGGAAAAGAACATTTACCATCGGAAATGTGGACTATTTTCGACGGCAATTAGGCCGTCGGAAATGTTGGATTACTTTTTCCTCATTTCCAAAGGAACTAAGATTATTTCTGACGGCATTTAGGCTGTCGGAAAAAATGCATTACTTTTTACTCATTTCCAATGGAACAAAGACTATTTTAGATTGTAATTAGGCCGTCGGAAATAATGTACTATTTTTTCCTCATTTCCGACGGAACAAAGACTATTTCTGACAGTATTTAGGCCGTCGAAAATGTGGTATCATATTTTTACTCATTTTCGACGGCACTGAAATGGCCGTCGGAAATGGTGCCTTTTCCGACGGCAATTAACGTCGTCGAAAATAGTTCATCACTGATAGGCTTTTTTTTTTTTTTTTTTTTTTTGTTAGTAGTGGGAATTTCATGAACATGTATTATTGACCACTCCTAAAGTGACACTCGCAATCATACGAGGTTGGGAGAGTAGTAAACTAACAAGTAAGGTTCGTTCCCACAAAGACTAAGTGATTGATTACTAAAATCGATTGACCAAATTGCTATTCAAATACTCAATAAAAGATGGTTTTCATATTTGAATTCTACAAATAAGCTAAATTATACTACTCAAACAGTTTGAAACCAAGATGGTAAAATAATGACAAACGATGAAATCGAATGTAATAATAAGAGATAAAATGCTAAGACCAGACTCCATCTCACTCTCTCCTAATTAACCCCTAGACTCACTTGCATACCCAATTTGTGCATATGTAATTTGTAGACTCGTATACCCGATAATAACCTCTACTTTCAGTCGAGTTATAGAGATCACACCCAAACACACCCAAGCCTATCTCTCGATTACCTCAGAATATATGTATGAATTCATTAAGAACCTTGGCACACTCAAAAGAGCCTTATATGCTAGCCTCGGTAGGGCTACCTTACTAGACAAGCATAGAGGACATTTTTATCAAACACGGTGTGTGTGTGTGTGTGTGTGTGTCTCCTATCGATTCATAACACACAACCAAAAATCATTCAAAAGGAGATCAATCTAATGAAAGCATTAAATACTAAAAAACATCCATACAAATCACAAGCACATAATGGATAAATTAGTGGTCTATATATAAAAAGTCAAGGGTTGGGTTTCATCAAGTCCTAGCACTAGAAATTTAGCTCATACTACAAGAATAAGCCATACAACATATATAATCAAATAAATACATGGCTCTATAATAAAATGAAAGAGATAGAGTTGTAGAGAAAACTATGTGGAGTGATGTTCTCTTCTTCTTTTGCTCTTCTTCTCCTCCGATCTTCTTCAATTCCCTATTGCCCAAAAACAAGAAGTGATCATGGATATGGTGCAAAGTATGTGGTGGATGTGTAGGATTTTAGGAAGGTAATGGTGATGTAAGAGGAAAATGTCAAGAGAATGGTTATCTGAATATTCTTGGGTAGGGGTCATACCCTATGTCTAAAAATAACAAATGATTATATAGGGGAATAAATTAGGGTAAGGGAGTAAATTCCTTAGATAAAGTAATTTTTGGGCAAAAGGGCGATCTTGGGGCGATCTTGTTGAGGTCGCCTTGAGGTATGTCTGCTGAACCCAAGGCAATATCGACCTTGGGGCAATCTTGGTTGGGCTTGCTTGAAGTCGCCTTTTTGCTTTGTTTGAAGGGGCTGGACCCGAGAAGATAGCGACATTGGGGTGACCTTTGTGCTCTATTTGAAGGGCTAGACCCGAGAAGATAGTGACCTTAGGGCAACTCGCCTTGAGGTCACCTTTGTGCTCTATTTGAAAGGCTGAATCCAAGAAGAAATCAACCTTGAGGCGACCTTGAGTGGGCTCACCTTAAGGTCGCCTTTGTGCTTATTTTTGCCCTTTTCTTCACTTCAGCTTCGTCTAAGACCATTAAGCTCCAAATCTAATTTGACCCTGTACAACTCATTTAAATTGTTAGAAACACGGTTTTACCCGAGAAATGAACACAAAAAGATAAGGAAATGGGGCTACACAAAGTGTAGAAGTGAAGCAATCAATTATTTATCTATATAATTAGTTGTTGTTAATGTTGATTTGAGCTTCAATTTATGCATGCATGTTGATTGACTGACCTATTATTAACATGCAATTAGAATTTATGTCATTTGAGAAGTCAAATTTCTTGCATTACCACCGGACCAACCTTATCTCATCAAAATTTTGAAATTATTACTTTGTTCGTGTCAACAACTATATAAATATTATTAATTTACAAGATAAAATTATCATTTTATAGTAATAATAATAATAATAATAATAATAATAATAATAACAAAAACAAAATTAGAAAACAAAATCGCTTAGCGTTTGGGCTATGTTTTTCTGAACCCCAACATTATATTATCAATATATTATATTATTTTTAGAATTTCAAAAATATTAATTACAATAAAAAAAATAAAAAAAATATACTCTTTGCACCAATTTGTTAATAAAATTTTAATTATTAAAATAACCATACATAAAATTACTTAAAAGATCAAATGATTTAAATGGATAAAATAAAAATATTTCCTACACTCATTTAATATAAGGTGAATTATTATAAACCGTAATTCTCGGTTCATCACTTATTTAAAATTCAACGTACAATCAATTATTATAAATCCTAATTCTTAAATCCATTCTATAGCAATGAAATCCTAGCTCTATGGTCACATCTCTCTCTCCAGGTCCCTCCTGAGTGCACCCCTAGATAATCCTCTGATCTCCTCCCAGGTCTTCCCCTAACATCCCTTGGGTCTCCTGCCCCCGGACATCCCTTGATGTTCTCCTGGATCTTCCATGGGACTCACTCCACGGATTCACCCACTCTCTGATGTTCACAAGTGTCTGTTTGGTCTCTCCAAGTGTTATCAACTAAAGAATAAGTCTCACTATTTATAGGGTCACTATTCTTGATCTCTAAGGAATAAGATTCTCATAAGCAATTGGAAACCACCTAAAAAGTCTTTACTAATCCCAACAAGAAAAACAACTCCCTACACATTTTCCCATGTCTTCCAGGAGTTCCACATGCCAAATTGGTCCTTAAAACACCTATCCACACCCCTAAATACGTCTGGCATGCAGCAACACGTAGGTGATGCGTAGCAATCTTTCGATGGCTCATACAGATGCGTTCGAGACCGAATTCAAGCTCCGTTTTCACAATTAGCTTCATCTCAAACTCTTCTTTCCAACACTACCTGAAACTTAATTATCCGAATATGTTTGGACCACTTTTGCATCAATTGAAGTTATTTTGTTCATATAGGAATACAAGCCTAATCCTAACATATTCTGCACATTGTCTTCCTGATCATTGATGTTTTAGGATAACTATCACTTACATTAAGAGATTATGACTTTTTTGAAACAGAAAATTGAAAGCAGACAAATGTTAGCAAACAAATTACTACGCGGAAGCATTGCCAAATAGACCACAAACAAACAATAGCAAAAGAAAAATAAGAAGGAAGAAATAATCAAATCCAATCACACACAACACAATAATTTTACGTGGAAACCCTAATCAGGGAAAAAACCACAGCCGTTAGGACGACAAGAGAAAATTCCACTATGTAGTAAATTGTTACAACCATGCACTCAAGATTCTCTCTTTAAAATACCTCAAACCCGATTACACCCGATGCCCACTATTTGAGATCTCTCTAGTATTTACTATTTTGCTCTACACATAATAACCTAGTTATTATGGTCTATTTATATGAGTTATAGAGAGTTAAAACCTACAAAGAAATCTATCTCGTATACGTACAAGATTTACTGGTTCCACATAAATAATATTTCCTTTTTTATGACAAGTCTTCTTGTAAGGAGAAATCTTTTTCCTACAATCATAAGAACTTCCAGAAACAACATACTTCATTTTCCACTAATATTTTTTGATTCAACGCATACTTATGATTGACTACGATTTAAGTCGCGGTCGGCCACCCGCTTCCTAAATCGTATTGAAGTCTCTTGAAATTACATCGCTCAAAAAACCGCGATCCATGCACTACATCACTAAACCGTTGTCACGGCCACTGTCAACCCCAAAGCGCTATCCATGGCATAAATCTCTGGAAAGAGGATTGTTGTCCATGCCGCTATGCAATTGCACAACGCAAGGCACATCACTGACCACCGCTGTCGGATCCCTTGCACAGCATTACCCACAAAACTTTTCACTGGTCTTTGTTTCTTTAGTTCTTCAAGGTCTTCACGCCTCCCTCAAACACGATATCATACTTCCAAACATTCTCACATATCCAAGAAGTCTTCGCATTGGTTATATCCCGTTTGGTAACTATTGGAAATTCGAGTCATATCCAACAACAAATATCCACTTACAACATATGGCTTGACATCTATATTGGTTCCCTAGCATATTTTTTCTTTTTATGGGCAGACGTTGTGTATGAATTAGAATTCTGAAAATTGTTATCTAGATTAAACACTAGAAGCACATAAGAAAGAGATTTAACGATCATTCGAAGGTCATCACTAATACGGGGATGGGTTCTAACTCAGATAAGAGTTTGGTAGGTATATGAGCACTTGCCATATATGCATGAAACCCTGCTCCACTAATAAAAAATCTATTACTCGTGTTTCATGCATGCATATTAAATTTTATTTCACAGTGTATTGAAGCTCTAGGTGATAAATACCGGTGCAAAGCAAGCCCAAGAAATTTGTCATTATATTAATGGTGATGCTTTCTTCAAGGATACATAGATATAATTTAATATAGATTTGAATTATATACTGTACATATTCTATTCAAATTATGTTAATGACCTAAAAATAAGAGTGGTGCTATTGGCACACCCACTACTAAACTATTTATACCTCATTTTTTAAATTATTTAGTATTCTTTTTTTTTTTTTTCCCCTTTATCAAATTACTTAAAGAAACATACAATTCTTATTAAAAAAAATCTTGTACAAAGTAAAACTAATAAAACCCATTTTCCTTATTTTAAAACCCTAATGACAAAAGCTTTAATGGCAATATTATTTCAATGTTTACTATTTTTATTTATATTTTCTTTCAGATCTCGATCTTATGTTTCCCATGTTTAGTATTTATTAATTTATTACTATTTTTATTTATATTTTCTTTCGGATCTCGATCTCATGTTTACCATGTTTAGTATTTATTGATTTTATTGTTTCACATGTTTGTTTTATTTTTCTTCTCAAATTCCAGATTGATGTTTGCTATTTTTTTTTTCTCTCGGTTTATTTTCTTTCAGATCTTCCAGGTATATTATAATTTGTATCAATTCTTTTGTAGATTTTATTCTGAATCTTCCAAAGTTAGTTTAATGTATGTTATTTACAAAAAAAAAAAAAAAAAAAAAAAAAAAAAAAAAAAAAACGAAATCACACAAGAATCGCAACCAAGAAAACCTAATCTCTGACAAAACAAAATCACACCAAAACTATAATTTAATCGCTCAAAAAAAAAAAAAAAACTCAGACGATTAATATCACACTCACAATCTACCACCAACAATCCAATCAACTACAAAAAGAAAAAAAAAATCGAATCTAATAAAGATGGTTTTACCATGAAATAAGAAGAAAAAACAAATCCTATAAATGAATGTGAGAAAACTATATATAAAGATTAGAGATGAAGTGTATTTTTATTTTTATTTTTTTGAAAAAGATATTAGGTGTATTAAGTTTGAAAAATAAGTAAAAGGGTAGTCCTGGAAATAAATCAAAAAAATTAATAAAACCATTTAATTTTATATAATTAAATCAAAATTTTAAAGAGTGAGACATAAATAGTTCGGTAGTGGGGGTGCCAATAGCACTACTCAAAAATAAAAGTATAAATGATTATCTACGCCTCATTATGTGGTTCGAATATGGAAGATTCACGGTATAATAGATACACTCAAGAGTTCGAAGATATCTATTGTCTAAAAACCTACAGGTAAAGAATAACTCTTATCTTATTCATTGTTGGACATATTTGTTAAGGATAATACAATCTCACCCAAGAATCAAGGAAATTAATTCTCTCATTACTGATTTCAAGAATCAAGGAAATTGTCTGTAATTGTCCCCATGATCGTAGGCATACTATTATCACCATCATTTTCAAATCTCTATAGCTATACTTTAGGCTTTAGTTTAGGACTAAATTTTTTTCAAAATCTGATTGATGTATTATAAATACTGTACAAATTCATCAATGGAATCATCACAGAAATTCCCATCTTATTATTCTTCATGGTATCAACTATTAAGAGCCTAAAAACTCCAACGAGTATTCTCTTTTCTCCCTAACTTCTATCCTTTTTTTTTTTTTTTCAGTGCCATGGCCTTTGAACATGTTGAAAATAACCCAATAATAACAATCTCCACCAATGCTACCTCTTTTGCCACTCACTTAATTAGCATCAATGTTGCAGCCCAACTCCTAGTCAAACTTACTTCAACCAACTACTTTAATTTCCTAGAAGGTTCAATTTAATTCATTGCTCTATGGACTTGATCTCCTTGGGTACATTGTTGGTTCCTTGGTTTTTCTGCCTTCTGTAATCACTCTCAATAGAGCTTCAAACCCCAATCTGACATACATTCTTTGGATGTGCCAGGATCAATTAATCCTGCATGCTATCTCGCCTCTCTGTTTGACAAAATCATTCCATTGGTCTCCTCTGCTTGTTCTAGTCATGAAGCTTGGAAGCGTCTTAATCGTCTCTATGCCAAGAAAACTCACTCACATGTGATTTACCACAAAGATAAATTATCTTTGATTACCCGTGGTACAAACACTGTTGTAGAATTTCTTCTCAATATTAAGACTCCTGCTGATGAACTCAGTGCGCTAGGTGCACCTCCTAGTGATCAACATTTCCTCATATATTGCACAAAAGGTCTCGGAAATGATCTCTTGTTGTACAAGCACGTGATACCACTATTCCATTCGAAGAACTCTATGATAAGCTTATTGATTATGAGACCTACTTGTGCCATATGGATGCAACACCTGACCCTTCACCCACTATCGTCCATCTCACTCGCACCAATCCATCAACCCCTACAAATCGCTACAAAAAGCCATATCCCTTTTCATCTCTGGTCTCCTCCAATCTCCACATCTTCCCCCACGTGATCTTCGCCCATCTTTTTCCAACAACATCAATGTTGTGGTCTGCCAGTTTTGTGCCAAAGGTGTTCATGATGCCAAACGTTGCTTTAAACTTTTCCTAATCTTCGTCAATCTAAATCGAATGCCAATCATGCTGCTAATTATACCCTCTCCTTCGGAAATTGGATTGTTGACTCGAGAGCTTCTTATCATGTAACATTTGGTCTCTCCGACCTATCAATCCATCAAAACTATGAAAGCCCCAACGATATCATCATTGGTGATGGTTCAGGTTTGCCTATCACTCACACTGGTTTGGTTTCTCTCCAGCCTAAATTCTCTCTTTCTAATGTTGTATCTGTTCCTTCCATTCAAAAGAATCTTATATCTGTTTCCAAATTTTGCAAAACTAACCAAGCGTCCATTGAATTCTTTCCATCTTCTTTTGTCGTTAAGGATCTACACAGGAGGACACGTCTCTTCCAAGGCCAGAATAAGAATGATTTATATGAATGGCCTATTGCTGCAACCATATCACAAGAACGACCCAAGCCTCCCTTGGTGTATGTTAGTGCAAAGGCTTCCCTAGAGTTGTGGCATGGTCGCCTTGGTTATCCCTCCATTAAAACAACAAATCTGTTTGCCTATTCTGGCTTAGTGTCACTATCATCAGATTTTTCGTCTACTTTCTTTTGTTAGTATTGTCATTGCAATAAAAGGCCATCGTCTACCGTTTGGCCAGTCTAGTCTTCAAAGTTACGAACCCCTTGATCTTATCTACAACGATGTCAGGTGTCCCAGTTCTGTATTGTCTTTGGATGGTTTTCACTATTATGTTATTTTCGTTGATAACTTTAGTAAATATATTTGGTTCTATCCCTTATGTCTTAAATCGGTTGTCTACACTATTTTTCATCAATTTAAATCTCTTGTTGAAAATTACTTTAAAACCTCAATTGTCACTATTTATTCGAATGGTGGTGGTGAATATATTGCCCTGAAAATATTTCTCTCCACTCTTGGAATTCAGCACCTAAAAACACACCCACCTACACACACACACACACACACACACACACACACACACACACACACACACACACACCCTAACATGATGGTTCAATCGACCAACATCATAAGCACATTGTTGAAACTGGCCTCACACTCCTCCATAAAGCATCTCTTCCTCTCAAATACAAGTCCTATACCTTTCATATTGTCATTTGCCTTCTATCTTATTAATAGACTTCCAACACCCATTCTACAGCACTGCTCTCCTTATGAGAAACTCTTCCATAACAAACCTAACTATGACAAACTAAGAACATTTGGATGTCTTTGTTTTCCTTGGCTCAAACCTTATACGTCTCACAAATTAGAACCAAAATCTCTTCTGTGTCTCTTCTTGGGGTATTCTTTTAATCAAAGTGCCTACCTCAGCATGGATCCACCAACCTCCCGAGTCTATCATTCGCGTCACGTAAAATTCATTAGGTCTGGATTTCCTCACTCTAAAATCATTAATAACTCCTGGTCGATGCTCTCTCTCAATGATTGGTGTCTCCCCTCTACGTCTCTTGCTACTCTTATGTCTCTTGTTATTACCATTCCTCATGTCTCTCCATCGACCATGCCGCACACTACACAAACTACAGATACACCTGACACTGCTCACACCTTCTCCCCACTTCATGCTTCTCTGCCCCGGTTACACACGTTCCCTCCCGTGTCATATCTACCTCACCAAGCTCAAAATCTTCACCCACTAAGCCATTACACCCACTAGACTACATCTCTCAACTCCCATACCAATCCTTCTCCACCGCAACCTCAAATCCAACACCACATGTCTCCACTCACTCTATGATTACACGATACAAGAACAATATCTTCAAACCCAAAGCAATATATACAACTTCCACCAAACACCCCCTAGCTGACTCTATAAAGCCCACCTGTGTCACCCAAACCATTAAAAGTATCCACGGGCACCAAGCTATGTCTGATGAGCTAAATGCCCTTCTTCGAAATGGAACATAAGATCTTGTGCCTCCTTGTCCCTCTCAAAATGTGGTTGGTTGTAAATGGGTATTTCGTATCAAACGCCTTCCAGATGACACTATCTCTCGATACAAAGCTCACCTAGTTGCATAGGGTTTTCACCAATGCCCGAGCTTGCATTACCATGACACATTCAGCCCAATCATCAAAGCCACTACAATTCGTGTAATTCTCAGTATCTCTCTATCACAAGGATGGCCCATTCACCAATTGGATGTAAACAATACTTTTCTCTATGGCACACTCACTGAAGATGTTTACATGCAACAACCACCCGAATTTTCTTACACCACTCATCCTACTCATGTTTGCAAGCTTCGTAAGGCCATCTATGGTCTCAAACAAGCGACGCGGGTTTGGTACAATGAACTCAAAGGGTTGTTAATTTCATATGGGTTCACCAACTCTCCTAGTGACACATCTCTTTTTATCTATCATAACTCTAATGTTACTATATATTTTTTTTGTATATATAGTTGATCTCATTGTCACTGGTAACAATCAAAGATCAAATATCTCGATTCATCAAGGCTCTATCCCATCGGTTCTCTGTCAAAGATCTAGGCAATCTTCATTATTTCCTTGGTGTTGAAGCTCTTCCTACATCAACCGGTCTTCTACTCACTCAGCATAAATACATAAGAGACCTCCTGCACAAAACCAACATGAATGGTGCCAAGGAGTGTCACACACCAATGTCTGCTTCTCAACTGTTCACTCTCTCCGAGATGGCTCACCCTCCGTCGATGCTACACTCTACTGACAAGTGATTGGTGCCTTACAATATCTTTCACTCACTTGCCCAGATGTCTCTTATACTATCAACAAACTTTCTCAATTCATGCATAGTTCCACTGAGTTTCACTGGACCGCCGTCAAATGGGTCTTAAGATATCAAAAATCAACCATTCATCACGGGTTATTATTTAAGACAAATCAAAAGCTTCATCTCTCTGCCTTCACAAATGCCGATTAGGTAGGAAATCGAGATGATTGTACTTTGACCTCAACATATATTGTCTATCTTGGTGGCAATGCAATCTCATGGTGCTCTAGGAAACAAAATTTTGTTGCTCGCTCATCCACCAAGGCTGAATATAGGGCCCTTGCTTTGTGCTCTGATTTCAAAAAAAAAAAAAAAAAAAAAAAAAAAATCCGATAATGTCCTTATAAATTATCACATGAAGACAGAGAACTAGAAGGAAGCATGTGATTTCATTATAGGGATTTTGAAAGTGAATTGGGATTTCATTCTAGAGATTTTGAAAAGCTGTTGAATTTCATGCCCTTCTGATTGAGTTTATTTTTTAAAATTAATTAATTGTGTGATTTTCTCTCCTTAATTTTTGTATAACAATGATTTAATATTTATAATTTTAATAACCTCTATTTAATTTTAATTAATTGATAAATAATATTTTAATTGAAAATAAATATTTTATTAATATGAATATATTATATACAAGATATATTTATATTAATCATTTAAATAATTTTATTTAAGGGTAACGTGGGAATTCTAAAAATATACATATTTAAGGTGTAAATACAATTTTAAAGGGATACAAATATCGCCACTCTTGGTTTACAAGCCGACTTCCTTTACACAGTCTCTTTAAGCCCGATGGATCTTCGGCTTTCTAGCTTGCTGTTTGAGCCTTTTGCAGACCTAACGATCCTAATTAGACACTTGATCTCGACCCATTTTATGGTATAACAAATTAATGGTTCATATTTGTATTGTTTTTGACAAAAGTTTATGTTTATACCCCTTGTAACACCCAGCCCAAGCCCAACAGAATATTTTGTTAATAATAATAAATAAATAAAAATGATTGTAGCAGCAACTAGCTGCCAGGAAATGAAGGCATTGGCAGCTGATTGGGAAAGGTTAATAAAATTAGTTAAATAATTAAATCACAGTTTGTGAAAGGTTAATTGCTTGTCAAATGCATTAGTTAAATCACAGTATGGAGAATTAGAGAAATAAATTTAAGTTGATAAATAAGTCATCCTGATATTTGTATTATTTTTCTAAAATGTTTCCAAATAGACTTCAATTAGAAATATCAGAGTTTATATAGGATTTTCTAGAACTTAGTAATTAAATTTGTAAAAATTGTTGTGATTGCGGCTTTCCACACATGTCACAATTACATATGTCCATCCCGTAGGGTCCGTTTGGTAGGGAGGAAAGAAAATAGGAAGGATGGAAAGATTTGGAGGGATAGAAAATATGAAGGAAAGAAAGGAAAATGATTTTCCCTCGTGTTGTTTGGTAAATAGGAAGGAAAGAAAAGATCATTTTATCAATTTTACTATTTTACCCTTATATTATATTTTATATATTAAAATTTTTTGGATAAAATTGTAATTACCTAAATGGTGGGCCCCATTTATTTTTTCCCCATTTCTTTCCCTCCCATTTCCTCCCACTTTTGGGAGGAAAGAAATTGGTGGGCCCCACACCCATTTTTCTCTCCACTTTTCCTTTCCCTCCATACCAAACATACACTTCTCCCTTTTCCCTCCACTTTTCCCTCCACCCCTTTCTTTCCTCTCCCTTTTCCTTCCTACCAAACATAGCCTAAGTAAAACTTAGTTTACTTACCCTCTAAGTATAATACACATATCAATTGCATCATTAATCCTAACTACCAATGCTTATCTTCATCAGCTGATCACCACCACCTCTTCTATCCAAGTGACCAAGTTGTCAATATGTGAGCCTATATATATATATATATATATATATATATGTTTAATTTCATTTATATAGGTTGATGAGCAAAAAGGCTCCAGAAATAAATACAAAGCAATACTCTCATATATCTGATCTCACTCGTCTCTCACTCTTCCTCATCTCTCTTCTTTATTTATGTGATTCTCTCTTTTCTCACATGTTTCAATTTATTTGTTACTTAATTAATTACAACACGTTATCAGCACGATCGTATGTAAGTAAAAAGTATCTCCAGGTGAGTGATTTACTTACGGCTCGATATTCATGTATGTAAGTAAAAGGGATCCCCCCTGATGGGTGATTGTTCTTAAAGAATGATCAGAGTAAATGACAACAAATAAATCATCTGATGCATATTGTAAGGTTATGAACATTTTTTAAAGGTATTGTTATCAGGATCCTAATGTAAACAAAACTCAAGTTAAAAATAAATCCACTTTCTCTAAATCAACTATGTAAGAGTCTGATGTATTTAAAGAGACACGAGTCTATAAAATGACTAAATCCATTGAAATAGATGAAATCTCAACAAAGATATAAGTATATAAAAATTGAGCAAATTTCTATAAATTTCATAAAGTAACTAAATCCATTGAAATTGAAGAAATCTCAATAGAGATACAAGTATATAGAAATTGAGCAAATTTCTATAAAGTCCATGAAGTGACTAAATCCATTGAAATAAAAGAAATCTTAACAGAGATATTAGTATATAGAAATTGAGCAAATTTCCACAAAGTACATATAGTGACTAAATCCATCGAAATGGAAGAAATCTCAACAGAGGTTCAAGTATATTGAAATTGAGAAAAATTCTATAAATCATATAAGAGAAATGTGGAATCATAAAGAAACAATCATTGGTGATGTATTTTTACACACTGTAGCACTACTGAAATTATAAATGATAATTATGATATTCATAATATTAATGATTGTATACAAAATGCATGATTGGCCTAAGTGAAAAGAAGCAATTCAAGAAGAATTGATGTCATATGCTAAATATAAAGTATTTAGACCAATAGTATTCCAAACACCTAGAGATGTCAAACTAGTTGGATACTAATGGTTTTTTTTTATTATACGGAGAACGTAATAAGAAAAACGAAATCGTGAGATATGAGGCACGACACGTAGTACAAGGTTTTTAACAGAAACTTGGTATTCAATAGTGACGAATACAGTTATGTTTCGAATTTTTGATCAATTTGGCTGCCTTTACAAGGCTTGAAATACATCCTCTGGATGTAGTAATCATTTATCTATAAGATTCATTCAATGCAGATATTTATAATCCCGAAAGGATTTAAAATGCTAGAAGCATGAAAATCGAGATCTCATAATCTGTATTTAATGAATATACAAAAATCCTTATATGGATTAAAAACAGTATGAACGAATTTGGTATAACCGTCTTAGTTGATATCTGATAAGATAAGGATATAATAATCATATTATATACCCATGTGTCTTCATAAAGAAATAAGAATCCAGATTTACTATATTACAATATATGTTGATGATATGAATTTAATTGGAGCTCTTGAAAACTCTTGAATTTTTGGTAAATGAGTTTAAAAATGAAAGACATGCGAAAGGAAATATTGTCTCGACTTGAAGGTCGAGCATAGATCAAATGGAATGTTTGTCCATCAATCAGAATATGTTGAAAAGATTCTAAAAAGATTTTATATGGATATTACTCCATAAAGCAAGTCTTTGCTTATACTCCCTCCAATCATTTATAATGTTATTTCATTTCATAAAATAAACATATATATACACCAGTTTAGCAATCTAGAAAATTGTTTTAAAGGAACTTTTATCAGGGGGAGCATCCCATTAAAGGGAGCATATCAGATGAAGTATATTAATTATTTTTGGGCATATGTGCATTGTACTCTTTTTCTTTTAAATCGGGTTTTCGTCCCATTGTGTTTTCCTAATAAGGTTTTTAATGAGGCAATTTTCTAAGCACACCCAAAATCATTTGATCCACAAAAATCATCATAAATATTAGAAATTGATTCAGTAGATCATCGTATACATGTTATCTTGATCAAAAATATCATTGTAAATATTACTTTGATCTTGCTAATCATCGCATATATGTTACCTTGATCCAGAAGATCATTATAAAATTACTTTGATCTGACAGATCAATGAATATCTTTGCTCAGGTTTTTATCCCACTAGGGTTTT
The DNA here is from genome assembly GCA_030490815.1 of Acer saccharum. Classification (NCBI taxonomy): domain Eukaryota; kingdom Viridiplantae; phylum Streptophyta; class Magnoliopsida; order Sapindales; family Sapindaceae; genus Acer; species Acer saccharum. The sequence continues at coordinate 31,583,973 of CM059866.1, forward strand.
TCATAGCAAATTATAAATGTGAGAAATGTTTTGAAGAAAACAATAAATTCTGGACATATATACACTATATTCTTTTTCCCTTTGATCAGGTTTTATCCAACTGGGTTTTCCTGACAAGGTTTTTAACGAGATAGTTTTGAGAACGTCCAACACCACAGGATCTAAAAGATCATTGTATATATTATTGCCGAGGTTTTTATCCCACTGGGTTTTTCCTGATATATTTAAATACAAGTGGTGGAAATCTAATGGGGAGTGTTGTAATTGTGGCTTTCCACATATGTCAATTACACATGTCCATCTCTAAGTAATACTTAGTTTACTTACCATCTAAGTAATACACATATCAATTACATCATCAATCCCAACTACCAATGCCTATCTTCATCAGCTAATCACCACCACCTTTTCTATTCAAGTGACCAAGTGGTCAATATGTGAGCCTATATATATGTTTGATTTTATTTGTAATGGTTGATGAGCAAAAAAACTCCATAAATAAATACAAAGCTATACTTTCATATATTTGATCTCTCTCGTCTCTCACTCTTCCTCATCTCTCTTCTTTATTTATCTGATTCTCTCTTCTCTCACATGTTTCAATTTATTTGTTACTTAATTAATTACAACAAAAATGACTTATTTAGGTTTTTCTAAAAAGATTTTGACAGTCAACAATCATAGAATTTGTTAAAAGTCTATTTTCCGTTGGACTTTAATTGACCAATAAAACAAATAGTATGTTCCAAAATAAATTAAAAAAAAAATTGAAAAAAAAAAATGAGATAAAACTAACTGATAGAAGGACCTCATTGAACCATTTTTACAAATTTAATGACCAGTTTGACGAAAAAAATACAAACTAAGTAAAAAAAAATTATGTTTCCGAATTTGACTCGAACTAAACTATAAATCCCTTTATATATATATATATATATATAGTCTTTCTATTATCAGTTCGAACTGACAATAAATATATCAAGACAAAAAATGTGAACCACAGATTATGGAGAAGTTTTGACAAGTGCTTACACTTTGAGTCAAAGTATGTAAATCTAGTGGTCCACATTCTTCGTCCTGATATATTTATTGTCAGTTCGAACTGATAATAGAATTTCTGTATATATATATATATGTTGATCAATCTTCAAGAGAGTTTTTGGGATTCTTGTTTAATTTTAATTTTGTTTTTTGTTTTTTTTAATGGATTGATTAAAATTAAATTTGATGACAGATTAATTGAAATATTGAAATAAATCATATTTGAGAGAGGATAAATTAAAAGAAATAAAAAAGGAATCATGAATCTAAATCTACGTCAACCCCTAAGGTGTGGTTTATAATAAAACCTTGGGTGTGCCGATGTTGTCACCTATAAAACTAATTAGTACACCTATTTTTATAGAGTAATGCTAGAAGTTCCAAAAAAAAAAATTTATAAATTTTGTCCTAAATGATATGACACATGAGGTGTCAACATCATATCGGCTACCATATAATCTCATTATTTATAAGATGCTGACACCTCACGTGCCACATCATTTGGGACAGAATTTGGGAAAAAAAATTGGGACGTCTAGCATTACTCATTTTTATAATTTTTATAAGTACAGTCATGTCTAAAATTTAAAAATAAATCATTACTATAAATACCCATTATAATGCCAATCGTACTCTTATTGAAATGAATATATTCATTTTAATACATTTTATTTATAAATCCTCTTAAATTATTAACACACCAAATTTATAAATAAATAAATAAATAATCATATTATTTTTGGAATCAAATCCTCTTCTAATGATGATCCAATTTACTGTTGGAAATGTCCAGAATGTACGAGACTTATGAAAGAGAATATGTAGATTTGGGGTTAGAAGATCTTCAATCTGGAATTCTCTTACAACTATAAAAAATTTACTCACTAATAACTATAGCTATCTTTAAAAAGAAAATTACTCTATCACTTTTTGTTTATTGATAGAGTTTATAATTAAACATAAAAGAAAGACAAAAAAAAAAAAAAGAGTAAAGAAATACCTACCTTTGTATGATCATAGTCCTTTTTCCATTACTTTGTTACATTATAATCATGTGATTATGAGAAAATTTAATATTTGACATAAAATTAGAGTTTAATTAGGATTTATCATAAAAACTATGGTTTATCAAAAGTTAGGGTTTATTATAAGTTTATTTATTTATTTATTTATTTTTAATGAAGAGATATAGTTGAAGATGTGTGCATAATTAATAAGTGCATATAGTATTTGGGTTTTTATTTTTATTTTTAAAAAGAAGATTCATTAATTAGAAAACAATAACGGGAATCACACTAGACTGGTATTTTTAATTAAAGTAATTTGTTCTAATTAATAAATTTATATTGAGATATTTTTATAATTAAATTTTTTAATAAAATATAGGTGTATTAATTAGAAGGAGTGTGCGGCAGATCGGATCCAATGGATTTGCCATGATCCAAGATCCGATCCGATCCAATCAAAGAAATTGTAATCCAATCTGATCCAATTTTATAGCGGGATCCGATCCAATTACTATTTGATCTGATCCGATTATAAAATATTTCAATCCGATCAAATCCAATCCGATATGATCCGATGGATCGAATCAATATAAAGTCATTCGTAATATATAAAAGTTATAATATGAAATAAATAAAATCAAATAAATTATTCAAACAGTACTAATTAATTCAAATAAAATTAACATTAAAAAAATATATGACATAACTTGTAAACTTTGTATAATTCAAAAAGTTTATAAACATTATACATCAACTCCAAATGTAAACTGCACATGGTGCCTTGCCAATGTGGTGGGCCTTCCCAGTGGGAACCCCCACCACCAAGGTTCAAGGACTTGTGGGTGCATGGGCTTTGTGCCAATTTTCCCACCATTTGTGTGGGTACTGTCCCACTACTTTGTGGGTGTTCTCTCCCTTCTCGTGGGAGTTGCCGTCCGGGCTGCGCTTGTAAAGCCCTATCTCGCCGGTTCCGGCAATTGTTTGTATTATCAAAAAAAAAAAAACCTCCAAATGTAAACTTAATAAGGCGTAATGTTGATGAAGAAGAATAGAAGAAAAGAAGATGATTGATTGTTGGCTGTAGAGAAATTGAGAAAGAAAACCCAAAATAGTAATATTAAAAATTGTATTTTTGTTGGGCCTTTACATTAAAAAGTAGTGGATAAAATAAATTGTTCAATAAAAAAATAAGGCCTAATATTTTAGGCGGATTGACAGATTCGGTGGATTTTCAAACGGAAATAGATCCAAAATGGATCGTATTGGATTGGATGCACACCCTTATTAATTAATTCATAGAAAACTTTATCCCCTAAAACTTTATCTCTGCGATTGTTTCTATGGTATGATGTGCATCATGATCACAATCACCAATCACATCTCTTTCCACGATAAGACCTTTGTAGGGCCGGGCGGGGACCCACTGGACCACCTCTTTGATTGCTTCGAATCTTCGACGCTTCTGTTTTTGTTTTTATTCTTAAATAACAATGTTTTCTTCTTCTTCTTTGAACATTTAAAATAATTATTTTGCTTTATAAATTATAATTAAAATATATTATTTTTTATTTTTTTAATTACCACTAATTTTATAGGAATCAGACCAAAAATATACTTAATTTGTTTAATAGCTAATTAACAAAAAGGATGAGATATCAAGGTTGACCTATGGGTAACTTCCTTGAATCATGTCCCTTTCACTTGACTTACGAAAATCAAAATAGGTAAAAAAAAAAAAAAAATTAACTACTTTACATGATATGCATAGTTATAGTGATACTTAAGAGAGGGATTTTTTTTTTTTTTTTTTTTTTTCAAGTTTTTAAATTTTCTTCATTTTCTTCATTTTGATGTCTGGCCCATCACCTCTGGCTCTTAACAAAGGTTGTTGGGCATCTCTCATCCACATTAATAGTGAGGCTGTGAGGAGTTCAAATCTCACTATGCGCATTTTACAAGTATATGTAGGGAGTTTTTCTTCTCGATTTATAAGAAGTAGTTATCTTCCATTATGGGAGTAGATATCTGGACCGTACAAGTATTGTTTGATCTCAGTAGGTCTCGGTAGTCTTATTATAATAATTCTTGTAATATTTCAAAAATATTTTTTTTTTTTTTTTTTTGATGTTTGTAAGCCATTGGATTTCAATCAATCCAATGACATATAATCAATCTGTAACTACACTGAATTTGTATAGCACGACCCAAAAAAAAAAAAATACTAGTTAATTATTATAATGTCGAAAATTATAATTTTGAAAATTATAATAGGTAAAAAACAAAAGATTTAACTGCTTTACATGATATGCATAGTTATAGTGATACTTAAGAGAGGGAGGGTTTTTTTTATTTATTATTTATTTATAATTTTTCTTCATTTTCAAAATTTGATGTTCGTAAGCCATTGGATTTCAATCCAATGACAGATAATCAATATGTAACTATACTGAATTTGTATAGTAGCACGACGCAAAAAAAAATACTAATTTATTATTATAATTTCCAATAAGATTCATGATTTAATTTATCATTCAAATTACTATTATTTTCTACTAATTATAAAGATCCACAATATATATATATATATATAGAGAGAGAGAGAGATTCTCACCTACAAACTTCCTAACATAAAGTTAGGGGTGGGCAAAAAACCAATAAACCGAACTGAACCGATCCAATGGTTTTTTTTTTTTTTTTTTTTTTTTTTTTTTTTTTTTTTTTTTTTTTTTTTTTCCGGTTTTCTTATGTTGACCGGTTCCATTCGGTTCATTTTTAAAAAAACCGATTTAATGTTTTTTTCCCAGTTTGCTATCCCAAACTGGAAAACCGAACCGAGATCCAACTTATGTATAAAAAATAAATAAATAAATAAAACTAGTTTAATGTTCAATAATCTATGAAACTATAAAACTATAAAAGTGTGACACATCATTTTTTTTTTTTTGTTGAATATTATTTTAAACTATATTTTCAATTTGTTTAAGCCCATAATTTAATTTGGTCGAAGGCCTAAAATGATTAAAATATAAAAATATGTGTAATAATTTAAGCCCATGAATTTGGCCCAATATAACCAAAACCGAAAAAACCGAACCGGTCCAATTCAGTTGGTTTTGATCAGTTGACATTTTTAAATTTTATTGGATCGGTTCATATTTTCGAAAACTGAATTTTATTGGTTTTTTATCGGTTCTATTGAAAAATAAACCGATCCATTAAATACCCACCGCTACATAAGGTTATATACAAACCTATTTGTTAGCCTTTGGTCAAAATCCAAAAAATGTTATGAGTTATCTCTCTTGGCCCTCCACTTACATAACATCCATAGGATTTTGATACAAAGGTTGACAAATATGTTTGTACATAACCTTATGTTAGGGGTTTGTATGTGAGAAGCTATATATATATATATATATATATATAATTAGAAATAATTCGGGGTTTGGAGATTGAGCCATGACTTGAACTCACGATTTTAAAGGTGTATTTTTAAGAGATAAACCATTAGACCAACCTCATTTAGCTATCTAGAATATATTTGTAATGTCAATGTTTTTTTTTTTTTTTTAGGTAGGATGCACAGATGAGTATTTTTCTTGAAAAACTTATACCATTGTTTTTTCCCTTTTGAAAGATTCATTATATCTCTCCTTTGAGAAAAACAATAAATTACAAACCTCCAAAAAATTGGAAACCATATGAGCCTATAAAAATTTGCACGTGGGAAGTTTGGGCCAAGAAGGTGGAGTGATGGGCCAGTTAACACTATTGCCTACTTGTCTCTCTCATTTACATACAAGTCAAGATATCGTATAACAACAAACTTAAACATACACAAGAATTTTTTTTTTTGGAGCTTGTAATAGAAGTCATATTCTAATACTTAGAAAGGAAGAAAGATAGATAGATAATAATATGAAGAAAACTCCAGCGTTGTCACCAGCTATGGCTCCAGATGATGATGATGCTAAGTATCTTCACTTGGTGGGTGATAAGAGATATGCTTTGCATGGAGAGATCCTCATGGTTGTTCTGCTACTTGGTTTTTCTCTCTTCCTTGTACTTGTTGTTGCTCTTCCTTGTCTCAAACGCAGCAGAGACTGAATCAGCTGGCTCTCACAGGAGATGGTGTTTTATGAGTCGGAAGAAGAAACCAAGAAGCCTCTGGAGGGATTGGAAATGTAGTGAGGGATAATGAAATTGGCAATAAGTTTCCTTTGTAGAAGTGCTTTTGTATTGTTAGAAACCACATAAGACTAAAGATAATGTTGTTTTTTATTGCTTGACAAAGATATGCTTGTAACTCTTCTGTCTTTTATGTCATCATTTCATTTGTATGTAAACAGTTTGCTATATTTATATATATTGTTTGTTTATACTTTATACTAAGTTAATTATGTTTTAAAGTGAAGCTGGAATGGTTCTGTTATTAGGATAGGATTGGTGAATCAATCATGATTTTTTCTGGGCGAAGAAATATAAGAGTCTCTCATCCATGGAGCTAGGTTCAAAGAATGGCATGAACTCGGATTCCAAACCTGGTTAGATCGAATTTCTACCGAATTTCAGTATCAATATCTCTACATTGACAACATTAATGGAATCACTGCTAAATTTACAACGTAAAAGATTTTACAACAAGGTTAAGATACATCATCACCCCATAAATTGGTTAAAAACAGATCGTTGCCCCTATAACTTGCCTCTGGTTTCTGATATTGCATTGGCCAAGGGTGACTACGCTTCCTAACATCAAAAAACTAACATCAGAAAACCAGACTGCCCACCAGTATAGAGGTTAGAGTAACGGTAAGATTGTCATCAAGCTTAGTGCTAATTGGGAGTGATTCCACGATGGCCGAGGCAAGAGACACGACCAAGAATCCAAAAACCATTTCCCAATTATACTGAATAAACCCAAATGAGGCGAAGTAGTACATGAACCTGCAACAAGATTACTCATCAGCCCAAAGCACCAGAAAATACAGACTCGGTCCATGACAGGAAAAAGGCCAGGCAAAACTTACCCGAGAGATGCTAAAAAACCGGCTGTTGCCATAGCAATGCTACCAGCTATGGATTTGTTTGGGTTGTAAGGAAGCTTCTCTCTGCCTAACCGCCTTCCCACAATATCTGCGAAACCTGCAACAGAGCAAGAGAGAATTTTTATGGTTTTGCTAGTTATTACTGTTCTGTGTGTAAAGCCAAGAAATTAAGATGTTCATAGTACCATCTCCGGCGCAGAGGTTACATACGGCTGCAATTGCAATTGGGGAAGTCCTCCAATAGATCAAATTAGCCACAGTAATTGTCGCAGCATAGTACAGTGGTCCCTTAAGAAGTTCCCTGAAGCAAGGAAAAAGTTAAGCACAAATAGGAAATCGTGTGAAGTAACAAATAATCTATTGGGACAGAATGAACTATTAAATTTATTCAAAAGACATCAGTTTAGTAACTCTGCTTAGACCTGCCCACTCCTTCAAGGCGATGGTTGAATCACAGCAGAAATTATTCCCACCGAGGAGATAAATTTATTCAAAAGACATCAGTTTAGTAACTAGTGCAATAATCAATTTGATTCTGACAATTAAGAGCAAATAAGATAGATAAATCAAACAAAATTATTTGTGATTAGGTTCTAGGTGTCACCCACTTTTGGTTAGTCTCTCTCTATGAAGGATCAAACCAAGGTGACAGCCACTATTAAGCTTGTAGGTTTCTGAAATTCTCCACACAGGTCTCCAGAACCAATTCTATAGCATTTGAAGTTGTACCTGCGATCTCCATATCTGCTCATTGACTTCACAGTGGCTTCATCTTTCCATATTCCAGAACCCACAAGAATCATCCGTATTATGTTAATGCCAGGAGTAAGACTCGCTAAAATTGCTCCCCGAGTTCCGGAACTGCAATGATCAGTTAAAGCTGTTTCATCAGGCAAAATATGAAGAAGAATTACGTAAAGCTTCTGTAGTCATGAGATTACCTGTATAGTGGCCAGCAAAGCATGAAAAGTAGCCCGATACTAATATGCACAAGCTTCCTATTCAGTTTCTAAACAAAAAATGATGAAGGATAAGAATCCCAAATTGATGAATAAAACGAAACAGAGGTTATGTTTGTTGCAGGCGTTTTGGAACATCAAGTAATGTTGAACAAATGCCCCTTTTCAACAGATTGGTTTAAGATATGAACAAACCATTCATTTGAAAGTAAGTAATTCTATATACAATCATATGACATTTATCACATCACAGAACGTAAACAGAGAATTACTCTAGTCAAATTGCTCCACTCCAAGTTAGTTAAGGGACAGAAACATTAAAACATTGTATACTTCTCAGAAAATTGTATCTACACAAAGAATGACTTTACTCGTTAAAAAAGATCAATCTCAATTCTCATAGCTTCAAAGACATGTACTATATCGATAAAAATAGAATTGAAAACAAAAACATTATAACAAACCCCCTTAGCTCACTAAAAGAAAATTGGAGCTAAGCAATGAGTATTCAGTATTCAATTATTCGGATGGCAACCACGCAAAAACAAAGTGAAGAGTTGCAAAATAGTCCCTTTTTAGCTTTCCACCGTAGACCTTAATTTTCTCAAATTAGTTGCAAAAAAATTCCTTTTCGTGTAGCTTATTGACTTAATTTGGCTATCAATCTCATGATTCTCTAACTTAATTGGTCATTCAATCTCATGATTCTATAAATCTCAGTCTAATCCGATAGTCCTCGAGCTTTCAAAGAAAGTGCTTTCCTAGTATTAATTGGGCAATGAATCCCATGATCCCATGTATCTCATCCTAGTCCAATAGTCTTCGCGCTTTCAAAGAAAGTGCTTTCTAGCTATAAATTTAACTACGAAACCCATGATTCTAGATATCTCAGCCTAGTCTGATAGTGTGTGTGCTTTTCTAGAGTTAAAATTGTCTATGAAACTCATGATTCTCTATATCTCAGCCTAGCCTGATAGTGATAGTGTTCGCGATTCGAGAGTACTTTTCTAGTGTTAATCTCATGATTCTGTATAATCTTGTTCGCGCTTCAAATATGTTTTTCTAGTGTTGGCAACAAAAAGTAGAAAACATCATATAATTGAGAGATTTAACAACGTAAATCCCTTTTAATAAAAAATAATAAGTAAATGAAATAGATTCAGACCCGGTCGAAGAGGTCCCGTTTGGCGGTCTCTTCCCATAACCGAAGGCCGGAGAAAGCGACGAGCGCGCTGACGGCGGAGGCGCCAATATCGGAGAGTACCGGGTTCTCCGGGAGCAGCATGGCGGCGGAGGTCGACGTCATAATATCCCGGCGAGATTTCGGGAAGTTAGTTGAGGTTACGGCGGCGAATCTAAAAGCGGAAGAAGCGAAGGAGAGTCGAGAAATGCGAGAAATGATTTGTCTGTGAACGCTACTGCGACGGTCCAATCGCAGCAACTTAACCGGAGAGACACGGAAGACGTGCACATTTATGGTGACAGACATTTTTTCTTTATAAAATTTTGAACTCACTCAGACTTTCTTCGTGGACTTCGAGTCATTTTTTATTTATTATTTTTTTAAATATATGCCGACTATCTCTTGTAAATCACCTCTTGACAGAACTGATTGTACTTCTTTCTTCCATATAAGTTGTGATAAGTTTAAATCCCACCATACGAAAATATGTGCGGAGAGTTTTCTTAGTTATCTCCGGTTATGGAAATAGATATTCGGACCACATAATTCTTGTAATACTTAAGAAAAATCCACCAAATGCATGTGATTCCACTTATTAGTGTAAATATGCCCTACATGCACATACACATAATCAATGAGAATTGAGAACCGAAGCATTCATGTTACGAGATAATCTTCAATACATTAGCCGATCAATAAAATTTAAAATCATATCATATTACTATGATATCGTTAGATAGTACGGTGAGAATTGGATTGGGTTGTGATTTTTGGATTTGGAATTTGACCATAATAGGAAAGTTACTAACTACAGTGAAACTGTAACTAGCATTTTTTTTTTATTTAGTAATTTCTGGCTTCCAAATAATTTATCCAAAATCAAGACCACCTTTTTGAGATTGAACTAATTTTTGTTTTTATTATTATTATTTTTTTTTTAAAGTTTTTTATATTCATACTCAAAATTTATACCCAACATGTTTATATATTGAAATCAATAGCAAGCAATTAAATAACTTTAATTTTTTTTTGATAAGGTTGTTGGGGACGAGCCCAACATATTATTAAAGAAAAAAAGAAAGAGAACAAAAGAGAACAGAAAACAAAAAAGAAAGCAGATTAACAGAACCTAAAAGAAGGTCTGCAACAAAAATCGTTGAAAATAAAAGAATTGCAAAAACTCGGAGCTGTCCACCACCATGAAGGAGAGACTATACTGGGGCTCTTGGAAGCTAAACTATCGGCAACTTGGTTACCTTCCCGATAAATATGAGTGACAGCAAAGTCCATTTGAGAGATTAATCGCAAACACCTATCCCATGCGGGGCGCCAACGCCAAGGAACCTTACGAGATCTAGAACGAAGGATATTCACTACAAAAGTCGAATCGCTTTCCAACCACAACCGACGCCAGCCAAAAGTCCAAGCATAATCAATAGCGTGAACAGCAGCGGCTAATTCAGCCTCAAAAGCAAAGCAGACACCAAGAGGAATAGCAAAACAACCTCTAACGAAACCCCTGCATGTGCGAAAAACCCCTGCACAACCAGCAAGACCAGGACTACCAAAAGCAGCCCCGTCCGTGTTAACCTTAAGACAGCCCGGCGGTGGAGGGTGCCAATTAACCTCTAAAATGCGAGGAGCCTTGGGAGGATGACCAGAGACATGAAGCCGTTGAAGAGTCTGAAGCTCAACCATTGAATTCTTCATAGTGCCAGACTGAAGGGAGTCTGCCTCACGAACGGAACCCTAAATCATGGAAAGAGCATCGGCAAAAACAGGCTTGCCACCCTCAAAGGTAGCTTGATTCCGGAGGAACCACACCACCCAGAAAACCGTGATGATAGAAACCCGCCAGAGAGCTTGCATTTGAGTGCTAAAGACAACCTTCATAGCCTCTTGCCAAAGGTCCAAACAAGTACCATCCAACTTGAGCTTATGGCCAAAAGTAGAGGAAATAGCATCCCACAACCCACGAACAAAAAGACAGTCAAGAAAAAGATGCCTCAAGTCTTCCTCTGCAGCACAGCAAAACCGACAACGAGAAGGAGAAATAAAGCCTCTGGCACGCAACGCAATGTCCATAGGAATCTTACCATGAAACAAACGCCAAATAAGGATAGAGCGAGAAGGAGGAATAAAAGACGCCCAAATCTGCCTACCCCAAACAACAGAACTCCTAACCTCAGAAAGAGAATTATAAGCAGATTTACAAGAAACAACACCATCCAAGGAACATGTCCAAACTAACGAATCTGGGTCAGTACTTACCACCACCTTCTCAATCTCAGAAGCCACAACTGGATGAGAAGCTTTAAAAGAAACAGGAATATCCCAACCCGTGGCATCTGAGTAAATATCACCCACAATAGAGTCCAGCGGAGGCTGTAATGAAAACCTATCCTCAACCAGATTAATCAACGGGTCTCCCAACCAGTTATCTGTCCAAAAACGAACCTTAGAGTGACGACCAACCAACCACCTAGACTCAATCATCAAGGGAGTATAATGCAATTTTAGGCCAGGCCAAACAGAAGAAACAACATACCATGTTCTAGGTCTGTGATCCTGGGTGAAAAACCTAGCCCGAAGATATGTAAAAACGAAGGACTCCTCAGTTAACAACCTCCAAGTGAACTTCTTAAGCATGGCCTTGTTCAGAATACCAAGGTCTTTAACACCAATACCACCACCATCCTTAGGCATACAACAAGATTTCCAGGCAACTTGGACAGATTTACGACCATCGATTGAACCAGTCCAAAAAAAATTCCGAATAGCAGCATTTAAATCTTTCAAAAGAGATGAAGGCCAACGATAAACTTGAAAAGAATGCAAGAAGGAACCTGTAATCACAGAATTAATAAGACATAACCGACCTGCCATTGAAAGAGAGAAACCCTTCCACGATTCCAATTTACTTTTAATTTTATCAGCCCATGGGATCAACCATCGACGTTTAGGCGCACCAATGAAAAGAGGGACCCCTAGATAAGTCATTGAATCACCACCCTTGCGCATCCTAGACATTGAGAGAAAATTAGCAATTCGAGGCCCAGAGATGTTTTTGCCAAAGAATATGGAAGATTTTTCCCAATTAACTCGCTGACTCGAGAGAGAGCCATAGAGAGCAAAAGCATCTAAAATCACTTGTAAATTCTGAGGAGAAGCCCGGCAAAAGAGGATAACATCATCAGCATAGAGAAAATGAGAAGGGGCACGCATCCCAACTGGAGAAGAGATAGAAGTCATAGAGCCCGATTCTACTAAATGTGTAAGGTATCTGCTCAAAAAATCTTCTGCCAAACAAAAAAGAAGAGGGGAGAGAGGATCACCTTGCCGCACACCACGTGAACAGGGGAAATAGCCCTGAGGGGAACCATTGATAAGCACTGAGATCCTAGCAGAATCAAAAATAGCCGCAACCCAACCAATAAAAATCTCAGAGAAGCCAAAACACCGAAGGACTTCAAAGAGAAAAGGCCAACTAATAGAATCAAAAGCCTTACGAATGTCTATTTTTAAAGCCAAGTGCCCACTGTGACTGCCATTATTCAATACATTAAAACATTCAGAAGCACCGGCAATACAGTCTCCAATTTGACGACCCCTAATAAAACCAAATTGATTAGGAGAGATAATGTGAGAGCAAATTTCGGCCAAGCGATCAGCAATAATCTTAGTGATAACCTTAAACAGGAAATTACCAAGAGCAATCGGGCGAAACTGATCGATCAAAAGAGCGTTTGGAATCTTCGGAATAAGGACCAAGAAATTAGAATTCAAACTCGGAAAAACTCGACCAGTGTGAAAAAAATCCTGCACAGCTAAAACCACATCATGTCCCACAATTTCCCAACAATGAGAATAAAATCTGCCCGAGAAACCATCAGGACCAGGAGCACTTAGAGGATCCATGGAAAAAACTGTATGCCTCACTTCATCAAAAGAGGGAACTCGAAGAATCGAAGCATTCTCATCAACAGTAACCAGGGAAGACACATGCTCTCTAATCAAAGAGAAATCTGAACTATCGTTGCCAGGATCCGAAAAGAGATGCTGATAAAAAGAGGAAACATGCTCACCAATTTCAGTAGGATCATAAGAAATATTCTCACCAATTTAAATAGAGGAAAGAGGCTTATTTCCCCCTCTACGCTTCAATAGAGAATGAAAAAATTTAGAGTTCCGATCACCCTCAGCAAGCCACCTGACTCTACTTTTCTCTTTAAGAAAAATCTCCTGTTGTTTTAGAACCCTATCCAAATCTGCAAGAGCAGCAGTCTCAAGACGAAAAAGATCGTCAGAAAAACCTTCAGAACCAATTCTGCCCTGAATAAGCATCACCTTCTCATTAGCATTAGTGACATTCAAGGCAATATCCCCAAACACCTCCCAATTCCACCTCCTCAAAGCCATTTTCAACAGCTTCAACTTCTGAACAACAATCCCAGCACCACTCCCAGTGACAGAGGCAGACCAAACCGATCTAACCAAATTAAGAAAGGAGGGATGAGAAACCCACATACCTTGAAACCTGAAGGGCCGTGGACCCGGCGAAGTACCCGCAGCACAAGAAACCAATAAAGGGTGATGATCTGAATGAGATCTAGGCAAGGTAACACAGGATATCTGTGACCAAGCGGCCAAAAAAGAATGGGAGCATACAACTCTGTCTAATCGAGAAAGAACCATATCACGCCTACCCCGGCCGATGCGAGTATAAAAAACACATTTCGTTTCAATGTCAACAAGATCACAGACCGTTAAAGTAGCACGGAAATCATCACAGGAGATACTAGAAACATTACCAGTAGTCTCATGAGCGCCTAGAACCGAGTTGAAATCTCCAAGCACAAGCCACGGATCATCTGAACTAGCAATGTCCATAAGAGAGTTCCAAAGAGATCTACGGGTGATGTAGTTCACGCTGGCATAAACAAAAGAGATCCGATGGACAATCCCACAATAATTAGCAGAAACAGTAATGTTGACGGTGAAATTTGGATTGCCACGCACTCAACAATTAAATCAATTCAATATGAAGCAAGAAAATTAAAAACACATGCAAAAGACAAGTTTTACGTGGAAAACCCTTGAATGGGAAAAACCACGGCGCCCCTTAGGGCAGAAGAATAATACTAGGTTTTCGTAGCTTTGTTACACACTCTAATCTCTCACAATTGCTCTCTTTTCTCTCTTAATATTTCTGAACCCCTTCCCCGTGGGATAGGTGATTCTATTTATACATGTTTATTTAGGGTTTCCCCTTGTTGATTTGTATTAGGATCCTTTTCTGTCGCGGATTGGGTCTTCTTTCCTTTTTATGATTCCTTGTTGCTTCTGTGTTTATGCCGAGTTGGTTCGAGCCCAGTGTGCTGGTCCAGCGAGTACTTTTATTTTCTGGGTATTGCGTATCTGGCGAATGCACTTCTATATTCGGCGAGTAGGTTTTTGGTTTTGGCGACCATGCCCTTGATTTCCCCCTGGTCTAAGCTATTTTTTCATCCTGACTGGTCAAACATCTTCCCTTTACCCGGTCAATGAATGACGTGGCAACCTTTTGTTAGCTCCTTTGATGACGTGTCAGTTGGGCGAGTTTATACATACAACAATACCCCCATAAATACTTCGAGCTTGGGCGAATGACTTGTCTTTCCTACTTCGTTTGCCTCTACGAGCAGTATTTATATTTATGTTTATGAGATTTCAACGCATTTTTGCAATAACTCCTTTTAATCACGCGCTGTATTCATTAATTAATTCTTTCGGTGCACGCTTTCAATCTGAACCACATAACTTCTGGCGTTTCCACTTGCTTGACAGGTGAAGGGACGTTCTGACGGCTTGGTTTTCCCCAAGATGCCACATGTCACTTATCGGGTGGTGACCGTCGCGGTTTGGTAATAGTGGCCGTCATTCCCATTAAATACACATCATTGTACTTGATTGCTCTTTTTTGAATTTCGAAATTCCCTCTTTTTAAGGCCCGATCGTTTCTCTTCTTTCTCTTTACTTGCTTCATCGTATTTTTATCAAAGCAGAAGAAAGAACAGCTGATTTCCTGCTTTCGTCTCTTTTATTTCTTCGAGAGCTAACTACAGTCCTTTTCTTGTGCCTTTTATTGTCGGTCGATTCACCGGATTTCGCCTCTTCTTGTTTCTCCGTGTCTCCTGATCCTTTCTGCACGTTTTGCGAGTCTAGGGTTTTCTGGTGAGTTCTCATGGATCCCTCCTTGCGCTCTTTTCTTTTTAATCGGATGATGCAAGCTATGGAGCTTGGTGATAAGTGTACTGCGGACAAAATTGAATCTTTGATTCGCAACTTTCGTCCAGATTCTCCGGTCCCGATTTCCGTTGATATTCTATTTTTTGAGAATGTTTCTAATCCTGACATCTCTCCTCCATCTTTTGACAGTGATTCTCCAGCAATGACGAGATCTCCTAAAACTGCAAGTAGTAAACGACGCTCCACTAGGGCTCCTCGCGAATCTCTGCTGGATGTGCAGACAGTTGTTGACTCTGATGTTGAAGACCATCAGAGGGATAGGCTGCTCTTCTCGCCAGCTCGCCCATGTTCTTTCGACACAGAAGTAAATGTGGTCGGCGAGGACGAACTTCGTAAATACAAGAGTCGTTTTGACATTCCAGACTCGGTGACTCTTGTGTTACCTGGCGACCGGGCTGCGTGGAATCCTCCAGAAAATGCGGTCGCCATTTACGGAGCTATGCTCAGTTGTGGGGTGACTCTCCCCCTTCAGCCTTTTATTGCCAGGTTTTTGGCGGAGGCTCAAATTGCACCGGCCCAGCTCGCCCCAAATAGTTACAGGATACTGATGTGCCTGTGTCTTATGTGGAAGTTGAAGGGTTACGGGCCTCCTACGCCCCGCGAGATCCGCCATTTTTATACTTTGAGACAGGCGGGCAATGGTGGCACATACTTTCTTCTTTCCTCGCCGGTGGAGAACTGGATTCCCGAGGGTGTGGCGAACCCTGGTCAGGTCGAGGTTTCCAGTGATGAGAAGAAGAAGGGTTTCATCTGGGGCTTCCCTACTTCAAACAAGAGGTGGAAAAACAGTTGGTTTTTCGCCAGTGGCGAGTGGGGTCGAAATGTACCTGCCCACAATCGCCACAATCTTTTGGCGAGGAAGGTTCCCAGGCATTTCACATCTCCTGAAGCCTGGTCGAAGGCGGCCCCTGCTTTGACGGATAGGGAGGTTTCTCATCTGGCCGCGGCGGCTGTTCTTCCCTTGGACTCGAGGGGTAGATCCTTCCTCTTGGATGAGGAGAAGATGATTTCCTCTGAAATCTTTACTCGGCTTCATGCAAGGCTCCCTCGCCGTAAGTCTCGCTCTGTTTCTCCTTTATTTTCTCGCTTGATTTTATTCTCTTAGTTGATACTTGGTTTTATTTTCCCTGCAGTGTGTGATTTTGACACCGTTTGCGATTTGCAAGCACGGGCGGTGAAGAATTCCAAGGCTGCCAGCAAGAGGCATGCTGCTGGTTTGACTAAGGATGGAATTGCTAGTCCTGACGGTGATGATCACTCAGACGGCGGCGAGGAGGCCGGTGATGTTTCTAGGGGGGGTGCTGTGAATACTCCCGCTGCAACTGCAGCTGTTACCCCCAGCCGTAAAGGCAAGGAGAAAGCGGGTGCCTTAAGGGGGGTCGGCAGTGTTGACAAGAGGCGTGTTGAGTCAGGGCCGTTGCCTGTTCGCCCGAAGGTTGTCGCGAGTACTCCCGCTGCTGTTTCTACTCCTGCGAGTACCGCTGCGACTGCTCCTGCTGCCACAGCCCCCAATCGTAAAGGAAAAGAGAAGGTGGGGGTTTCAGGCGTGGCTAGCGACATCCCCATTTTTGACGCGGATGTTCTTGAGACTCCCCTCGATCCCGCGAGTGACTTGGCTCCCAGAGCTAGGAATAAACGTCCTGCTGAAAGTGCACCTGATCACTCAGCTCGGCCTCCTAAACGGGCTTCGCGGGTAGTGCAGTTCGTTGTCTCTTCTGATGAGGAGGATGTTCAGGAGCCGGCTGTCGCCGAGGCTCCTCCTGCCCAACCGGAGAGGTCTGCTGAAGCGGAGACTGTGGCGGCGCCTCCCTCTGAGGGAGTTAATGAACAGCCTCTCCCTGCTACTCCTTCTCAACCAGCTTCTCCTCGGCCAGCTTCTCCTGCAGTGGTTGTGGGCGAGCCAGGTGTCTCAGATCAACCCAGGCCATCTGGCCCATCTGAGTCGACTGATCGGCCAGGCCCGTCACATCAGGCGGGGACCTCTGCTTCCGGTTCGGGCTCGGCCCGTGAAGTCCCTCCTACCGGACCGGTTGAAGCTGAAGAAGGGAGCGTGTCCCTTTTTGATTTTTCGGCCACTGAAATATGCTCCCACTTGGCTAATAATGATGTATATATCGGCGAAGGCTGGGGCATGTTAAAAATAAGTCTTGCAACAAGAAGATGGAGTTTTTCTTTAACTGCCACTCCTTGGTAAGTTCTTCGCCGCAAATCTCTATGTATTTTTATTTTTTATTCTTTTTCCTAACTTTGGATGTCTTCTTCCTCAGATGATGTCTGAGATGGGCGATAGTTATAAGTTCGGGATCAAAGCTTCTCGTGAGATTAAGCGCTTGCGCGAGCACGCTTCTGTTTTGGCGGCCGAGAAGCTTTCCGCTGAAGAATCCCACGCTCAACAATTCACTCAGTTGAGAG
The DNA here is from genome assembly GCA_030490815.1 of Acer saccharum. Taxonomy (NCBI): domain Eukaryota; kingdom Viridiplantae; phylum Streptophyta; class Magnoliopsida; order Sapindales; family Sapindaceae; genus Acer; species Acer saccharum. The sequence continues at coordinate 31,601,911 of CM059866.1, forward strand.
AGTCCTCGGACGGTCATCTGTCTGCTCGGCTAGCCGCTGAAGAAAAACTTTCTGCTGCTGAGGAGGAAATTCGCTCGTTGAAGGAGCTCTTATCTTCGAGTCAAGAATCCTTCGCAGCACGTTTGGAGGCTGAGCGGGTAGCTGAGGAGGCTAAGGAGAAGGCTGAACTGGAAGCGGCGGATTTACGTAACCAGCTATCTTCCCGCGATCTCATTTTTGAAAACTTGAAAGCAGTGCTGGAGGTTGAGTCAGTCGATCGCTTCAAGAGATCCCCTGCTTATGATGCGCTTTTGTTGCGCGAGTTTGAGAAAGGCATGAGGCAGGCGAAGAAATTCTTTGCCATGAAGGATCATTCCAATGAGAAAGCTCTGAAGCGTTTTGACAAGTCCCTCCAGCAGCATATGGCCCACGGCGTGGACTCGATTAAAGACCAGATGAGACGATGGAAAGCCCACTGCCGTTATAACCGGACTGAGCCTCATCCTATGCATCTTGAGATCCCCAGCAAGCGTACTTTCAATACTTACTACTCGGGTCAGAAGGGCAGCTTTTCTGGCTCTGGTGCTGAGCCCGATTTGGGTCCCGTTGCTGGGAGAGATTATGAGCCCTTCATGCCAACGGAGGATGAGGCAGTCATTTGGCCTTCAGATGAGGAGATCGAAGACGAGGAAGATAGCGAGGGCCCTCCTGCAGCTGGTTGATTCTTCTGTTGCTTTTTGAAAGACTATAAATTTATTTTTGTCCATTCATTTGTAAATAATACAAAGTTTTATGAATATATATGTTTTTCTTCGTTCAGCTGCCTTTGCTGAGTTTTGGCTTTGGCTTGGTTTTCCACCAAGTGTTGTTTTAGCTTACTGTTGTTTTTTATTCAGCTGCCATTGCTGATTTTTCGGCTTACTTAGTATTCGCCAGGACGTATCCGACTATATACCAAGTTTTTATTGTGTTTTATAGCTATATTCAGCTGCCATTGCTGTATTTTGGCGTACTTAGTGTTTTGTCAGGACGTATCCGACCATACACAAGTTTTTCTTTAACATGTTTTCATCTTTTATTCAGCTGCCGTTGCTATATTTTGGCGTACTTAGTGTTTTGTCAGGACGTATCCGACCATACACAAGTTTTTCTTTAACATGTTTTCATCTTTTATTCAGCTGCCGTTGCTGTATTTTGGCGTACTCAGTGTTTTGGCAGGTTTTATTCGACCATGCCCTGAGTTTTTATTTCTCGCCAGTTATCGCTGCAGCGAGCATAAAGCTCGTTTTCATGTGATGATAGCTATGTGTGATGGCGAATGCCTTTTGCGTTTGGCGAGTCAGAATCGAGAATCTCTTTAGTAATAAATTACTCTTTATTGAATACTTCCTGCAACTTTATTAACACAGTCATAAAGAAGAAATGCTAAAACGAACAACTGCTCTAAGCTAAATAGAAAAATAGAAGGAATTAAAAGAATCTAACTTGTCCCTTAAGGATAATATATCTTCAAGTACTGCGCATTGCATGGACGGGGTAGCTCGCCAAATCCTTCTCGAGTAATGCGATATGCTCCATGGCCAGCTATCCCCGTAATCTTATAAGGCCCTTCCCATTTGTCTGCGAGTGATCCTGCAGCCTTGTCTCTTGTTCCCGGATTCACCCTCTTCAGTACTAAGTCACCAAGTGTGAACCTCCTTTCACGCACATGCGAGTTGTAATATCTGGCTACCCTCTGTTGGTACGCTGCATTCCTTATTTGCGCACGCTCTCTTCTTTCTTCTAACTCATCTAGGCCGCACTTTAGCATATCAACGTTGATTTCTGGCCGGAAGAGTTGTACCCTTGGTGAAGAGAATGATGTTTCCACGGGAATAACAGCTTCTGCTCCGTAAGCCATGGAATACGGGGTTTCGCCTGTTGAACCCCTTTCCGTTGTTCGATATGCCCAGAGCACTTGTGGTAACTTATCCGCCCAGCTCCCCTTTTTGGTTGCTAATTTAGCTTTCAGGTTGTGCTTGATGATTTTGTTCACTGCTTCAGTTTGGCCATTCGTTTGTGGATGTGCTGGAGAAGCGTAGTAGTTGTTGATGCCATACTTATCACACAGTTCCCTGAATTTCCTGCCATCAAATTGGGTCCCATTGTCTGTGATGATGGTGTTTGGTATCCCGAATCTGTACAAGATATTTTTCTTCACAAAGCTAATGGTGTTTGCTTCTGTTATATGCACCAATGGCTCGGCTTCTACCCATTTTGTAAAATAATCCACGGCTACTATGGCATGCTTTGCTCCTCCAGTTGCTGTTGGCATTGGGCCGATCAAGTCTATTCCCCACATGGCAAATGGCCAAGGCGAGGTAATACTTTGCAGGAGCTCAGGTGGTTGCCGGATGTTATTGGCGATTTTCTGACATGCTTCACATCTCGCTGCCACCCTTTTGGAGTCGGCGAACAGAGTTGGCCAGTAAAAACCCTGTCTTAATGTTTTGTGGGCTAGGCTGGCACCCCCAGCGTGGTTCCCACAATTTCCACTGTGTATGCTTCTTAGGATACCTTCTGCTTCTTCAGGCCCGACACATCTCTGCAGTGCCCTCGAGTATCCCCTCTTGTATAGTTCTCCATTGAGTACCGAGTATCTTGTTGCTCTGTATTTTAACCGCTTTGCTTCCAGTGGGTCACTTGGAAGTATATCGTTGACGAGATATTCTTTAATTGGCGTGATCCAGCTGTCCCTCTCGCCAAAGACTGCCCCGACTTCCTTTGTTTTAACTATACTCGGCTGCAATAGGCGGATCATAGAGATATTGTTGGGCCAGATGTTGATCGTGGCAGATGCCAGTTTGGCTAAGGCATCGGCCTTTTCATTTTCTTCTCTGGGGACGTGAATAATTCTATACTCTTTGAATCTTTCTAACAGCTCCCTTGCTAACTCCAGGTAAGTGATCATGCTTTCTTCTCTCGCCTGGTATTCATCTAGTACCTGATTGACAACAACTTGAGAGTCGCTGAAAATTTCCACCTCGTCTGCACCTAAGATTGTGCTAATCTTTAAACCTGCTATGAGCGCCTCGTACTCAGCTTGATTGTTGGTGGCTTTGAAATTAAAACGCAAGGCACATTCGACTGAATCTCCTTCCGGTGTTGTCAGTACTATACCTGCCCCGCTGCCGTGCGTGTTTGATGAGCCATCAACGCGAAGTTGCCATTTGAATATTTTCTTATTTTGCTCCACCATCATTCTCGCCACCTCTATGCTTGGTTCAGTGAACTCTGCTACGAAGTCTGCCACTGCCTGGGCTTTAATTGCTGTCCTTGGGAGGTATTCTACATCGAATTCACTTAACTCGATCGCCCACTTTGTTAACCGACCAGATACCTCTGGTTTCTGCAGGATTAACTTCAGTGGGCAGTTGGTGTATACCCTGATTCTATGAGCCTGGAAATATGGTCTTAGCTTCCTTGCTGCTGTTATTAGGGCGAGTGCCATTTTTTCTGCCGGCGAGTACCTTGTTTCGGCTGGTAACAGTGCCTTGCTGGTGTAGTATACTGGTTTTTGGATTCCATCCTCCTGTCGTACTAGCACGGAACTTGTGGCTGCTTCAGAAACGGATAAGTACATGTACAATGTCTCGGCTGTTTCTGGCTTTGATAGCAGTGGTGCCCGTCCAAGGTAGTCTTTCAAGGCCTGGAAGGCTTTTTCGCAATCCTCATTCCATTCGATCCCTTTTCCCTTCTTTAAAGCTTTGAAAAATGGTAGGCATCGGTCTGTTGATTTGGCTATGAATCTGCTCAGCGATGCTAGGCACCCTGTGAGTTTTTGGACATCTTTCAGAGTCTTTGGCGAGACCATTCTTGCTAGTGCTTGAATTTTTTTAGGGTTCACCTCTATTCCTCTTTGGTTCACCTGATATCCGAGAAACCTCCCAGATGGTACGCCGAATACACATTTTGCCGGATTCAACTTCATTCCATACTTGACCAGTACGTCGAATGTTTCTCTCAGGTCATCTGCATGTCTATCTGCGGTAATACTCTTTGTCAGCATATCATCAACATAAACCTCCATATTTCTCCCTATCTGCCTAGCGAACATCTTGTTGACCAAGCGCTGATAAGTTGCCCCAGCGTTCTTCAGGCCGAATGGCATGACCGTGTAACAATACAACCCCTGATCTGTGGTGAATGCCGTTTTCTCTTCGTCAGGCCTGTGCATCTTTATCTGGTTGTACCCTGAATATGCATCCATGAAACTCAACGTCTCATGTCCGGCTGTTGCATCTACTAACTGGTCAATCCTTGGTAATGGGAAGCTGTCTTTGGGGCAAGCTTTGTTCAGGTCGGTGAAGTCGACACACATCCTCCATTGATTGTTCTTCTTCTTTACTAAGACTACATTCGCCACCCATTCCGGGTACTTAACTTCTCTAATTGACCCTGCGGCGAGCAACTTTGACACTTCCTCTTTTATCGCTGCACTCCTTTCTGGGTTGAAGCTTCTCCTTTTCTGTACTACCGGTTTGCATTTCTCATTCACAGCCAGATTGTGAGAAATTGTGCTTCTATCAATCCCTGGCATGTCTTCGTGGCACCAAGCGAAAATCCCCCTATATTTTTTCAACAAGTCCGTCACATCTTTTTTAACCTGTTCAGTCAGCCTTGCTCCGATCTTTACTGTTTTATCTGGTTCTGTTTCATCTAGAACAATCGACTCAGTCGGTTCTTCCTTTTCTCTGCTTGTTTTGTCTCTTGGGTCCAGTTCGAAGTTTTCCGGATTATCCTCCTGCATCTCTGTGTCTACTTCGAATATGTTCAAAGTTTCCATTCCTGTTTTATCTTTGAAGATTGACAGGTTGGCGCGGCGAGCCATCTCCTGCGACCCCTTCAATTCTCCAACGCCGAATTCTGTAGGGAACTTTATTTTCAGTGCATGGGTTGAGGTTACAGCTCGAGCTTTGTTAAGAAACGGTCGGCCCAGTAGAGCATTATACGGCCAATTATGGATGTCAACGACGACAAAGTCCAACAGGATTGTTCGCCGGCATGGTGCTGTTCCAAATCTTACCGGTAGTTTCACTGTTCCTAACGACCTAACCTCTGCGCCACCAAATCCTTTCAACGGTACGTGGAATGGTTCAAGATCTTTCCTGTCCAGCCTCAACTCATCATACACTCTGGCACTCAAAATATCAGCCGAACTCCCGTTGTCTATCATCACTCGAAGGACATCCCTATGGGCTATTCGAACTCCCACGACAATTGCATCATTAGGCTTTGCATCAATCCCGTCTGAATCTTCTGCTGTAAATGTTATGGGATCATGTCCTTCTCTCCCCTTCTTGGGGTTTCTCTGCACAGAATTGACTTCCATGTTCCTGCCTTCATACATTACTTCTCGAACTTCCGACATCCTTTCTCGATTGCTCCTCCCAGTGTGAGGTCCGCCGAAAATAGTGTGTTGACGGTGAAATTTGGATTGCCACGCACTCAACAATTAAATCAATTTAATATAAAGCAAGAAAATTAAGAACACATGCAAAAGACAAGTTTTACGTGGAAAACCCTTGAATGGGAAAAAACCACGGCGCCCCTGAGGGCAGAAGAATAATACTATGTTTTCGTTGGTTCGTTACACACTCTAATCTCTCACAATTGCTCTCTTTTCTCTCTCTCTATTTCTGAACCCCCTCCTCGTGGGATAAGTGGTTCTATTTATACATGTTTACTTAGGGTTTTTTCTTTGTTGATTTGTTCTAGGATCCTTCTTTGTCGCGGATTGGGTCTTCTTTCCTTTTACGATTCCTTGTTGCTTCGGGTCTTCTAAAAGAGTAGGGTTTACTTCTGTATTTTTACCGAGTTAGTTCAAGCTCAGTGTGCTGGTCCAGCGAGTACCTTTAATTTCTGGGTATTACGTTTTCTGGCGAGCACACTTCTATATCCGGCGAGTAGGTTTTTAGTTTTGGCGACCATACCTTTGATTTCCCTCTGGTCTAAACTATTCTTCCATCCTGACTGGTCAAACTTCTTTCCTTTACCCGGTCAACGAATGACGTGGCAACCCTTTGTTAGCTCCTTTGATGACGTGTCAGTTGGGCGAGTTTATACATACAACAATACCCCCATGAATACTTCGAGCTGGGCGAATGACTTATACTTCATACTTCGTTTGTCTCTGCGAGTAGTATTTATAAGACTTCAGCGCTTTTGTGCAACAACTCACTCTTCCCCCTTTTATATGTCCCGCGTTGTTTCACTTAATTGATTCTTCTGGTGCAAGCTTTTAATCTGGGCCACGTGATTTCCACGCTTTCATTTGTTTCGTCAGACGAAGGGACGTTCTGACTGCTTGGTTGTCCCCGAGAGGCCACGTGTCCTTTGCTTGGTGGTGGCTGTTGTAGTTGGTCACTGTAGCCGTCATTCTCATTAATTGCGTATCACTCACTTGATTTCTTTTTGTTTTTGAATTTCGAAGTTCCCCCTTTTAACGCCTAAACGTTCCTTCTTCTCCTTTTATCTCTTCATTTTTCCCTTTTCGTTATTTCCCTACCGTCTTCTTATAACAGAAAGAACAGCTTGATTTCCTTTGTTTTTGTCTGCCAAATTTCTTCGAGTACCTGCTACAATCCTTTCCTTTGTATTCAATTCCTTTTGTTACCGGACGGTTTCGTCGGACTCGGTTGTTCCTGCTTCTCTGCGTATCCTTCGTGAATCTAGGGTTTTCTGGTGAGTTCCCATGGACCCTTCTCTACGTTCCTCTCTTTTTAATCGGATGATGCAAGCTATGGAGCTTGGTGACAAAGACACCGCGGACAAGATCGAATCTCTGATTCGTAATTTTCGTCCGGGTTCTCCGGTACCAATTTCTGTTTATATTCCGTCTTTCGAGGACGCTTTTATCCCTAACACTTCTCCTCCATCTTCTGGCAGTGATTTTCCCACGATGCCGAGATCTTCTAAGCCGAGCGCGAGCAAACGACGTGCCTCTAGGGCTCCTCGTGGATCCCTTCTGGATGCCCAAACAACCGTTGATTCAGATGTCGATGATCATCAACGAGACAGGCTGAACTTTTCGTTTGATCGCCCGTGCTCCTTTGATACTGAAGTCAACGTGGTTGGCGAGGCGGAGCTTGGCAAGTTCAAGAGTCGCTTCGGGATCCCAGACTCGGTGACTTTGATTTTGCCTGGTGACCGAGCGGCGTGGAATCCTCCTGAGAACGCAGTCGCCATCTACGGTGCCATGCTTAGCTGTGGGATCACCCTTCCTCTGCAGCCCTTTATCGCTCGGTTCCTCGCGGAGGCCAAAATTGCACCCGCTCAACTTGCCCCGAACAGTTACAGGATCCTCATGTGCCTGGGTTTGATGTGGAAATTGAAAGGTTTTGGGTCCCCTACGCCCCGCGAGATTCGTCATTTCTACACCTTGAGGCAGGCTGGCAACAGCGGGACTTATTTTCTGCTTTCCTCGCCCGTGGAGAATTGGATTCCAGAGGGTGTATCGAACCCTGGGCAAGTGGAGGTCTCCAGCGACGAGAAGAAGAAAGGCTTTATTTGGGGCTTTCCTTCTTCAAACAAAAGATGGAAAAACAGCTGGTTTTTCGTCGGTGGCGAATGGGGTAGAAATGTGTCTGCCAATAGCCGCCTGAGTCTTGTAGCGAGGAAGGTTCCTAGGCATTTTACTTCTCCTGATGCCTGGTCAAAAACGGTCCCTGTTTTGCTGGATGCAGAGATTTCTCACCTTGCTGTTGCAGCCGTCCTTCCTCTAGACGAAAGAGGCCGATCATTTCTCCTGGACGAGGACAAGATGATTGCAAAAGGGTTATTCCCTCGTCTACCAGCCAGACTTCCTCGCCGTAAGTTTTATTCCTTTCTTTATGGTTTCCGTGTGTCCATTCGCTGATATTTGATCGGTTTTTGCAGTGTATGATTTTGACAGAGTTTGTGACCTGCAAGCTCGGGCGGTCAAAAATTCTGAGGCTGCCAGTAAGAGACACGCCGCTGGTTTGGCCAAGGAAGGCGTTGCTAGCCCGGATGGCGGCGATCCTTCGGATGACGAGAATGTTGGCGATGTCGATGGGGAGCGAGTCGATTTGGGGACATCTGTTTGTCCGGATGATGCTGCGAATACCCCCGTCGTTAAAGATGGTGTGGCTGCGAGCACTGCGGCGAGTACTGCTGCGACAGCTCCAAGCCGTAAGGGGAAGGAAAAAGTGGGGGTTTCGGGGATGGCCAGTGAGATCCCTATTTTCGATGCGAACGTCCCTGAAACTCCCCTGGATCCTTCAAGCGACCTAAACCCCAGAACTGGAAGGGGTAAGCGTCCAGCAGAGGGCACGCCTGATCGTACTGCTCGGCCCGTAAAGCGGGCGTCAAGGGTCGTGCAATACGTGGTTTCTTCGGACGAGGAGGTCGCCGAGGAACCTGTGCTCGCCGAGGTTCCTTCTGCTGAGACGACCGTCCCAGGGGCTCCTGTTGAGGGACCAAATTTGGCGGAGTCTTCTCTCCGGGAAGGGGCAAGTAGTTTTGGTGCTACTGCCAGTCCCCCAATCAGTGCAACTCCTCCTCCAGTAGCTGCGGAAAAAAACGAGTGCTTCTTGTGCTGGTCAGCCCGGGTCATCTGGTCAACAAGGGCCAACAGAGAATCCTGGGTCGTCTAGACAGGGGGAGGCTGCTGCGTCTGGTTCTGGTGTTGCTCATGGAGCTCCTCCTGTTGACCCAGCTGAGGCTGGTGAGGGGGATGAAACTGTCTCCCTCTCGGATTTCACAGCTGCCGAGATTTGTTCTTATTTAATGAATAACAATGTCTATGTCGGCGAGAGTTGGGAACAGATAAAGAAGGGATCCTGCAACAAGAAAATGGAATTCTTCTTCAACTGCTATTCTTTGGTGAGCTTCTCGCTGTGTTTTTTGTATTCTCTGTTTAGCGCGTCTCCTGACTTCTGCTTTTCTCTTTTTAGATGCTGTCTGAGTTGACTGATAACTACAGACGAGGGAATTTTTTTGTCGAAGGATTTGAAGCGCCTACGGGAGCAGTCCTCTCTTTCGGAGGCCAAGAAGCTTGAGGCTGAGGAAACCCATGCTCAGCAACTTGCGCAGCTGAGGGAGTCGGCAGATGGGCACCTTTCAGCCCGATTGGCTGCTGAGGAGAAACTGGTTGTTGCTGAAGAAGAGATTCGCTTGCTGCGAGAGCAGCTCTCCGCTAGTCAGGAGTCGCTCGCTGCACGTTTAGAGGCTGAGCGGCTAACTGAAGGTGCAAAGGAAAAAGCCGAGCGTGAGGCTGCAGATTTGCGCAACCAGTTGGCCTCGCATGAAGTTATTCTGACTGACCTTAAGGCCGTTTTGGAGGTTGAAGCGGTTGATCGTTTCAAAAGATCCCCTGCCTATGACGCGCTCTTGTTGCGTGAGTTTGAAAAGGGCATGAGGCAGGCGAAAAAGTTTTTTGCCATGAAGGACCATTCAACCGATAAAGCTCTGCGGCGTTTTGACAGGTCTCTTGAGCAGCATATGGCTGATGGTGTGGGCTCGATAAAGGATCAAATAAAACGATGGCGAGCCCATTGCCGTTACAATAGGACTGACCCTCATCCCATGCATTTGGAGATCCCCAGCAAACGCGCCTTCAACACATATTACTCGGGTCAGAAAGGCAGTTTTTCTGGTTCGGGCGCTGAGCCAGACTTGGGCCCTATTGCTGGAAGGGATTATGAGCCCTTTATGCCAGAAGGGGATGAGGAAGTCATCTGGCCTTCAGAGGAAGAGATGGAGGATGAGGAGGACAGTGAGGGCCCCCCTACAGCTGGTTGAGGACTGTATTTTTAACTTTTTCTTCCTTTGTTTGTAATTCTTTATTTGTACATAACCTTTATTCAAGTTATAAACTCTCTTTCATTTTTGTGTTCAGCTGCCTTTGCTGATTTGTTGGCTTCGTTCAACTTTTTCTTTTCACCAGGTTCTTTTTAGCATACTGTATAGCTTTGTTCAGCTGCCTTTGCTGTGTTTTCGGCATACTCAGTGTTTGTCAGGACGTATCCGACCATACACCAAGTTTTGTTTTAGCATATTTTAACGCTTTGTTCAGCTGCCTTTGCTGTATTTTCGGCATACTCAGTGTTTGTCAGGACGTATCCGACCATACACCAAGTTTTTTAGCATACTTTTTGTTTGTTCAGCTGCCGTTGCTGTATTTTGGCGTACTCAGTGTTTTGGCAGGTTTTATTCGACCATGCCCTGAGTTTTTATTTCTCGCCAGTTATCGCTGCAGCGAGTATAAAGCTCGTTTTCTTGTAATGATAGCTATGTGATGGCGAGTCAGAATCGAGAATCTCTTAGTAATAAATTACTCTATTGAATACTTCCTGCAACTTTATTAACTGTTATAAAGAAAGAAAACTAAAACGAACAACTGTTCTAAACTAAATGGAAGAATAAAAGAATTCAAAAGAATCTAACTTGTCCCTTAGGGATAGTATATCTTCAAGTACTGCGCATTGCATGGACGGGGTAGCTCGCCAAGTCCTTCTCGAGTAATGCGATATGCCCCATGGCCAGCTATCCCCGTAATCTTGTAAGGCCCTTCCCATTTGTCTGCGAGCGATCCTGCAGTCTTGTCTCTTGTTCCCGGATTGACCCTCTTCAGTACTAAATCCCCAAGTGTGAACCTCCTTTCACGCACATGCGAGTTGTAATATCTGGCTACCCTCTGTTGGTACGCCGCATTCCTTATTTGTGCGCGCTCTCTTCTTTCTTCTAATTCATCTAGGCCGCACTTTAGCATATCAACGTTGATTTCTGGCTGGAAGAGTTGTACCCTTGGTGAAGAGAAAGCTGTTTCCACAGGAATAACAGCTTCTGCTCCGTAGGCCATGGAATATGGGGTTTCGCCTGTTGAGCCCCTCTCTGTTGTTCGATATGCCCAGAGCACTTGTGGTAACTTATCCGCCCAGCTCCCCTTTTTGGTTGCCAATTTAGCCTTCAAGTTGTGTTTGATGATTTTGTTCACTGCTTCAGTTTGGCCATTCGTCTGTGGATGTGCTGGAGAAGCGTAGTAGTTGTTGATGCCATACTTATCACACAGTTCCCTGAATTTCCTGCCGTCAAATTGGGTCCCATTATCTGTGATGATGGTGTTTGGTATCCCGAACCTGTACAAGATATTTTTCTTCACAAAGCTAATGGTGTTTGCTTCTGTTATATGTACCAAAGGCTCGGCCTCTACCCATTTTGTAAAATAATCCACGGCTACTATGGCATGCTTTGCTCCTCCAGTTGCTGTTGGCATTGGGCCGATCAAGTCTATTCCCCACATGGCGAATGGCCAAGGTGAGGTAATACTTTGTAGGAGCTCAGGTGGTTGTCGGATGTTATTTGCGATCTTCTGACATGCTTCACATCTCGCTGCCACCCTTTTGGAGTCGGCGAACAGAGTTGGCCAGTAAAAACCCTGTCTCAATGTTTTGTGGGCTAGGCTGGCACCCCCAGCATGGTTCCCACAATTTCCACTGTGTATGCTTCTTAGGATACCTTCTGCTTCTTCAGGCCCGACACATCTCTGCAGTGCCCTCGAGTATCCCCTTTTGTATAGTTCTCCATTGAGTACCGAGTACCTTGTTGCTCTGTATTTTAGTCGCCTTGCCTCCAATGGGTCACTCGGGAGTACATCGTTGACGAGATATTCTTTTATTGGCGTGATCCAGCTGTCCCTCTCGCCAAAGACTGCCCCGACTTCCTTTGTCTTAACTATACTCGGTTGCAATAGGCGGATCATAGAGATATTGTTGGGCCAGATGTTGATGGTGGCAGATGCCAGTTTGGCTAAGGCGTCAGCTTTTTCATTTTCTTCTCTGGGGACGTGAACAATTCTATACTCTTTGAATCTTTCTAACAGCTCCCTTGCTAATTCCAGGTAAGTGATCATGCTTTCTTCTCTCGCTTGGTATTCATCTAGTACCTGATTGACAACAACTTGAGAGTCGCTGAAAATTTCCACCTCGTCTGCACCTAAGATTGTGCTAATCTTTAAACCTGCTATGAGCGCCTCGTACTCAGCTTGATTGTTGGTGGCTTTGAAATTGAAACGCAAGGCACATTCAACTGAATCTCCTTCCGGTGTTGTCAGTACTATACCTGCCCCACTGCCGTGCGTGTTTGATGAGCCATCAACGCGAAGTTGCCATTTGAATACTTTCTTATTTTGCTCCACCATCATTCTCGCCACCTCTGTGCTTGGTTCAGTGAACTCTGCTACGAAGTCTGCCACTGCCTGGGCTTTAATTGCTGTCCTTGGGAGATATTCTACATCGAATTCACTTAATTCGATCGCCCACTTTGTTAACCGACCGGATACTTCTGGTTTCTGCAGGATTAACTTCAGTGGGCAATTGGTGTATACCCTGATTCTATGAGCCTGGAAATATGGTCTTAGCTTCCTTGCTGCTGTTATTAGGGCGAGTGCCATTTTTTCTGCCGGCGAGTACCTTGTTTCGGCTGGTAACAGTGCCTTGCTGGTGTAGTATACTGGTTTTTGGATTCCATCCTCCTGTCGTACTAGCACGGAACTTGTGGCTGCTTCAGAAACGGATAAGTACATGTACAATGTCTCGGCTGTTTCCGGCTTTGATAGCAGTGGTGCCCGTCCAAGGTAGTCTTTCAAGGCCTGGAAGGCTTTTTCGCAATCCTCATTCCATTCGATCCCTTTTCCCTTCTTTAAAGCTTTGAAAAATGGTAGGCATCGGTCTGTTGATTTGGCTATGAATCTGCTCAGCGATGCTAGGCACCCTGTGAGTTTTTGGACATCTTTCAGAGTCTTTGGCGAGACCATTCTTGCTAGTGCTTGAATTTTTTCGGGGTTCACCTCTATTCCTCTTTGGTTCACCTGATATCCGAGAAACCTCCCAGATGGTACGCCGAATACACATTTTGCCGGATTCAACTTCATTCCATACTTGACCAGTACGTCGAATGTTTCTCTCAGGTCATCTGCATGTCTATCTGCGGTAATACTCTTTGTCAGCATATCATCAACATAAACTTCCATATTTCTCCCTATCTGCCTGGCGAACATCTTGTTGACCAAACGCTGATAAGTTGCCCCAGCGTTCTTCAGGCCGAATGGCATGACTGTGTAACAATACAACCCCTGATCTGTGGTGAATGCCGTTTTCTCTTCGTCAGGCCTGTGCATCTTTATTTGGTTGTACCCTGAATATGCATCCATGAAACTCAACGTCTCATGTCCGGCTGTTGCATCTACTAACTGGTCAATCCTTGGTAATGGGAAGCTGTCTTTGGGGCAAGCTTTGTTCAGGTCGGTGAAGTCGACACACATCCTCCATTGATTGTTCTTCTTCTTAACTAAGACTACATTCGCCACCCATTCCGGGTACTTGACTTCTCTAATTGACCCTGCGGCGAGCAACTTTGACACTTCCTCTTTTATCGCTGCACTCCTTTCTGGGTTGAAGCTTCTCCTTTTCTGTACTACCGGTTTACATTTCTCATTCACTGCTAGATTGTGAGAAATTGTGCTTCTATCAATCCCTGGCATGTCTTCGTGGCACCAAGCGAAAATCCCCCGATATTTTTTCAGCAAGTCCGTCACATCTTTTTTAACCTGTTCAGTCAGCCTTGCTCCGATCTTTACTGTTTTATCTGGTTCTGTTTCATCGAGAACAATCGACTCAGTCGGTTCTTCCTTTTCTCTGCTTTTTTTGTCTCTTGGGTCCAGTTCGAAGTTTTCCGGATTATCCTCCTGTGTCTCTGTGTCTACTTCGAATATGTTCAAAGTTTCCATTCCTGTTTTATCTTTGAAGATTGACAGGTTGGCGCGGCGAGCCATCTCCTGCGACCCCTTCAGTTCTCCAACGCCGAATTCTGTAGGGAACTTTATTTTCAGTGCATGGGTTGAGGTTACAGCTCGAGCTTTGTTAAGAAACGGTCGGCCCAGTAGAGCATTATACGGCCAATTATGGATGTCAACGACGACAAAGTCTAACAGGATTGTTCGCCGGCACGGTGCTGTTCCAAATCTTACCGGTAGTTTCACTGTTCCTAACGACCTAACCTCTGCGCCACCAAATCCTTTCAGCGGTACGTGGAATGGTTCAAGATCTTTCCTGTCCAGCCTCAACTCATCATACACTCTGGCACTCAAAATATCAGCCGAACTCCCGTTGTCTATCATCACTCGAAGGACATCCCTATGGGCTATTCGAACTCCCACAACAATTGCATCATTAGGCTTTGCATCAATCCCGTCTGAATCTTCTGCTGTAAATGTTATAGGATCATGTCCTTCTCTCCCCTTCTTGGGGTTTCTCTGCACAGAATTGACCTCCATGCTCCTGCCTTCATACATCACTTCTCGAACTTCCGACATCCTTTCTCGATTGCTCCTCCCAGTGTGAGGTCCGCCGAAAATTGTGTTTATGGCTGCGTTAGGACTGTTCCTCCTTGGACTCTTCCTATCCTGCCCGTTTCCTTGGCGGCTATCTTGGCGACCCCCGTGCTTATCTCCTTTCAAGGCAAAGTCTTGCAGGTGCCCATCTCTGATCAGGCTCTCGATGTGATCGCGCAGCTGGAAACACTTTGAAGTTTCATGTCCATGATCTTTATGGAATCGACAGTACTTAGTTGTATCTCTCCTTGCATTCGCTGATTGCTGTCGGGGGTATTTGGCGAGTCCCTTGTCTTCTACCACAGACAATATCTCCTCCTGGTCGCCATTTAAAGGGGTGTAATGGTTGTACCTTCCTCGAAACTTATTGGCCCGAGTGTTTCCCCTGCTCTCTCTCGAGTATCCTTTTTGGCCTTTCTCATCCTTCTGGCGATCACGTGATTGCATCTTTTTGTCGTCCTTATGGTCTGTTTTCAAGTTTGGCTTGTGCCCATGCACGTAGCTACCCCCTTGCGCTACTTCTTCCTCCTCTGCCAGTGCATAATCGCCAGCTATTTCCATCATCTCTTCGTAAGTTTTAGGTCTATCCCTTCGCAGGTCAAAGGACAATCGTCCACTCTGTAGCCCATTGGTGAAAGCGGCGATTACAGCTACATCACTGGCATCCTCAATTTGAGCTACTTCCTTCCCAAACCTGGCCAGATACTTCTTGATTGATTCGTTATGTTCCTGTTTCAAGTTTGACAGATGGGCGAGTGACTTTCTTCTTTGGACACTTCCCATAAACTGCCTTATGAATGCCTTGCTGAGGTTTGAGAAGCTGCTTATGGTTCCGGGTGGAATCCTTCCGAACCATCTAGAGGCGAGGTCGCCGAATGTTTGCGGGAAGGTGAGACACATTAACCCGTCATTGGATGAATACTGGGCCATGATATTGCGGAATCGGCGAACATGTTCCTTTGGATCCCTGTTCTCTTTGTACTGCTCAATAGTTGGCATTCTAAATCTGTCTGGAAATTGGGTGCGAGCAATAGCTTCAACGAATGGGCTATCTGACTCATCATCTGAGGATACATTACGACCATACCTTCGTGCCATTGCTGAAACCTTTCTTGATAGCTCTTGTAAGGTGACATCTCGCTGACCAGTTGGTTCTCCTGCTGGGTCGAGCCTACTCTTGATTGTCATTCTACCATGATTGCCTCTTTCATCTGGGCTTCTTCGATCTTCCGTGCTCTCGGATCTTCTCCGCTTCGTTCTTTTAGATCGCAACTCCCTTCGCGGACGAGGACTCTTGTCCTCAGATGAGATGGACCGGTGTCTCCGCCGGTTTCGCTGGTATGTGTCGCTGGAATTGACCCCATGTGTTCGCACCTGGTCTCGTTCCTCCCTGGATTCTTCATTCATCACACCTTTTCCCTTCCTTTGTTTTCTCCCCTCGAAATCCTCAATGTGGTCTTGGGGGGTCTCCTCGGTGGATTGTCTTGCTTGAGTATCGGGAATTGTGATATGAACTTCTGACCGCAGCCTTCCGGGTGGATGGGCTCCAGGGGTGGTTAACTCGTAAGGAGATGAGACTCCTAACCCTATGGGAAGCGAAAGTCCTATTTTGCTGGCTTCGCTGATTAGGTTTACCAATGCGGCTTGGAAGTGCTGCAAAATCCCGGGATCAGCCGCCCTAGTTCCTGGCGTTGCTGCTGACTGTTCCCCGACTGTCACTGCCCTGTCTCCCGTTGGCGCAGCCGGTTCAACAACTAAATCTCCACTGGAGTTACCATCTCTGTCGCTGTCGTTATTCATGCTGTCTGATTCGCAAGGGTCCCTCGAAGTTTTCTGTTCAAAAGCCCCCTCCTTCTAGCGCCAATTGTTGACGGTGAAATTTGGATTGCCACGCACTCAACAATTAAATCAATTTAATATAAAGCAAGAAAATTAAGAACACATGCAAAAGACAAGTTTTACGTGGAAAACCCTTGAATGGGAAAAAACCACGGCGCCCCTGAGGGCAGAAGAATAATACTATGTTTTCGTTGGTTCGTTACACACTCTAATCTCTCACAATTGCTCTCTTTTCTCTCTCTCTATTTCTGAACCCCCTCCTCGTGGGATAAGTGGTTCTATTTATACATGTTTACTTAGGGTTTTTTCTTTGTTGATTTGTTCTAGGATCCTTCTTTGTCGCGGATTGGGTCTTCTTTCCTTTTACGATTCCTTGTTGCTTCGGGTCTTCTAAAAGAGTAGGGTTTACTTCTGTATTTTTACCGAGTTAGTTCAAGCTCAGTGTGCTGGTCCAACGAGTACCTTTAATTTCTGGGTATTACGTTTTCTGGCGAGCACACTTCTATATCCGGCGAGTAGGTTTTTAGTTTTGGCGACCATACCTTTGATTTCCCTCTGGTCTAAACTATTCTTCCATCCTGACTGGTCAAACTTCTTTCCTTTACCCGGTCAACGAATGACGTGGCAACCCTTTGTTAGCTCCTTTGATGACGTGTCAGTTGGGCGAGTTTATACATACAACATAGTGTTTATGGCTGCGTTAGGACTGTTCCTCCTTGGACTCTTCCTATCTTGCCCGTTTCCTTGGCGGCTATCTTGGCGACCCCCGTGCTTGTCCCCTTTCAAGGCAAAGTCTTTCAGGTGCCCATCTCTGATCAGGCTTTCGATGTGATCGCGCAGCTGGAAACACTTTGAAGTTTCATGTCCATGATCTTTATGGAATCGACAGTACTTAGTTGTATCTCTCCTTGCATTCGCTGATTGCTGTCGGGGGTATTTGGCGAGTCCCTTGTCTTCTACCACAGACAATATCTCCTCCTGGTCGCCATTTAAAGGGGTGTAATGGTTGTACCTTCCTCGAAACTTATTGGCCCGAGTGTTTCCCCTGCTCTCTCTTGAGTATCCCTTTTGGCCCTTCTCATCCTTCTGGCGATCACGTGATTGCATCTTTTTGTCGTCCTTATGGTCTGTTTTCAAGTTTGGCTTGTGCCCATGCACGTACCTACCCCCTTGCACTACTTCTTCCTCCTCTGCCAGTGCATAATCGCCAGCTATTTCCATCATCTCTTCGTAAGTTTTAGGTCTATCCCTTCGCAGGTCAAAGGACAATCGTCCACTCTGTAGCCCATTGGTGAAAGCGGCGATTACAGCTACATCACTGGCATCCTCAATTTGAGCTACTTCCTTCCCAAACCTGGCCAGATACTTCTTGATTGATTCGTTATGTTCCTGTTTCAAGTTTGACAGATGGGCGAGTGACTTTCTTCTTTGGACACTTCCCATAAACTGCCTTATGAATGCCTTGCTGAGGTTTGAGAAGCTGCTTATGGTTCCGGGTGGAAGCCTTCCGAACCATCTAGAGGCGAGGTCGCCGAATGTTTACGGGAAGGTGAGACACATTAACCCGTCATTGGATGAATACTGGGCCATGATATTACGGAATCGGCGAACATGTTCTTTTGGATCCCTGTTCTCTTTGTACTGCTCAATAGTTGGCATTCTAAACCTGTCTGGAAATTGGGTGCGAGCAATAGCTTCAACGAATGGGCTATCTGACTCATCATCTGAGGATACATTACGACCATACCTTCGTGCCATTGCTGAAACCTTTCTTGATAGCTCTTGTAAGGTGACATCTCGCTGACCCGTTGGTTCTCCTGCTGGATCGAGCCTACTCTTGATTGTCATTCTACCATGATTGCCTCTCTCATCTGGGCTTCTTCGATCTTCAGTGCTCTCGGATCTTCTCCGCTTCGTTCTTTTAGATCGCAACTCCCTTCGCGGACGAGGACTCTTGTCCTCAGATGAGATGGACCGGTGTCTCCGCCGGTTTCGCTGGTATGTGTCGCTGGAATTGACCCCATGTGTTCGCACCTGGTCTCGTTCCTCCCTGGATTCTTCATTCATCACACCCTTTCCCTTCCTTTGTTTTCTCCCCTCGAAATCCTCAATGTGGTCTTGGGGGGTCTCCTCGGTGGATTGTCTTGCTTGAGTGTCGGGAACTGTGATATGAACTTCTGACCGCAGCCTTCCGGGTGGATGGGTTCCAGGGGTGGTTAACTCGTAAGGAGATGAGACTCCTAACCCTATGGGAAGCGAAAGTCCTATTTTGCTGGCTTCGCTGATTAGGTTTACCAACGCGGCTTGGAAGTGCTGCAAAATCCCGGGATCAGCCGCCCTACTTCCTGGCGTTGCTGCTGACTGCTCCCCAACTGTCACTGCCCTGTCTCCCATTGGCGCAGCTGGTTCAACAACCAAATCTCCACTGGAGTTACCATCTCTGTCGCTGTCGTTGTTCATGCTGTCTGATTTCGCAAGGGTCCCTCGAAGTTTTCCGTTCAAAAGCCCCCTTCTTCTAGCGCCAATTGTTGACGGTGAAATTTAGATTGCCACGCACTCAACAATTAAATCAATTCAATATGAAGCAAGAAAATTAAAAACACATGCAAAAGACAAGTTTTACGTGGAAAACCCTTGAATGGGAAAAACCACGGCGCCCCTTAGGGCAGAAGAATAATACTAGGTTTTCGTAGCTTTGTTACACACTCTAATCTCTCACAATTGCTCTCTTTTCTCTCTCAATATTTCTGAACCCCTTCCCCGTGGGATAGGTGATTCTATTTATACATGTTTATTTAGGGTTTCCCCTTGTTGATTTGTATTAGGATCCTTTTCTGTCGCGGATTGGGTCTTCTTTCCTTTTTATGATTCCTTGTTGCTTCTGTGTTTATGCCGAGTTGGTTCGAGCCCAGTGTGCTGGTCCAGCGAGTACTTTTATTTTCTGGGTATTGCGTATCTGGCGAATGCACTTCTATATTCGGCGAGTAGGTTTTTGGTTTTGGCGACCATGCCCTTGATTTCCCCCTGGTCTAAGCTATTTTTTCATCCTGACTGGTCAAACATCTTCCCTTTACCCGGTCAATGAATGACGTGGCAACCTTTTGTTAGCTCCTTTGATGACGTGTCAGTTGGGCGAGTTTATACATACAACAAGTAACATGTTGAGCGTGAGACAAAACAATAGTAGCGTCTTGAAAAGCAGTAGACCCAAAAATCCACATACTAGGAGTACCTCTAGCATTAGAACCAATAAAATGTAACCCCATAGAGCGCCAAAAAGTAGAAGAAATGGAATCAAAAGCACACAACGGTTCAGCAATGCAAACAAAATTCGGTTTATGACGAGAACAGAAATCTTTCAAAGTACGTTGGGTATCACTGTTTGCAATACCTCTATAGTTCCAATAGAGGACAATCATTTATGTGACAGTTTATTCTTAGCAGCCCTAGTTTTGGGCGAAACAACACTAGCAACCTGTTTTTTATTCTTCTTACCTTTTTTTGCGGTAACTTCCTTCCAACCTGAATCTTCCAATTGATCTGCCCAAGAGACTCCTTCGGTGGGGTGGCTGAAGTCTGATTCGGTGCCTTCGCTGTCTGTTCCAAAACTAACTTCACCCTCAAGGGTATGAAAAATTGGCTCTACCACGGGAGGATCTAACAAAGGATCCAGATGAACAATAACAGGATCTGTCATGGCATCAACATCATCTACACGCTCAGTGTGTAATGGGTCTGTGGAATCATCTAAAAGAACAGCAGTTTTCAAGGCCTCTCCTTGTCCAGTGGGAATGATTGCCCTGAGGGAACTAGAAGAGGCAACTGGGTCTAAAGCTGTCTTGTTTGGTAGAGAGGTTGCAGCCTCATTGGGCTTAGTCGCAATGGCATCAATACCTGACTTAATGTTCTCCAAAACACGAGAGGTCGGAACATCCCTTGACTGATGTTTTGGTCTGTACTCTTGTCTAATTCTGGATCTTCCCCGTTCCAGATTCATGTCGTTTGACTCAGTGGTGACAGTCCCTGTAAATCGGGTCGCATGATGACATGAGGCGGCTGAATGACCAATTGAGCAACAAACCGAGCAGAAACTTGGAACATTCTCAAAGTAAAGAGTCAGAAATAAGCAATCTTCCCCAACCTCTATCATGATAGAGTCAGGTAACAGTTTAGAAAGGTCAACATCAATCAACATGCGAGCAAAGTGGCCATAATCACCCTCCAGGGTAGCTCTGTCAAACTTTAAAGGAATACCGACCCCACATGCCATGTCTGAAAGGATTTGAGGGTGCCAAAACTCCCAAGACAAATCATAAAACCGCACCCAAATTTGAGCATTCGTCGTGCGCTGTGTGTTGGGATTAAAATTCTGAGTCCATGGCTGAAGCCTTAGAACTCCAGGTTTCAAATGAAGTGATCCGATGCCCCAAACTTGTGCTTTATTTTCCTCGGAATTCAAAAGTATCTGGAAGAATCCCCGTCCAAGAGAGATGAGGCGCCATTGAGAGTTCAATTTCCAAATAGATTGAAGTTTTTCTTTGAGAGCCAATATCTTCCATGGTTCCTCTCCCTTTGACAAGACAACTCGACCGATAAGAGAGTAACTGCAGAGTTTCAACCATTCTTCATAAGCTTTCGGGTTGACTTTGATTGCAACATAATCACCTTTTTTCTTGGGAGCTGAAGAAATCGGAGCAATGGCGGAGGAGATTGCTTGGGCATAAGATTTTATTACTGTTTTGGGAATTGAAAGTCCATCCATACGAGAGTCAGTTTGGATTGAAGGGGCTCTAACCTGCGGTTCAAGTTCAGGAAAAAGATCCGATAACTCCATAGAAGCCATAGATCTAAACAAACATGTGAGATCACACAACAATACTGTATAATAATGAAATATATTTAATGTTGTGTATAATAATGAATTATATTACACAACAATACTGAACAATTATTCTGAAATCAGAGCTCCACTCAACAAACAAAAATCGTAGAAGACTGGCGGAAGCTTGGCGGTGTGCGATCGGTGCGACGGACGCCAGCTGGCCGGAACTGATGCTGCGACGGAACTACTGCAACGGAAGCCGGAACTGATGCTGCGACGGAACTGATGCTGCGACGTTGAGGAGCAGCGGCGAGCCGGCGACTGACGAGCGACGGGGCTGTTGTGAAGAACGAACGGCGCGATGGATGGCGAAGTTCGATCGAGATTTGCAACCGGATTGGAAAGATGTGGGTGACAGTGGCGGATTCAGGCCGACCTGGAACTAGGAAGGGGAGGGGCGGCGGCGGCTGAAGTGAAGTGCAGTAGGTTAAGTTTAGTTTGAGTCAAATTCCCGTAATACCCCTCAAAAAATCAGAGCCTTAAATAACTTTAATAATGAACAAAAAAACAGCAACAATTGAAAATTAGAAATAGAATAACTAATTAAGAAAATTTTAAAATAATAAGACATGGAAAAAAATGATTCTCTAATCACGTTGCTTTCAAAAGACTTATATCATCGATATTCAACTTTCATAGAAATGACTAAATGAGTGAGTGAATTTGAATCTAAGTTAGATGAAAGAAACGTAGCATTAGTGAATAGGGTGTGTTTTATGACGGATATATATATATTAACGAGATGGGGTTGATTCAGTGGTATATCTCTCCTACCTACACCATGAGATTGTGATTTTGAGTCTTCCCCACTCCCCAAACTCCGAATTTATGTAATATTTCAAAAGAGTAATAATAATAATAATAAATTAATATATTTTTTTACTTTGTTATTAATCGATATTAAAAGTTTTTGTTTTTGAAATTAGGAAAGTATTCACAGTTTTATTATTATTATTATTATTATTATTATTGGAATTAGTAAATAACTCAATTGTAGATTTTTTTCACATAAAAAAAATACGTTAGAAATCAAAAGTTGTTGATATAAAAAAGGAATTAAAACATATTTTTAAAAAAAGTTTTTTTCTTTACTTTAGGAGGCCTTATTATCTTTAATGGCCCATCAATGGCAACCTCAACCTCATCGGCCTAGTTCTCCACCAGTCGATCCACTCTCTCTCCCATTATGCAGCTCCTATTCGGTTCGTTCCCGTTTGATCTTAACTTTGCGACCCGGCCCATAACTTCTTCACTTTTCAGGCAAATACACGTCTAATAGGAGTTGCAATATCTTTATATATACATTCTGCCAAGCATTGCTTATTTTATCACAAATAATTCAAGCTACCTGATCTTGATCTTGACTCCTCTCTTGCTTTCTTGCTCAGTTGTTCATTTACACTTTTCTCTTCTTTTTTGCTGATTGCATAGCGATGGCTTTAATTAGCAGAGAAAATGCTAGCTTTCTTGCTAATGACAACTCTTTTTGGAGTCTCCAAGGAAGCCGTTTACAAAGTTGGTGATTCTGCTGGAAGGACTATGATGGACAATGTCGACTATGATAACTGGGCGTCCAACAAGAATTTTCATGCTGGAGACATTATTGTTACCTACACATTCCTTTCTTTTTATTGTTTTTTTATCGTTGTTGGTTATGTTCAATAATTTTAAACTTAACACATTGTGTGATAATTGGTGTAGTGTTCGAGTACAACAATGAATATCATAACGTGAAGCAAGTAACGCATGAAGATTTTCAATCATGCAATGCCGCGTCACCAATCGCTGTGTACAGCAGTGTCACTGACTCAATCATCTTGAAAAGGCCAGGCCACTACTATTTCTTGTGCGGCTATCCTGGCCATTGCCAAGCCAGACAGAAGGTTGATGTCCTGGTCACTACATCTTCGATCTTTCCGCTCAAGTGGCAGTCCAACTTCAGCTCCTTATGCTTCGCCGCCATCAACCATGACAATGACACCATCTATCCCCGCCAAGAACTGTGCTTCATCTCTCCCTTCCTTTGAGCGTTGGCCTGCTTTGGCTGTCCTAATACTTTTTGTTGCATACTTCCATACAAGCTAGTAGATTAGTACTTTCTTTCATTACTTTACATTTAGTATTTGATATTCAAATTTAATAAAATCATATATTGTTAATTTGTGTACGTAACTATTAACTCTGGAAATATAACCTTTTGGTAATTCTATAAGAATCCATTAGTAATTTCCATAATTATTATGCTCGCACTCGATTCACCAACCTTGAAATAAATATCACCAAAAGAAACCCTAAAATTTGTCATCACTCATCACCAATAACAAAATCCCAGAAAAATCCCAATGGGTGATATGAAGAATAAAGATTTGAATATGGAGGAAATTTTTGGGCTCTCAACTCCTAAAAAATCCCACTTCCGTTTCATATTACTCTGCTATGTGATTATGACTTGATTTGAGCATCTCTTAAATATATGTTTTGGGGATTATGATTGGATTTTTTTTTCTTGTAAGTATTACACTATTATATAAATTCTAGGTTTTTTGGAGAGAGAGATAACTCAAACCCGCAATCTCGTGGTGCAGATGTGAGGGGTTTATCACCGAACCAACCTCATCTCGTCTAGGGATTGTGATTGGATACATTAGCTGCCTGTGATGTTTGAGGTTGTTGATGTTGGTAGTTATGATAATCAATATTATTATTATCTACATTAATAAGATAATAAAAATTGAGTGTCGCAGCATGTAAGAATATTATTTCACATTTGAGTGGCACGGTTCATTATATATATATATATATATAAATGTTCAAGTGAGTGCACACTAATTATCAGTGCGTTGGATGTGAACCCTTAAATTTACATACTTTGATTCAAAGTGTATGCACTTATCAAAGCTTCTCTATAATCAATGGTTTACATACATTGATGATGTAGTCATATCAGTGTACACCGATGTAAACGGGACAGTGTATATATATATATATATATTTTATAAGTTTGTGAAAATCGAATGGTTTTTGTTATAGAACCCACGAATGAAGTAAAAGAATGTGAGGTGAATCTCACATTAAATAGTATAAGTCAAAAGAAAAATGGTATATACATCCATGTGTGATTTAGGTGGCGAATACACATCTAAGGAAATTCAGACATGCTATACCCGAAAAATTGGGTTAATTCCACATGTCGGGTTCTAGTTTCCCAAAGCCTAAAAGATAAGCCCAATCCTGCACATCAAGAGTATTGAAGGTTTCTATCGGTTTCAATCCAACGACCTAATTAGAGGATGGGCCAGAAAGCCCAACTATAAAGCACTGGTTTGGGTGCTCCATACTGACCTTTTGAGAATTAATGGGCCAAAGAGCCAGAGACATGATTGAAGCCCAGGTATTGAAATAAGTAAAACCTCCTGGTTAAGCTAAACATTCAACCAACACTAAAAAGAGTGACAGTTTACGCCTCTCAAAAACTGTATGTATACCCCAATTTAGTATATTTTTAAAAATCTAATATTATTCTTGAGTAAAATTATTTAAAGGATTAAATAGTTTGTAAGTATACACCAATAATTATTAATTGGTTTTATATCAATCATTTGTAAAAAAAAGAAAATAGAAGTTTCCTATTAATTATTTGATATGATAATAAAAACCATTCTATTTTATCAACACCCTAACTTCTATTTTAAATACTAATTTCAATTTCTTTTAAGGGATACAAATTTATTGATTTGACAAGCAATTTATTGCTATAATTGAATGAAACATACAAACAATAAACTTTCTTATGAACAATTTTTATTTTTATTTAAAAAAAAATAAAAAAAAAACCTTCTTAGGAACAAAGGAATTGAGATACACTGTTGTGTGCTAGGAGCCTCTTTTTACATATGACCCTTCTTATGGTTGGTGTAATTGCTGTTTTCTATTATTGGATTTTAAATTTCAAAAAAAAGAAAATTTTAAAAACTAAAAGAGCTAAAGCAACACATGCACTGGTTACAGTTACAGCTAGTCGTTTTTCAATTTTGTGGAATTGGAGAATTTTGAGCTTAAAAAAAATTAAAGAATTAAAAAAAAAAAAAAAGTTTTAATACAATGAAAAGAAATTATTTTCATACAATTTTTTAGTGACATCAAATGTTTTTGCAGGAGTTAGAAATTATTTATTTGAATAAAAAGATATAAAATAATAATTTTTTAAATAAATCTGATTAGATAATAAAATAGTGGGATGTGCTAACAAAAATATAATAGAATAAAATTAAAGAAAGGGTATTTTTGGCATTAAGTGGGGTTTATTTACAAACCAGAGATTTTTAAAATATTTAAGGGGTGTACATACAGTTTTTTAAGGGTGCCAATATCGCCACTCGACTAAAAATATCGGCTCTCAAAGACTAATATCCAAACTTATAGCACCTGACGTCAGTTAACCAATCCAATTGGGTTTACATGTCGATTAACTAACGGAGCAACGATACCAAGGTAGACATGTGTCAGCCAAACACTTAGAGAGCTAAGAGCATGTTTGGTTGGGCTTTTGAAAAACTTTTATCGGTAAAAGATCTACCTCTAGTAGATCTATTAGAAATAGAGTTTTTAAAAAAAATATATATATTATAGTTGTTTGGTTGATAGACTTTTTCTTAAAAAAATATCTATTTTGAGAAGCATCTCCCCATGAACTTTTATCTAGTAGAAGTTTAAATTTTACTAGCCTCTACTCAATTTAAAATAGACAATCTCAAAAACCCGACCAAACAACTTAGAAAAATTCAAATAAATGTTTATAGATCTTTTGAGATAGTAGAAAATTCAACCAAACAAGGACTGATTAGTACATTCTCTACCATAGGCTTTCGAGTGCCCATTTAACACTCAAGTATTAGACAGTACTCCAGTGTTGGCCACTCGGACACTCTTTCCTCCCCTATAAATAGGTGACCACCGACCTTAATTTGGTTTACTGTATTTGTTCTTCATTTTGGTGTAAAAAATATTCTTCGTTTTCTTTTCTTTTATTTCATCACAGATTATTGTGTGCCCAACAAACCAACCTTAAAATCCTTGAACCCTATGTATTAATTCATATATTTTTACATACCAAATTGTTTCTTTGGTAAAATATTGCCATGCGTGTGCGGTGTGCCTATACATATATTTGATAAATTTTCAATCATATTAGTATAATATATATATTCGATTAATGTACTTATAGATGATGTGATACCAACGTTGAAATTAAGAAAACTTTTTCCATATTGTTGATATTTTAAATTATGGCTTTGAGTAACAGCAATCAAAGAAATATAAGAAAGTCGATCCTTGACTTAACGAAGAAATTAACTATGATTAATTCTGCATGCATTTCACAATGTTAAAAGAGTTAATAAACAGGAAAATTTGAGTCAACCGAATTGTTTATCTCCAAATTAATTTGAGATTTATTTCTTAATAATGAAGATCACAAAATCTTCAACTTTAATGCATTTGAAATCGGCTCTGATGCTCCTCCATATGTAACTATGTAAGCGATCTCCTATCAAACATTGATACTGACAACAAGTGATCTTCAGTCGCATACTTCTTTTATTTAATAATTTTTTTTTTTTTTTTAATATACCAATTACAGATATATATTGCAACTCGAACCCAGCCTGAATGAGCGCTTCAAAGACGCTTTTACATTGGGCGGTGGTATTAACTAAAGACATTCGGAAGAATTAGACATTTGGTGGTAAAAAAAAAAACTCAAATTAATAAGGTAGCTAGTGCCAAGCCCATTTACGATTTTATGAAAATACTGTCTAGGAATGAAAAAAAAAAAAAAAAAAACTCTGCCATTCTTTTGCTCTGTCTGCTCCTCCATTGGTCATCTGCCCGGTTCTTGTCATTGGAACAAGCGTAAGTTTTATGCTGCTAGTGTGGGAAAACCCTCTCAGCCAATGACCGAGGTTTCTGTTGAGGAGTCAGTTTTTCAGCCAGTTCGCTCTCGGTCCTCTAAGATGGTTTATCGTCCGATAGATAAGACAGTCCAAGAGGTCCTAGTATCAAATGCTTTCGTTGCTATTTATCAGGATTTGGGGTCTACAGATTCAGTGGTGGTCCATCAGTCAACTTCTTCGGGGTCCTTCTTCGGTTCCGTCTTCGGCTGCTAGTTTGATCTCATCTTCGTGTAATCCTCTTACGGTTTCTTCATCCACTATTGTGGATTCAATCCCAATCCCTTTACCAAACGTTCCTAATGTTCAGCAGAGCTGTAGTCTCTTACCTTGTGGGGCTCCTCCCCCTTCCTTTGTTGTTGTTTCTTCGGATCTTCCAGTTATGGACACTTTCTCTTCGGGTGTTCCTAGTCAGTCTTTAGGGGTTGGAATTTCGGTTTCTTCTTTTGGCCCAATCCTTCAGGTTAATCAGCTTCTTGCGAAGCATGAGATCAATTCTTCTCAGGATTTGAGATCGAAGTTCTCTTTGTCGGATTTTGATGCTGAGCTTAGTTTTGTTGTTGATGCCCCTTGGCCTAAATAGGTGGGGAGGTTTAGGGTTTTGATGATTTGGTTCAGAGGACCATGATGATCAAACGTAGATTGGAGTCATATAAGTTCGAGTTTCGGACTCCTTCCAGCAGTTCCCATGATTAGTATCCTTTATTGGAACTGCCATGGTATTGGGAATAACTCTTTGAAATGAGTTCTCATAGATTTATGTTGCTCCCATCGGCCTTTCTTGGTTTGCATTTCGGAGCACATAGTGGCTTTTAATTCGATTTCTGTTAGTTTTTGGTCTTCTCTTGGTCTCCATTTGGTGGGTATGAATGATAGGAGTGGTTTGATTTCGTCCATTTAGGTATTTGCTTTTGATTCTATTGCAAATACTCAAATAATTTTGTGTCATGAGCAGCATTTAACTGTCTCCATTTCTATCGGGTCTCTAACACATTAGTACACCTTTGTTTATGCTAGTACCTTTACCTCGGTTCGCCGGGAGCTTTGGCATTCTCTTCAGGAGATGGCTGGTTCTTTTAATTCCTTTTGGGTGGTGGTTGGTGATTTCAATGCAGTCTTAGGTGCTCATGAGTGTTTGGGGTCTCGCTCTCTTGCTAGGGGTTCATGTGAGGACTTTAAATCAATTATTGAGGATTGCAATCTAATTGGTGTTCGTTCTCAAGGTGCTTGTTTTACTTGGGTTAGGGGTTGTTCTAGCCGCACTAGAGTTGAGCGAAGATTGGACAAGACTCTGGTTTCTGAGGGTTGCACTTCCTGCTGGCAAGATATCTCATGTGTAGCTCTTGCTCGTCGGTTTTATGATCATTGTCCGCTTTGGATTCGATTAGCAGAGTCCCATAATTCTTCATCTAGACCTTTTCGTTTTCAAAGTATGTGGGTGAATCATCCTGATTTCATGAATCTGGTTCACAGGGTATGGGGCATTCCTTGTATTGGTCGTCCTCCTTAGGTTGTTATTGGTAAGCTTAAGAACCTAAAGAAGGCTTCAAAGCTTGGAATTGGGAGGTTTTCAGTGATCTCAATGCTAACATCTCTAGGAAATCTACTGAGCTTCGATCTGTTCAGAGCCAAATGTCTAACTTAGGTTTTTCTGAGGAGCTTTTCTTGAATGAGTCACACACTCATCATGATCTTGACGTGCTTTACGTAGGCAGGAGTGTTTCTTTCATGATCGATCTCGAGTGAAATGGTTACAGGATGGGGATTGTAATTCATCATTCTTTTATTCTTCAATCAAGCGTAAGCAGTGTCGGAGTGTTTTGTCTTCACTTTCGATCGATGGTGTTATTACGGATGATCAGTCTATTGTCAAAGATCACATTATCAGGTTTTATGAGGATTTATTCTCTTTGGATTTAGCTCAGATTGATCAGGATCTTTCTATTGTGGATGACATTGTTCCCTCTTTAGTTTCTCAAGAGGAGAATTCGCTTCTTGTCGCTATTCTCTCTGCGGAAGTTATCCATGATACGGTTTTTACCATGGATGCTCTTTCGCCCCCTAGGCCTGATAACTTATCTAGTCGCTTCTTTCAACGCTATTGGGAGATTGTGGGTAGAGATGTGATTCTTGCGATTCAGATTTTTTCCATTATGGAGTGGTTTCCCAGGGATTGAATTCTAATTTTATCGCTCTTTTTTCGAAGACGAGGGACTCTATCACAATTGATCAGCTTTGTCATATTGTGCTTGGTAATTTTCTTTTCAAAATTTCTTCCAAAATCTTGGCTAACAGGTTAACTCAGGTTGCTGCTCGTATTGTCTCTCCATAACAATTTGGTTTTATCAAGGATTGGCTCTTTGAAAATTGTATTGCCCTCGCTTCCGATTGTGTTAATGTGCTTCATAAGAAATGTTATGGGGGGAGTGTGGCTATGAAAATCAACATTTGTAAGGTGTTTAACACTCTAGATTGAAAGTTTCTTTGTTGTATTCTGGGGGGCTTTTGGTTTCTCTCAAACCTTCATGGATTAGATTGATAACATTCTTAGTTCTTCAAGACTGTTTGTTTTGATCAATGGTTCTCTAGCTAGCTATTTTAGATGCACGAGAGAGGTTAGGCAGAGGGATCCTCTTTCTCCTCTTCTTTTTGGTATTTTTGAGGATTTTCTCAGTAGGGTACTTTCGAAGATGGTGGAGTCTGGCCAACTTTTGCCTATTTCTTCTCCGAGGGTTTTTTTTGCTCCCACTCATTTGTTGTATGTCGATGATGTGCTGATATTTTGTTGGGGCACGGCTAAAAACCTGAGGAATGTTATACATGCTTTCAATGTTAATGGCAACATTGAAGACCAACTTGTTAATTGGAGTAAATCCTCCATCTTTTTTGGTTATTCTGTTTCTCTTGCCCGGATTCATTCTCTTCAGTCCTTCATTGGGATGTAGATTGGTCGATTCCCATTTTCTTACCTGGGGGTTCCTCTGTTCCAAGCGTCTATTTTGAAGCCCATTGCGAATAAGATTTTGTCTAAATTTGCCATATGGAAAGGTAAGTCCCTTTCTTTGGCTGGTCAGGCTACTTTGATTCACTCAGTGATTATTGGCTCTTTTGTTCATTCATTTAGGATTTATAAATGGTCGGTTTCCTTAATTCAGATGGTTACTAAGAGGATCAAAAATTTCCTTTGGACCGGTTCTTGTGAGGAGTCCAAGTTGGTCTGTGTTGACTGGAACTGTTGTTGTAAACCTTATGCTCTTAGTGGTCTTAATTTGAAGGATTTGGCCTTGTTGAACGATTCTTTACTTCGGAAGCTTACTTGGAAGTTTATAACTTCGAACAATTTTGCTTTAACTTTTTTGCATGGGATGTATATTAAGCAGTTGTAGAAACATTAGGGAGGCTACATCACCTCTTATATCTGGACTTTTTTTAAGTCTAACTATGCTGAGCTCCTTAAGGATGGTATCTAGCTCATCGAGAAAGATTCCCAGAGAGATTTTTGGCGTGATAACTGGCTTAGGGTGCCCATTATGGATTCCCTTAGGATTCCTAATTTCGTGGTCATGCGTCTTCAGGCTAAGGTTTCTGATTTCATTTAGGATGATAGATGGATTTTGGAAGATTGCTTTCGAGCTAGGTTTTCGGATCTCTGTTTTCGGATTGAGAAGATTACTATTTCTCCAGTGACAGATTATTTAGTGTGGCCTCATTCTATGGACAGTAGGGTTTCTTGTAAGGCGGCTTATTCTAGGATGTTTCATGACATCTCTTAGGTCCCATGGTGGAGGGACGTCTGGTCTCGATATATCCCTCCCTCCCGTTCGATCCTAACTTGACGTCTTTTGCTTAATAGACTTCCCACCGAAGATCGTTTGTACAGATCCGGTTTTCAGTTAGCTTCTAGATGTAATGTTTGTGGTGCTAGTTCGGAGATGGTGGATTATCTTATTTTGAAGTGCTCCCTTGTTGCTGCTCTTTAAGAGGTGGTTTTTTCCACATTTCAGAGGCGTGTATCCGTTGACACTTGGGGCTTTTTTTTTTTGTCAGGCCATGTCTATTTCTTTTAGTGATCGGATTAGGATTTTGTGGAAAGCTACTATTCATGCAGTGGTTTGGAGTGTGTGGTATTCTCGTAACTAGTGGATTTTTTTTATGGGAAATCTGCTGATTTCATGGCTATTTTATCTCTGGTTTGGCGCTCTGTTTATGATACAAACCTATTGGGGATCGGCTGTATGCTTAACTGTGTTGATGATTTGCTGATTCTTCGTCGGTTTGGTCTTAGTGGTCGTCCTAGTAAGGCGTCGGTTATCAAGAGTGTGGTCTGGTTGCCCCCGGCCCCGGGGTGGATCAAGGTTAACATGGATGGTGTTGCTTTGAGTTCGCCAAGTGTGTGTGTGTGTGTGTGTGTGTGTGTGTGTGTGGGGGGGGGGGGGGGGGGGGTTGTTTGGGCGTTTTTTCGGACTTACAGATCTTTTGTTAAGGCCTGTTTTGCGGTCCCTCTCGGTCAGGTTTTTGCTTTTAAGGTTGAGCTCCTTTCGGCTTCTTTAGCCATCAATTATGCGTGGAAGTTGGGTTGGCATAGGATTTGGCTCGAGAGTGACTCTTCTTATGTCGTTCAGCTTCTTCCTGATAAGTCTGATTAGGTTACCTGGCGTGTTAGTCAAGCTTAGCAGTGCTGCATTTATCAAATCTCGCATATGGAGTTCCAGGTTTTTCATATTTCCAGGGAAGGTAATTAGGTGGTGGATGCTCTCTCTAAGCATGCTTTGGGTATTTCTTCTGATGCCTGGTGATCCTCTCATTCGTTCTGTTCTTTGTTAGTTGGTAATGATTGTATGGGTAAAGAATCTTTCAAGTTTTCCAAGCTTTGTTTTTCTTGTTTGGCCTACGTGCCTCTGGGTTTTTTAGGGCTGCGTCATTTGTTTTGTGATGTCTTGTGATTACTTTTGTTACTATTTTCTTTATTTATATATTTCTGGATACTGCCTAGGGGTTTTTCAGCATATGAACACTTGTAATGCTTTTTCCTCTTAGGTCAGTCCAATTTCAGTAAAAAAAAAAAATGAAAAATGAAAAGCAAAACATATGATTTTTGGAAAATTGTGATGTGTTTTGGTGGCAAATCCATGATAAATTTTGTCAGACTCATCAATATGATTCCAATGATATCTATATTATGATTCCAAAACGAACGTTGGACGGGCATCCAAAGAGGTTTCCAAAATGTCCTACAGCAAGAACCCATAAAAGATAAGAACCACTACAAAATTAATAATAAATAAAGTTTTATGATAGATCAATAAATTATGTTTATAAAAACCGTTATAAACTCTAACTCATCATGATTTAAAAGCATCATTAAGACTTGATACTTTAAAGTTTAAACAAATCAGTAAATTATTACTGTACATGGTTTCTAAAAACCATCAAAGAGTGTTGAATGACAATTAACAGGTGAATTTATAGAGTTGGGATCCTCTCCTTGGTCTTTGTTTTTCCTTCGCATTATTTAAGTGTAATTCAAATATCAAGTTGCATGAAAGAGAAAAAAGTTAACCAATCTTGACCAAGTATTTTGTATCTTGCTTAGGTGTCATTGAATTATGGAAAGTCAAGGAAAAACAAGCTAAAGAGAGGATCTTGATCCAAATATATATATATATATATATATATATATATATATATATATATATCAGAGCTGACTGGGAACTGAGGTAGTTGCCTAAGGCCCAACTTAAATCAAGGCCTCATATTAAAATTAATTGTCTTAAAATTTAGTATTCATTATTTCCAATATTAAAACAACTTCTACCGATAAAAATTAGGGTACGGATATTGCCACTCATAAATATGATAAGCACACCTATATTTCTAAATACACTCATGCTTAAAATTTAAAATTAAAACATTACTGCAAGCCCCCATCATAATACCAATAGTACCATTTTTTAAATGAATATACTACCCGCCGCCAAGCGATCGGCCATCGCATCGGTTGATGACCCTAACAAGCCGACATTCGGCCAAGCCACTTATGATGGCTTGATAGCCGGAAAAGCATCGGGAAGGTTGTGGAAGCAGTCACAGAAGCACCGAGCGTCTGTGGAAAAGGTGAGCCTGAGGAGGACTCCATGACAGGAGAGGGAGGAGGAGAAGCTGATGAAGAAAGCGCATAAAGAGAGGAAGGAGAACGAAGAGAATGCATTGAAATCTGGATCCAAGTTTCAGGTTATTTCTAACAAGAACTAAAGAACACACTCAAGAAAATTGCCAAGTCCAAGGATAAGAAATTGTTCAAGGTTGTTCCTGATAGTTTTGTCAAGATTAAAAAATACAATTGAATTTGATTTCTGCTTTTTAATATTTTAGTGTTTATCTTTCTACAATTTTTGGATCAAATTGTATTATGTTCTTATTGAGTTATAATTATATGAATATTTATTATAATTAATGAGTGTACATAGTACTGTATTTGATTTATTTTTAATTAAACTAATTTATCCTTATTGGTAAATTTCTTTTGGGATATTTTTGTAATTAAAATGTTTAATAAAATAGAGCTTCTTTTGACAATCCCATTTTTTCTTCTTACATATTTTCTGAAGACACTTCATTCACAAATTTAAATTTGAAAAAAATTGTAAAGACATTTTTTTTTTTCCAAGATTATCTTTTTTATCTTTTGGTACTCCTATGCTAAATACACTCTATTTTAAAAAATAAATTTCTAAAGACACTCCATTTTATTTTAATAAAAGTTTGGACGAACCATTGTAGTCTTTGGATTCATCAGAGGAGTTATCTTTTTTGAATTAACTTATTGAGAAAAAAATTATCTCTC
The DNA here is from genome assembly GCA_030490815.1 of Acer saccharum. Taxonomy (NCBI): domain Eukaryota; kingdom Viridiplantae; phylum Streptophyta; class Magnoliopsida; order Sapindales; family Sapindaceae; genus Acer; species Acer saccharum. The sequence goes on from CM059866.1 coordinate 31,635,792, forward strand.
CTAAATCATTAGGTAAAATTTTACATGTTAAACACTCTCACCTAAATTTTTAATTACCATATTAAACTCTCTCTCCTCCAATACATATCTCTAACTTTCTATCTCCACTCTTTCTCAAGCATGACTAACAGTTAAGAAAAAAAAACTTATGAATAAGCTTGATTTTTAGGAACCGTATATATGTATATATTTAAAAAAAAAAAATTGAAAATGCTTTTTATTACTTTTGTAGGTATGTGATTACCTAGAGAACTTTAATTCTTTCATTGGTTTTAGAAATTCTGAGTTTAAACGAATCCAATTGCAATAAATCAAGTTTTCATATATCTATTTTTTTTTATTAAAAAAAAAACAAGGTATTTGTATTGACTTTTAATATATATATATATATATATATATCAATCCTGATCTGGTCATTGCATCCTGATATAATTTTATCAGAATATTGAATGTGAACCACTAGTTTTGACAAGTGCATACACACTTGAGTCAAAGTATGTAAAACGAGTTGCTCACATTCAATATCCTCACGAAGTTATATCAGGATGCACTTAACTTGAAAATTTTTGTATATATATTACTGTTACTCTGTTAGTAAAAAAAACCAAAATATTCAAAAGTTTTTTTTTTTTTTTTTTTACTTTAAATATTAATCAGAAATTGATCGATAAAGCATGGAGATATGATTTTTTTTTTAAATGGAGAGAGAGAGAGAGAGAGAGAGAGAGAGAGAGAGAGAGAGTTTAATATGGTAATAGAGATTTAGGAGAGAGGGTTTAATAGATAATATTTAACCTAATGATTTAGGAGAGAGAATTTCTCCTTTCTTTTTTCCTTTTTTAATAATTTAGGGTCAGTTTGGTATTGCTGTAACTTTTCTTATAATCACTGTAAATTTAATCAGCAGATTAGTTACAATGATTAAAATAGATATGATTTTAGAACCCTATTTAATTTTTTTTCATTAAGGGGTTTTTACAATTTGGTCCCAATCTAATTGGGAAACATCACTTTTTTACTTGTTAATTCAAAATACAACAAATTGGTCCTAATATAATTCAAAATACATCAAATTGGTCCTAATGTTAGTCAAAGTGACAGTCAACTAACGTTTATAAGGGTAAAAAAGTCATTACGTCTGTTTCCAATTAAAAAATCAATAAATAAAAACAAATCAATAAATAAAAACAAAAAACAAAATCAATAAATATTAAATATTAAAAACAAAAATAAAAATAAAATCCTCCTCTCAATCTCTCATCTCTCATTCACGATCTCATCTCCTCACCGATCTCTTTCTCTCTTTTCTTCTTCTTCTTCTTCTTCTTTCTCGAATCCCACACAAATCATAGAAACCCAACACCTCACCATTCGAATTTGTTTGTCGAACACTGCAAGATCTGCGTCTTCTAGGTCAGCTCGAACCACCGTTGAAGCCGACAATCTGCTCCTCCGCGTCAGAGAACGGCATCGACGGAGGACCACCTTTGAAGCCGACGATCTGCTCGAGGAGTGAGGGGATCGAAATTTCTAGGTTTGGGTTTTTGGTTTTTGGTTTTCTGTTATGATTTTGATTTTTAATATTTTTTTTTGTTATAGTTTGATTTTAATTGTTTTTTTGTCACAATTTGATGTTGGAAGTGGACGATTCAGTCGACGAGCAGCGAGTAGCGAGAATGGGGAAGGCGAAGAAGGATTTGTTGATGACGGCGCCGTGGAGAGGGGAAGAAGACGATGAATCGCACAAGCTGCAAGTGACGAGCGAGCAATTATGATATGTATTTTATTTATAACATCTGGATCCAATTACTTCTTCGAATGGGGAAGGTGACTAGACTTCCCTTATTCTATATTCTGATGGAAAAACTGGGGTTTTATAGTTGTTAATTGTTGTTTCAAATTGTGTAAAGAAGAGTTCCCAATCCGCTGACTCGCTATGTTGAATATGATGCACATATTGCTGGTTATTGGTCGGTCCTATGATTTTTGCCAACTACTAATTTGATGTCCTTCTGAATTGCTGTTAAGACCTTCTTGGAAAGGATGGGAGGATGTCTAGTGGGAGATTAGTCTTATTGCTTGTTGAAACAATGGAGATTTGGAAATTTCCAGGTCTCAATTGTTTGGATCGCAATTTTTATTATTATTATTTTTTTCTGTTTTTAATATTTTTTTAATCTTAATTTTAATATTTAAATTAATATTCTGCTTATAATTAAAAAATCCTGTTTTTTTTAAGAAAATATTTTGTTCTTAATTTGATTTTTATTTAATTTTAAAATAAAAAAAAAGTATTTGAAAGAAATTTTGGAAAATTAAAATGTAATAACAAAATAAAAATTAAGGGTAAAAAAGACTTTTGCTAGAATATGTGACAGTTGACCGTCACTTTGACTAACATTAGGACCAATTTGATGTATTTTGAATTATATTAGGACCAATTTGTTGTATTTTGAATTAACAAGTAAAAAAGTGATGTTTCCCAATTAGATTGGGACCAAATTGTAAAAACCCCTTTCATTAATTATATATATTAACTCAATATTTAAGTATAATATTTAAATTTTAAAAAAAAAAATCCATAAGAACAATAAAGATATTTGTTAGCCGCCAAAAATGGCCATAAAATCAAAGAAGCATTTTTCCCGATACTCAGTACCATGACCTTGACTAGACCCGGTCCATATCAACCCAAATCCCTCATACAGTTGATCTCTACCAAGGTACCATGGTACTGGGGTACTGGGGTACTGGAGTATCGGATCTTTGATTGAGCGATGGGTCTACACAAGTTCAGCTCCTCTATATTAGGCCATCAGGGCCATCAAAGCTGCTAGGGTACCAAGATACCAAGATACCATGGTATCGAATCCCTCCAAGGGAGCAACTCCTCCTATATGAAGAATTAGAGTTGTAGCACACCTCATAAGGTGGAGAAGTCAGCCAAGGCATTGGTGGAACCAAAGGTACACATTAAAGTGATCCGATGGCTTGGAATCGAAGCCTTTTGACCAAGTAACGGATCAACGGTGGGGAGATGAGCAAACTCAACTTGTTGGAGGATAAAATATATCAGGATGAAGAATGTGGACCATTAGATTTACATACTTTGACTCAAAGTGTATGCACTTATCAAAACTTCTCCATAATCTATGGTTCACATTCTTCGTCCTGATATATTTTATATCAGGATGAACTGACAGTAGATAGACTATATATATACGGTCCCGTTCTGGTTAGTGCGCACTGATGTAACTACATCAATATCAATGCATGTGGACCACTGATTATGGAGAAATTTTGACAATTGCATACACTTTGAGTCAAAGTATGTAAATTTAGTGGTCCACATTCTTCGTCCTGATATATTTATTGTCAGAACGAACTGATAATAGAAAATCTGTGTATATATATAAGTGACATAAAACTTCATTTTTCTAAGTATTATTTTTATGTTAATAAGAGTTTTTAATTGTCAAAAAAATCCTGCACTATGTCCGGAAACATGAAGCAAAAATAAAGTATAATTTTGTAAATCAAGTAGTTCCAATGACACGCTAGAGTTTATTAAAACCTTAAGTTTGCAGTGTTCATGTCCTTTTTTTTTTTTTTTTTTTATGGAATTTGAGACAGTATATCTTACCTACTCCAGATTTTTTTCCATTGAAAATTCTGTCAAATTATTAAAATAAATTATTAGACCTGCAGCAAATCTTGATCAAAATCTTAACCAGTTTAATGTGCATTGTTCTTGTTGAAAGACACGCAGTTTGAAGTACTAAACAAACAGATATATGCGCTGGCCCAAAAGTTTCGAATCCGATCCATGTTAGTTTATTCAAAAATTATCTATTTGAAGAATGTGTTATTCATTTATTCTTTGCAATTAAACACAAAAGGTATGTCCATTTATAGAATTTCATACTTGCTAAAATCAAATAAATGCATTTAGGAATAACTTTATGAGTTATAGTGTTTTGTAGGAAAAATATTAATTCAGTAAACACCTTTTAAGAGAATATATGTAAGAAGTTAAATGCTTCGTATTTGTTAGATTTTTGATGATTTATATCAGTAAGCTTCACACACTCTTGTCAATACGATTTTGGATTCAAGTCATACTATATCCCTTCTGATCTTTCAAATTTATAGTTCAAAAAATAAAAGAACTCTTTAATGATACTTCATTAAGGAAGAAATCTATAAAAAAATTATTTCGACCAAGCCAAAAACTATCTTATGTGAAATTCTAATTTATCTGATGCCATAAACTAATATTTCAAACAAAAAAAATAGTCGGATTTTCGCATTTGATAAATATTATATATACATATATATATCATCTATGCTTCGTATTTGTTAGATTTTTGATGATTTATATCAGTAAGCTTCACACACTCTCGTCAATATGATTGTGGATTCAAGTCATATCATATCCCTTCTGATCTTTTAAATTTGTAGTTCAAAAAATAAAAGAACTCTTTAATGATACGTCATTAAGGAAGAAATCTATCAATAATCATTTCGACCCAACCAAAAACTATCTTATGCAAAATTCTGATTTATCTGATGCCATAAACTAATATTTCAAGCAAACAAAAATAGTCGGATTTTCACATTTGATAAATATTATATATATATATATATATATATATATATATATATATATATATATATATATCATCAAAAATCTAACAAATATGAAAACTTTAGGGTTTGTTCATTAACGTTTTACAAATGTGTACAAAAATATTGAAAAATGGTGAAAACGTGTTGGTCAACCATGTTTTTGAAAGAAAACGAGAAAAAACATCAAACACGTTTTTCACTTTTGTTGAACAAAAACCGGAAACAACATTTTGATTTTTTTCACTATTTATACTTTTGTTTTCTATTTTTACCGATTGGGTAAGTGACTATATAAACCTATTAAATAGAGTGTAAATGGTGATGAATGACACTCTTTTGAGTTTGACTTTCAAGAGTATCATTACTTTAAGGGTTTTATTGAAAAGTTACCCTTTTGGGAAGCAAGAATTGAAAACTAACTCATTTTTGAAAAAATTGCAAAACTAACTCCTTTTTCAAGCGAAAGTACCATTTTACCCTTACTTACTCAATTTTCTCTTTTATTCCTTCTATACCTATTAGTCCTCCCATTCTTTTCTTCACTCACTCTTTTCTCTCCTCACCACACACACCTTCGACAAAACCATTTCTCCTGTCAACTTTTTTTTTTTTTTTTTCTTTTGTTCTCTCTTCCTTCATTTGTCGAAATTAATCAAATCAAACTCGAAATTACCATAGATTGTGTTGAAAGCTTTGGTTCATCATCAACCACAAAGGTTCTTTCTTTGAAGCTTTGAGGTGAGTTTTGTTTTTGAACTTTTATACTTTAATTATTTCGATTTAGTCTTCAATCTTCGATTTAGTTGATTGTGTATTTTATTTTTGTGAAAATAGTTTACATTTACATAATAAAGCATGGGTCTTGTGTGAATTTGATATTGTTGTGATCAATTTAAAGTTTATACATATATTTAAGGTTTATTTCTTGTTGGAATGTCTTATTTACTTAGATTTGTGTATTAGGGTTGTTAAAATAGTTTACATGAAGGTAATAGAGTATGGGTCTTGTTTCAATTTGATTGTTGTGGTCGAATTTCTCCATTGGTATTGAATCTGAAAATTGAAAGTATTTTTGTGAAGTCCTGTCCAGTTTTCCCAACGGTGTTTGGAATTCGCATCAGTGTTATGGGAATTCCTAACGGAAGTTGGCAATTCCCAACTCCGTTAGGAAATTCCCAACGGAAGTTAGGAATTCCCAACGGCAGTTGGGAATTCCCAACAGCAGTTAGGAAATTCCCAACTGCGTTTGGAATTCCCAACTGCCGTTAGGAATTCCCAACGGCAGTTGGAAAATTCTCAACAGTGTTAGGAATTCCTAACGCCCGTTTGCATTCATAATATTTTGTAAATTCAATGTACCATGAATTTAGAATATTTGTTTACGAATTTAATTATAAATTTCTTATGTATTTGAAAGGTGGGTTGCATGGATAAAGTCCGGTTTGTCGTTTTATATGGCGGTGAATGGATTAAGAGTGGTGAGAAGTTCAAATATCAATATGGAATGTCTAAAATTATTTTAGTTTCAAGGGAAACCTCGTATGAGTCATTACATGACATCGTATCTCGTCTTGTTGAAGCTAATCGAAATGAGTCCTCCATCAAAATGAAGTTCATCTTTAATTCACCTAAGGTTTTAGCACCGTTTGAAGTTGTGAATGATGATGATGTGCAAGTATTCTTGTGTGAAAATTCCGATGTGAATACAAGAACCTCTTTATGTGTCACTGTAGAACGAAAAAGAAGAATAATTCCAACCACACAAGGTCCTGACAATGAACTTGTCAACGAAGACATTGCCAATGTTTTTGAATCGGATAATGGCAATGGAGTTGGTCTTGATAATATACATGAAAGTCTATTGAGTCCAAATGACTTTCAAAATGTTGATGTATTTTCTATTGGGGTTGACAATGATGATGAAGCTAGAGATAGTCAGCCATCAACCTCAGAGGTACCCTCAAGAAGATCAAGGGTTGCAAGTTCTCAGGCAATTGGGATAAAATCATAGAATACATGGAAGTTACACATCCTTGGAGAGTGTAGTCAACAATGTTAAAGAAGTTGGGGTTGGTGATTTATTTCCTAGTAAGGAAGAGTTACATATGAAGATGCAATTGTTGGCAATTGGTAATCATTTTCATTTCAAAGTGAAGAAATCCACCAAAACCTTGTTGGTTATGTCATGCATTGTCGAAGATTGCAAATGGCATGTCCGTGCAACAAAGCTTAATGATTGTGAATCATTTCGTATACGAAAATACTCGTCCGATCACACATGCTCTTTTGACGCCCTCCACTTTGATCATCAACAAGCAAGTAGCAAATTGATTGGACATTGCATAAAATCGAAGTTTGAGGGAACTTCACAGTGTTATAGACCGAACGACATAATTGATGATGTGAAAAAGCAGTGTGGAATGACTTTGGGTTATAACAAAGCATAGAGGGCTAGAGAGGTTGCCTTGGGTTTAGCTAGAGGTTCACCAGATGACACATTTACCATTCTTCCTGCATATTGTCACATGCTTGAATTGAAAAATCTAGGGACAGTCACATTTATTGACACCAATGCTTTAAATCGCTTCAAGTATTTTTTTATGGCATTAGGACCTTCCATTGAAGGGTTTAAAAGTTGTATTCGTCCAGTGGTAGCTGTTGATGGAACTTTCTTGAAATGCAAGCATCATGGTACCCTGTTTATTGCAACAAGTTTGGATGGAAATAACCAAGTCTACCCATTGGCCTTTGGTATCGGTGATTCAGAAAACGACCAATCATGGCATTGGTTTTTTACAAAGTTACATGGGTTGATCGGTGAAATGGATGATCTTGTATTTATCTTTGACTGAAACTCAAGTATTGCAAAGGCAGCTGCAGGTGTGTTCCCTAATTCATTGCATGCTATATGTATGTATCACCTTGGTCAAAACATGAAGGCAAAATTTAAAGGTGTTGAAGTCCATGATATATTTTACAAGTGTTCAAAAGCTTATCGTATTGTTTAGTTTAATCAGATTATGGCTCAAATAAGGGGTATAGATGCAAGTGTTGCACAATATTTGATAGAGGCCGATCCTATAAAGTGGGCTAGAAGTCACTTTGATGGAAGAAGATATTGCATAATGACAACGAACATTGCAGAGTGTTTGAATGGAATTTTGAAGGATGCACGAGAGTTGCCCATCACAAAATTAGTGGAACATATACGTGGTTTACTACAAAAGTGGTTTTGGGAAAAGCGTGAAGCTGCTGCAAAAATGAGTACTCCAATGACAAAGTGGGCTGAAAAAAAGCTACGTCGTAGGAGTAATAAATCACGTTGTTACCGTGTGTATCCTATCAATCTATATGAACATCATGTCATTGACGGATACTTAAATGGATTTGTTAACTTAATTAAGAAGACTTGCACTTGCCGAAAATTTCAGTTGGACCAACTCCCTTGTAGACATGCACTTGCTGCATGTAACCTTCGTTGTTCCTCATGTTATGACTATTGCTCCCATTATTACCACAAGGAAACATTGGCTACAGCTTATGGTAGTTTCATTTACCCCGTTGGGCCTATGGAAGAGTGGGATGTTCTCAATGATATACAGAGTCGTGTTGTTCAACCTCCAAAAGGCCGCAAACCTCGCGGACGTCCGGCAAAAAAACGCAAACCATTTCAAGGTGAAGAAATTTTACAACGGAAGTGTGGTAGATGCAGAGTAGTAGGACACAATAGACAGAAGTGTAAGGCACCAATTCCTTTATCCGATCAAAATGGAAACCCTTAAGGTACAATAAACATGTTTTATATTATGGTAATAATTGATGCTATTTAATTTTGTACATTGAAGTAACTATGTTAACTATGTATTTTTATGTTCTCTCATTTTTGTTTCCTTTTAATTTTACATGTTTATTTGTAGGTGGCTAGATGGCACGGGACGTTGGTTATATAGTTTTGTGAAGTCCTACAGTGTTGTGAAGTCCTACTGGAAGTTTTGAAGGAAATGGTTTTAATTGTTTTCAATTGCCTTGTTGTTATGGATTGAATTGCTTGAGATGAAACAATGGTGTTTCACTATGAATTCTATATTGTTATTGAATTGCTTGAGATTGAAAGATGACAATATTAGTAGGTAACAATATTTTGATGGTTGAACAGAGAAATTTTTACTTTAATCACAAATTTTACTTTGATATGTAAATTTATATATACTTTGTTATGTACTTTGATATGTTGTGAAGTCCTACAGGAAGTTTTGAAGGATTGATGGTGCAGCCCCTGTATTTTAATAACAACAGCCTCTACATTGTACTTTGATATGTAATCTGAACTATTAATGGTGCAACCCCTGTATTTTAATAACAGCAGCCCTTGTATTTTAACTAAGCAGCAGACCCTACATTGTACAAACAAGAAAAAAAAACCCCTGCATTGTACAAACACAAACAGCCCCAACATTGAATAAATGCAGAAATTTCTGCAAGTTATATTCTATTCAAGATACCTGTTGATGGTGCAATTATGCACTTCTCTTCATATATCTTGGTCTAATAAAACATCAAACACATTGCCATAAACATCCATATTTATATACATGTCAAAATTAGTTCACTATGAAAGAGTTAACTCTGTACAAATATAAGTCATACACATCCAAAAAACTGCAGACAAAAACAGCAGCAGCAGCAGCCCCTGTATTTGAACAGCAGCAGCAGCCCCTACATTGTACAAACAAAAAAAACCCCATGCATTTTACAAAGAAAAAAGCCCCTGCATTTTATAAACAAAAACAGCCCTAACATTGAAATTCAGAAAAGATAAAAAAAAAAATACAATATATGGAATCATAATATATTTTCAAAGGACTACTAATTTGCTATCTACCAAAACCATGCCATACACATCCCAAAAAATAGACCCTATGAAAATTCCTGCTGGCTGCCAAATTCCTGAACTTTAATCATTCCTACCCATGACAAAAGAAACAACCCCTACAAACAGCCCCTATGATGTACAAATTCCTAAAATAACTATGAAGGCAAATTAAGGGATATTCTAGATCACTACAGATTTAAACATAACTGTTGTCTGAAATACGCTGCTTTTTCTGCTTTGACCAAGTCGATGGACTCACCATGTATCAAATGCTCAGCAAACTTGATGACAAAAACTCCGCAATCACACTTTTCTTGTTGCGGCACATTAGCACACCGCTCAACTATCCAATGTGTCATATCTTCCCTATGCTGAATTTCGGGCCTTTTGGAAAAAAAGTCAATCTTGTGAAGCAATAAGGGAAGTAGAGTAGACAACGGTTCCATAAACTTGTTGAATTTCTTCCCTGATCCTATGAAATTAACTTCAGAGTCGAACACAATTATCTTCCGTGCAATGAGGTCGACTTCAGCTAAGATCCAATGGTTGCTCTCATAATTCAATGGGATATACACCTATACTATCGAAACATTTGGGAAAATTGTACAGTGCTTTAGCAATCAAAAATAATTTCATTAAAAGCATTCAAACCACAAAAGGTAAAACTTACTTTATCAACTCCTATCCAAGGATCTGCAATGCGTGGGGATGCGCCATTAGCGTAATCAAACAATCTGTCTTTTTCGAACCACAAATCTTCTTTTTTAATATACTGTTCAAACCTTGCATCTAAGTGTTGCTGTTTTTTTGGCAAACATTAAAATGGAGATCCATTTCAGAGTCGTACACAATATATCATACATGTAAGAAAATATACAACTGCTTTTTACCTGGAAAAGAACATCCGTGGTGGTGCAGACCTCCATTTTATTGGTGGGAGACTCAAATTTGACTTTACGAATCCAGTACAATGCAGAATCTATATGCTGAAACAACCATAAAAAATTAAAAGCAGTACAAATATTTTAACCGAATAAGCAAACATCACTAAACCTAGCAACTAATACATGCTTGGACACTATGGCTATGCTAACTTGGTAGTAGTTCTGAATCACTTTGATCAATAAAGTAAACTTGATAAATTTTTCAATGTAATACATACCTCGTCATTCAACCATTTGTCAGGCGTATAGAGGGTTTTGAACCAAGCCCGAGTAGCTCGACACAGTGGTAGTTGTACAACATTCTTGCTGAAATGTCAAATAACTCATTGTTATTTATCATTACTGCATACAAATATACCAAAAAAAAAGTCCACAACAGTCCCTAATCCATAACAGTCCATAGCTGTCCTAATTTATGATTATTGCATACAAATATGGACAAACAAAAAAGTCCACAACAGCCCATATATTAACAATCCATAGCAGTCCCAATTTATTATTATTGCATACAAACATACAAAAACAACAAGTCCATAGCAGTCCCTAATCCATAACAGTACATTACCATATATATTAAGTTATTAACTAGGCAAATCAGTTATTAACTAAATAAATAAATAAATAAATAAATAAATAAATAAATAAATAAAAACAGTAGGCAAATATACCTGTCATCATCTTTAGAATCAGTTTCTTGTAGCCATGACATGAACTTGTTCAGCTCAAACTGCGGCAACTTAGGAAATGGTTTGAATTTCATTAATTTTTTTGGCTTCAAAGCCTCAGTGTCTGCATACGGAGACTTCAACATAGCAGCCTTTCTAGGCCGTCTCTTAGGATTACTTGGTGGATGCTTTTCGTAAACTATGATACTCCTCTCTGAGTTAACTGAAGTAGAAATCCCTTCTCCTGATGCTTTCTTTTGCATATCCACCATGGGGGTGGTGATGTCAACGGTTGTATTGCATTTGTCCTCAACCTGTGAAGGAAAAAAAAAAACACTTAGATATTAGTTGATAAACACATCAATGGAACAACTACATATTTATGTTCACCCTAGAAGCAATGTTGCAGATCTCCATTTTATCACATAAATAGAAAAACAGCAACAAATAATTATGTAGTAATTTTTTATCACCTTCTCATAAGAGGTGTTTCCTTCATCGTCAATTTTATCATCCACATGCACTTGTTGTTCAAAGTGGTCCTGCAACCTTTCTCATCTCCCTTCCAAACATCTACATTCACTTGTGCTTGAAAGTGTTCGTGAACACATTTCTCTTCAATCTTACTAACAACCACATGCACATGTTCTTCCGGTGTATCCAAGACAACTTTATCATCGGATTTTGAACCATCCAATTCCATATCATCTTTCATTGCTTCCTGAGAATTATCTCGATCTTTTGCATGAGTCTGTCCTTCGCCTCTTAATAAATTGATTATAAAATCCAACTTTTTGTCCATTTCATCCATGCGCTTTCCAAGTGCATCTAATTTCCTTGTGTTCTCCTCATTTTTGGCTTTACAATCCTATGATTCATTTCAATATTAGATTATATATATATACACAACAAGTTTAAAAAAAAAAAAAAAAAAACAATGGGTAATAAGTGTTATCTTACAAGACAAACAACTTTTGACTGATGCTGGTGCGGGGCATATGCATTAGCTGGACGGTTTTCTTCAGCCCCTTCACATGCATCCTCTTCATCTTCATCGTTGAGCTCGTGTGGTTCTAACACGTTTTCAGGGCTAAGTAGAAATTTCACATACTCCTCTCCACTCTCTCGAGGAGTGGGTTGCAGCTTCTTCAAAACCTGAGTCTACCATAGATAAAATAGTAGTATGGGTTAGTGTCTATTAAATTCAATGTTCGAAAATAGTTTGACAATTAAATTCTTTAAACTTACATTCTTTCGGTCCATCAACTTCGTAACATACGTTGCATCAGGTGTTCCGAGGGTAATCCAATTTACAATCCGCGGAAGTAAAGAACCAGATTTATTAGCAATCGCAACTCCAACGGTAGGAATTGCCTCACACGCCCAAATCTAATTGTCACAAAAATAACTATCAATAAAAGTAACAATTGAAAATAAAACCATTGTGTAGTTTACACTTTAGATGCACTAACCTGAAATGCATAAGGAAACCCATGCAATGCGTATTGTCTGATACAATCCTTTTCATTGTTGGCCAAACACTTCCTTTTTTTCCCTGATACTATCTTTCTTGAGGTTGTATGATAATCTTGAGACATTTTTTTGAAATCCTTCTGAAGACTGTTCAAGGTTGTCTCATAACACTTTCGACCCCACGGGTACTTGTTGAATGTTTCTAAATCTTCCAACAGTTCAACATGCTGGGCTCCAATATGTACTTTTTGATCCTTACCAAACAAAACCGTCTCCAAAAAATAAAGCAAAGCTAGCTTCACCATGTCTTCATCATTATCTGAAGAAGCAGCTTTGAACATTGCCTCCAAAGTTCTGTTATTCAATCGCACTTCCCCATTCAACATGGATGACCGAAAACTCCCACTACCATCCCCATTTTCTTTACTTACGACCGGCAGGTCAGGGCCACACTCTAAACCGGTGATGAGGCAAAATTCTTGAATAGAAAACCGAAATGTCTTGCCACCTAATGAAAACCACATCTCAGATTTATTAGGGGACTGTATTTGTCTAAGTAAGAGATGATGTACCAGCTGCCCGTAAAACTTTAGGTCATTCATATCAAGAAGTTTCCCAAAGCATGTTGTCCGGAAGAGGGATAGTTGGACCTCTGTCAACTTCTCCTTAATCAACTTTATAGCAGCAGTTGACGAAGTGCTGTGAATTTTCGCCGGGAAATGCTTTGCAACATTTAGTATCAAATTCACCTCTTCTCCCATTTAATTATCCTGAAATATAAGATAAAACCATAAGAAATTAGTATAAGTACACATGTTTTAACCGAATAAACAATTTAAGGTGATTTTTGAAACTATGTTGTGAATTCCAAACGCCCGTTGGGAATTCCAAAATACAATTACCAAACCTAACACAACCACTACAAGATCCATTCAAAACATTCAAAACCAAAACCCAGCAATATAGCAAATGTTTGATCAGTAAATGCCAAAATTAAACCAAAAGCTACATATACTAACTTGACAGTAGAATACAGGCTACAAATTGGAAACTACGGCAATGCCAACTTGATAAAATCCTAACTAAACCAATTCACATTATTAAAGGCCAAAAGCCACACAAAAAGAGTACCAACAAAAGGAACCAAACAACGGCCAACAAAAGGCACACTCAGCCCACCCAAAACCAAAGCAAAAAATAGAGCAAGCACACACCCAGCAGAGAAACACGCCAGACAACCAAACAAAAAACTGCAGCAGCAACAACACCAGAAGACTGCATCCTACCAAGCACAACCAAACAAAAAACTGCAGCAGCAACAACAACAGCAACAGTTATCAATAAATTAAGAGACAAAAATGAGTTGTATCTGCTTAACCATTAACATTTACTGAATCGGAGGCCATTCAAGGGAAATTATCATTTTGTGAAACTCCAAAATCAAATTTGTCAGTCAAATTAGGGATTTTTGAAACTCCAAAATAAAATTAGGGTGGTAATTGAAATTAGGGATTTGAATTATTGAACAATTTCTTTAGGGATTTGTTCTAATTAAATAAAACACACAACCAAGGGGAAATTAGGGATTTGTTCCATTCACCTTAGGTTGATGTCGTCTGTTAGTCGTCTTCAACCTCTGTCAATCGCGTCATTGTCGTCTTCAAGGTGAGTCACGCCGCCGTCGTTTTCTTCAAGGTCAGTCGGGCCGTCGTCATCGTTGTCTTCAAGGTGAGTGCGCCTACGTCGTCGTCGTCTTCAAGATCAGTCGCGCCGTCGTCGTCGTCTTTAAGGTCAGTGTGCCGTCGTCGTCGTCGTCTTCGTCTTCAAGGTCAGTCGCCGTCGTCATCTTCAAGGTGCGTCGCGACGTCGTCCTCCACGCTGTTGAAGAAGGTTGGTCGATTAGGGATTTGGAGATTTCATGAGTTTTGTTTGTTTGAGAGGTTTTGAGAGGTTTGGGTGCTCTTTCAATTTTAAGAGGCATTCGATTTGAAAGACAGAGGGAAGGGATTTCAAGTGTATTGGTAGGATTGTAATTTTATGCATTTAAAAGGGTAATATTGTCAAAAAAGAGTTAGTTTTGCAATTTTTTCAAAAATGAGTTAGTTTTCAATTCTTGCTTCCCAAAAGGGTTACTTTTCAATAAAACCCTTACTTTAATAACTTAAATTTTAAAGACACAAAAGTAAGTAAACTTCCAAAAATGCCCACACTTTACATATGTTTTTTATTTACTTTTTAGTTTTTCATTTTTTATTTTTATTTTTTCATCTTCTTCATCGACTTCCATTGGAGGCCGATGAAGAAGAAGATGATGAATTTTTTTTTGGAAAAATTCATTTTTCTCCAATAAGTCTCGTGCTTTTTTGTGTTTTCAAGACTTATTTTTGTATCCGAGACTTTTTTTGTATTTTCGAGACTTATTTTCTAATTTCCGAGACTTTTCAAGTATTTCTTATACTTTTCAGGTAATTCCGAGACTTTTCGAGTAATTCTGAGACTTTCAGGTATTTTCGAGACTTTTCATGTAGTTTTCAAGACTTTTTGTAGTTTTTGAGACTTTTTATAGTTTCCGAGACGTTTAGCAATTTCCGAGACTTTCAAGCCAAAAATGAAATTTTCCAAAATATTATTATTAATTTTTTCATCTTCTTCCTTGAAACCTCCATTGGAGGTCGAACTGACTTCCAATGACGGTCTTTTATCTTCATTGATAGAGGAGGTCCTCCATTAATGGAGGATTTTGAAAGCCAAAAAAATAAAAAAATAAATAAAAATAAAAATAGTGAAGAACTGGTTACTGGGGGTATTTTTGGAAGGAACCCATTTTAGGTGCAATTTAAACATAAGTTATTAAAGGAGTGATACTCTTAAAATTCACCCTTAAAAAGTGCTAATAAACTTTTGAACCCTTAAATAGATTGTATCTATTCTTTCTTTTTTTATTTATTAATAATATATATTTTTTAAAAGATTAATTAAAAATATTTTTATCATGATTTTTTTTTTTAAAAAAAGAAAAGACATTAATCAATTTTAAATTAATCTAAACTAAAATATATCTTTTAAAAATTTATTCTTAAAATTTTCTTAAAATAATTATACTAGATGTATATATATATATATATATATATATATTTTTGTTTCCGAATGTTTTTATTAAATTATGAAAATATGAAAATCAATTTCTTATTTTTAAATGAAAATTGAAAAAACAGAAAAACATTAACGATTGAACCATTAACTTCTTCTTTAGGAACTGTTTTGTTCTTCAAATTTTCCAGCTAAGACATACAGCTATCATGATTTCTAAAGATTAATGATTGGGCCTATTTGAACCATAAGGTTTCCAGGACTACTTCGTGGAGCTCTCATAACCACTTGAGGTTCTTCAATTAACGCAATTCTTAATGTGTTGGGTGTTTTTACTTTCTCTTTATCTTGTTGTTTGTTCAATATATGCCATATCCAAATCTCATAATTTTTTTTTATTTATTTTTATAAAACAATTGACATCAATTAGGTTAGGTATTTACTAGATCTGACTAAATCAACCTCTAAACTACCTGGACTCATATCCAAATCTCATAATTCATCAGACATGGATAGTGACAATATAAGAATGACCTTGTAGCCTTTCAGTTAACATGAAAAAACAAATTCAATAAAGCAGCAATATCAGCCCATGAAATATATTTAAGTGGGACAAATATTTTATTAAAAATGAACTCTCACCACATTTATGATGGTACCTGCTTATTGAGATAATTTTGAAAATAATTATAGAAAATATATATAACGATCTTTATTGGATATGTGTACCAAACAACATGATATGTTTATAGAGTCCCGAATCTCACATGAATTGATTAAATGGAAGAAACTTAATTAGATTTATAAAGATAACGGATCATATATAATATAATTAGTGTTTTATTTTTTAATTGGATATGCAAATCATCACTAATGCTATTGAAGTCAAACCCATCCGTGGGCTCAATTGTTCTGATGAAAGGTTGGCTGTCTTTCCTCCCCCCAAAGGTCTCATTTGTGTGGAGAATTATTGAGTCTCAAAATCCCACGTAGATCATTATAATTACAAGGGACATCAATGTATAAAGAGCACTTATTCACTTCACTTAACTAATAAACCATTCTTTTGGATCGGATATCTAAATCCTAATACAAGGGTCTTGAGTTTATAAAGAGGGTGCATCATTCGGTCTATATATATTCATTTATTTTATTTTTTTGTCTTTATAATTTTGCTTTCTTTCCACTATATACCTCTTCCCAAAGCTATATTTAGATTTTATACATGCAACTTCTAGATAAACCACTGAAACTTGATATGAAAAGATGAGGCATATGGAGATGGACCCTGCTGAGATTTTCGATCAATTATATAATACCAACCATGCAATGCATGATTTAGATAGTACAGGAGAGAAAATCAATCCTCACATGTTTAGATTGATTGAAACTTGACATTTCACCAAATAGTTTTGGGGTCCAATTGATCGACATGATCAACTTGTTCAACGTCTACACGGTTTGAAATATATACAAATTCCTTAAACATGGGAATCGCATGGACGAAATCATATCTTAATCTTTATAGATGGCCAACTAATTAAACAGCAAGATCCTAATTAATTACCATCTTTGAATAAGGTTAGCATATACTCTTACGAGTATTTAATGCATGTTCAGAAATATTAATATTGAAAATAAATATTATTTTAACTTTACAATTTTATGAACAAGGTGAAACAAAATATATAAATATATATACAGTGATACAGATTTTCTATTATCAGTTCGTCCTGACAATAAATATAAAGAGAAAACTGAAAATAGCCATCCAAAACATCATACTTTTGTTTTTAACCACTTTTGAAATTATAATTGTTAATAACCACTTTTTTAAAAAAAATTCAGTGTAATACCATAAATTACCAGAGTATCCCTGAAAATAGTGTTTGTTAAATCTCGAAACAAACTTGAAATCACGACTAAATTGAAATACACAAACTTGAAATCCTGCCTAAATGAAAATATCCAAACTTGAAATCATGCCTAAAATAGAAATATTCAAACTTGAAATCTGGACTAAAATAAAATTTTCCCCTTCTTCTTCCTCTTCTTCTTCCTTAGGTTTAGGTTTTTTCTTTTCTTTTCTTTTTTGTTGTAGATCCATGGAGGCCGATCAATTGTCGATGAACCAGCGAACAATCGCCAACACTCACCATCGTCATCCCGTCGCCATCCCGTCGTCGACGAAGGAGCAACGAACCGGTGAAGCTGCAGCGAACCATCGAAGCAACGAATCGGCGATCCAGCTGCGCGTGAGGGACTGCCGCGACGCCTAAAAGCTCGACGACGCCGGTGAGAGGCAGATCGGGGAGAGAATGTGGCAGATCGAGGAGAGAGAGAGGCAAACCGAGGAGAGAGAGAGAGAGGCTGATCGTGAGAGAGAGCAGAGGAGAGAGAAAGAAAAAAAAGAGAAAAAGAGAGAGAGAGAGAGCTGATTGGGATGCTTTTATATGAGGGCTTTTGAGTAATTTTTCAAAAACATGGTTAAAAACAATTAAAAGTATGCATGTGGTTAAAAAAGAAATTCCCATAATTAGAGTGGTCAGTTTTGGCAATTTCCACATAAATATATTAGGACAAAGAATGTGGACCACTAGATTTACATACTTTGACTCAAAGTGTATGCACTTGTCAAAACTTCTCTATAATCTGTGGTCCACATTTTTTATCCTGATATATTTATTGTCAGGACGAACTGACAATAGAAAGACTGAATATATATATATATATATATATATATATATATATATATATATATATATATATATACATATTTTCTATTATCAGTTCGTCTTGACAATAAATATATCATGACGAAAACTGTGGACTACTAAGTTTACATACTTTGACTCAAAGTGTATACACTTGTCAAAACTTCTCAATAATCTGTGGTCCACATTCTTTGTCCTGATATATTTATTGTCAGAACGAACTGACAATAGAAAGACTGTATGTATATATATATATATATATATGGGTGCGGATATTGATACCCATAAATATGATAAGCACACCCATATTTATAAGTACACCCATGTCTAAAATTTAAAATTAAAACATTACTATAAACACTCATCTTAATACCAATAGTACCCTTATTTAAATTAATGTTTTCATTTTAATATAATTTATTTATAAACCCTCTTAAGTTATTAACACACCCAATTTTCATAAATAATAAATTCTTAAGTTCATTTAACTATACATTTTGGTTTCTATAATATTATTGTTCACAAGAAATCCAAATACGAAAATGGAATCGTGGATTGATAACTAGTTGGAAGACTATTACCAATATGAAACATCTCATGAACACAGAGCAAATCCCCACATTCAATAATTGTTTCGCAAAGAAGAGACAATTTCCTTTCTTCATTGAACAATTGTTCTTGCACACACACACACACACACATAAATATATATATATAATATGTACTGCACGCACTGCAAAAATATAAGCATGATATACTTTTGAATTGCACAAAATCACAAGCCCATCATGGGGATGGGCACAATTTTTTTTTTTTCATGGTTACTGTTATTAATTTTTTTGAGAAAAAATAGAAGAAAAAAAACATAAAAGGTTGCAATGGATGTGAGAAAAATATAACATATAGAAATCAGGGTTGTGTTAAGTTTGAAAATTAGGGTTTAGTTTTATTATTATTATTTTTATATAATAAAGTGATATAGTTAAAGATATGGGTGTGATTAATAGGTGTAGATAGTATTTGGTTTATTTTTAATTAAACTAATTTGTCCTTATTGGTAAATTCTTATTAGGATATTTATGTAATTAATTTTTTTTTATTAAAATATGGGTGTGCTTATCATATTTATGGGTGTCAATATCGACACCCTATATATATACGGTCTCGTTCACATCAGTGCGCACTAACTATATTAGTATCAATGCATGTAGACCATTGATTATGGAGAAGCTTTAGCAAATGCATACATTTTGAGTCAAAATATGTAAATTTAATTGTTCATATCCAACGCACTGATGAAGTTATATCAGTGCGCATCGACTTGAACATCTCCTTAACACGTCGGGTTTAAACCTTGATAGTAAAGTTTTTTTTTTTAGACTCTTGACAAAGGACACTCGTCAATATTGAAAAGGATTATAAAATGAGAGTAAGTGAGTAACCCTATCATTTAATATTCTTAAAAAGTATTTTGGTAATCTTATCATTTAAAAGAGCTTTTTTAATTGACAACCAAACAACCATCAATTTTCCTTTAAAAGCTCTACTCGTAGAAGATCTACTTCTAAGAGCATCTCTAATGCAAAAGTGGTTTGCATATTAATAATTGTTAACATGGCAACAATGTCAAGAGACTTGCTTCCTATGTGGCATAAAAATAGACTTGATAAACAATCAACTCAAAATTTGGTCTCCAATGCTTCCGTCTAAAACACAATTTTTTGAATGACGTGTCCATCTTTTTTTCCTGTTTTATTTTTATTTTATTTCCTTACCAAAAATATATGAAAAATTAGTAACAGTTTTAAATATTTACTGAGTCAAGCTAAAAAATAGTTGTGCAACAGATCGTCTGAAAGTGAACGGTCATGTTGACAATGTCTCTAATATATTTTTTGCCACGTCAGCTTGAGGTTAAATATGTACGGTTGCATTGGAGACACAATTATTAATATAACGTCTATTTATTCTACGTGGCATCTCTTTTTTTCACAAGTCACAGTTGCATTGGAGATGCTCTAATAGATCTATTTGAAGAAGCTCTTCCAAACCATCCATGATATATATTTACCGATTGACACTCACACTAGTTAATATGTAATCCATATATAACTGCAGTTATCTGCCTCGCTATATCAAATCCATCATCAATAACGAAAGAAGGAAGATGCTCTGCCATCCACCTTTCCTCTCAAGACTTTAGGGTCAATGAGCTACTTCCTTAGTTTTGAAGCTTCTAGGAGTGTTATTGGGATACATTTGGTACAAACAATAAGGCACTAAATTTTTTTTTTAGCTTATTCAATGAACATATATGTTCAATTTGTCATATACTTTAATTACAAGGGTTAAGTCATAGGTCTAACTAATACCAATTCATACATAAGTTAGCACCTAGATGCCCAAGTCTTTTGGATATTTCGAGGTCCGTTTGCCATCAACAGGAAAGTCAAATGAAGGCGTATATTGGTGATTTGGGATATATATTACTTCTATATCAGTATACTGCAAGTGGTTACAGTTGGAATGATCATCAATGAAAATCATGATTTGCGAGGTCTGAAGCTCAACTTAAGATAAGGGTCCTATAATTCAAAAGCCAGTCAAAGTTTGAATTGAGCTCAAATATCTCAATGAAAGCAAGTGATAAAGTTCTATGTGCGGTTAAGTACCTTCATCGTTTAGCAAAGAGTATTGGTTTAGGGATTTGAGGAAGAAGGACTCTATCCTTATCTTTCATCATTTGAATAGGTCAACGAGTCCAAGTGGTTTAGGACTCTTGCTTTGATCGGGGAGGAAATCTTGCATGGGATGGTCTCACTACCATGTGGTGAGACCATCCAATAAATGTGTGTTATTTATATTGAAAACATAAAAAATATGTTTTTAATCTGTTACATAACACATTTTCATTTGATGGTCTCATTGCCACGTCAATGAGACCGTCTCATGTTAGTTTTTCTCTTGATCGAGTTCTTTTGCTCTATTAGCATTGATACACACAATCAAAGGTAGAAGCCTTAAAATAAGCTTACCAACACCATTAAAACACATAACGCCTTACCAGCCAACGTGGCATTCTTGAAGACATAATAATGGACACGTAAAGTGCCAGGTTTGCATATTCCATACACATAAGTTATTTCAGCAAATAAATACATACGTGACATATATCTGCCTGAGAAGAGTGGAGTAATGCCTTCTACAGTTATTACAACATGATGAAAATGGTGCAAGCCACTCTAGACCATTTATTGTTGAAAATGATGAAGACATCCTCCATGATGAGAGGTGGGGAAACAATTGCTCAACCGTTCTTGTCAGAGCCATATAAAAAAGGGCCAGAAGGTCCTATATGGTAAATTAAGGTTAATTGAAGGAATAAACATTGAATTCTGCTTTATTTGATACATATCATTTATGCTCACTATACGTCCAGGTGGTTTCCCTACGAAACCTTGGTCGTTAAGCCCTTCATTCCTTGACTTTCCTAACCATGTGCTCATTTTGTAGGTCAACCATAATTAACCTCGAAATTACCTCTAATTGTAAAGAAGAAAGGTGATCATCATCAAAGCAACATCCAAAAGCCAAGCTCACTCAGATAATCAATCATAATATAATGAGTTGAGTCAGCAATTGGTTATAACAGAAAGTGATGAGTCAGCATTCTGTTATGAGAGATCAAAAGAGATTGGCGGCAAAATAAAAATGGAGTTAAATACTTTCCTGCTCAAATTAGGAAAAGCTTCCAGAAGATCTGAGCTACATCTTAATCAGACGACTCTGGTTGCATCACCCTAATATCTTCCTGATAAGGATAAAAGTTGTTAGAATCTGTTAAAGGAGGATGATATAAAAAGGCTCTTCTATGACTCTTGTAAAACAACAATTCAGAAAATGAAATACATATAATTACTTAGATATTTTCCTCTGATCCTTATTTTGTTCTCAGTTCTAATTCTCTTCAAATTTTATCATGGTATCAGAGCATTGAAGATCAGTAGCCATGGATCGGTCTCCAAACTCGTAGTCACGCAACTCTTAGAATCTCGATGATCAAGATGCGCCTACTCTCACAAAGAAGCAAAGAGAGGCCAGATCAAATCTGATTTCGAAGAACCTCAACTTCAGTCTACCAATAAAGTTGTATCAAAACAACTTTATCTTTTGGAAGGTTCAGATCTTGCTGATAGTATAAGTGTTTGATCTTGAAGAGTTTTTATTTGGACTAGTCAGATGTCCATAGAAATATGTTAAAGAATGCGATGAAGAAACAAGAGAGTCCATTTGAACTATTAGTGACGATTATCTCAATTGGAAGAAGATAGATCAATTGGATCAGTTGTTAGTTTGCTAGATTTTCTTTACTTTGAGCGAATTAGTGTTGGCTCAAGTTAAACAGTGTGTAACGGTGTGTGAAACCTGGAGGTGCATTACTAAGTTTTTCTCACAATGTTCAATGGCTAGGAAGATTCATCTGAAAAATCAATTGCAAGTGATTAAAAAAGGCTCATTGAGCATCAATGAGTATATTTCAAGAAGAAAAGCATATAAGATGCACTATTAGCTGTAGGACAAGATATTAGTGAGCAAGATCTGGTAGCATATGTGCTTGGAGGCTTAGGTCAAGATTATGATCCTATTGTGGTTACTATCACGTCCAAAAGTGGAGAGATCACTATGCAAGAAGCTCAGTTTCTCTTGATGAGTTTTGAGGCAAGATTAGAAGAATTTGCTTCATCTATGGAATTACCAAATGTCTCTGCCAATATGCATATGAAGACTCAAAGAGGTTACACAACTAACTTTCAAAGAGGCGGACTGTATCGAGGAAGAACCAGTGGCAAAGCAAGAGGTAGAGGAAGTGGCAGATCGAACAACTCAAGACCAATCTATCAGGTGTGTAGCAAAATTGGACACACTGCCACTGTCTGCTATCACAAGTTTGATCAAACCTACACTGGTAATCTGGTGAGGCAGTCTCCTTCACCTCAGGGAAATGTGGCTCACTCTATTGAATACACTCAAGCACATGACAGTTCTTATCAAGTTAACAACAATAGGTTGAAGGCAATGGCAACCAATGTTTCCTCTATTACTAATCCACATTAGTACATTGACAGTGGAGCCACATTTCCCTAAGGCAATCTCCTTCACCTCAGGGGAAACGTGGCTCACTCTATTAAATACAGTCAGGCACATGACAATTCTTATGAGGTTAATAACAATAGGTTGAAGGCAATGACAGCAAATGCTTCATCTGTTACTAATCCACATTAGTACATTGACAGTGGAGCTACCAACCACATCACATCAGATTTCCAACAACCTTTCAATCAACACTGAATATAGAATAATGAGAGATTGGTTGTAGGTAATGGTCAAACTCTCTATAGTTCGCATACTAGTCAATTAAGAATTGTCTATAATACTAAGCCTTACTGCCTTATGTTACTCAAGAACATCTTATATGTGCCTGGAATTAAAAAGAATTTACTCAGTATTTCTCAACTCACCAAAGATAATGCATGTGAAGTTGAGTTTAATTCCAGTTTTTTGCTTTGTAAAGGACAAGGCCACGAAGAGAATCTTGCTTAAAGGGGTTCTTAAAGAGGGCTTATATCAAATTGAGTTTCCAAGTACTGAGAGAATTCTACAATCAATAAATGGTTCAATCAATGTCAATCATGTGTCTACTTAGTGTCTAGCATTTCTGCTTTTGAGAATAAAACGAATGTAACATCTGTTACAGATGATGGTCATGCTCCTCAATGTAACTCATTTGTTGTTACCACAGGGTCAGCACCCTCCTCTTGACAAACTATTGTTGAGTTTTGGCACAACAAGCTTGGCCATTGTAACTCAAATGTATTGTCTTATGTATTGAAATTTTTGAATATAAATGCCTGCAATTTGGATTTACAAAGGTTCTATGATGCATGTAGATTAAGCAACTCTCATCGTCTTCCTTATGTTAATTCTACCCATGTATATCATAACCCTCTAGAAATGGTATGTGCAGACGTGGGGTCCTATGTCTCTTCCATCTACTCAAGGTCATCGTTATTATGTTAGTTTCATTGATGCATATTCCAGGTATTGTTGGATATTCCCACTAACGCAAAAGTCTCAAGTTAAGCAAACATTCAAAGTCTTTCATAAATTTGATGAATCTTAGTTTTCTATCAAACTTAAATGTCTTCAAAGTGACAATAATGGAGAGTTCATTGCTCTCTCGTCTTATCTTCTTGAACATGGTATTGCTCATCGTAAGTCTTGCCCTCACACATCTCAATAAAACAGTATTGTTGAGAGGAAGCATAGACATATCGTTGATGTTAGTTTATCCATGCTTGCTCAAGCTAATCTACCATAGTCATTTTGGTGGGAATCTTTCCACACAGCTACTTATCTCATAAATACACTACCTTCATCAGTCTTGAACCCTACAACACCTCACTTCAAATTGTTTAACAGATGTCCAGCTTACACAGAGCTAAAAACCTTTGGTTGCTCTTGTTTCCCTCATATTAGAAGCCTACAATCGTCACAAACTGCAATTTTGTTATGTTAAATGTGTATTTATAGGCTACTGTCAATCATCAAAAGGGTATAATTGTTTGCATCCAAGTGGGAATTTTTATAGCTGAAGGAATGTTATCTTTAATGAGGATGAATTCTTATATCCTTTGCTGTTTGAAACTAAGTTTACCTTCCCCTCCTCTAAAGTTCCTTGGCCTGTATTGGCTAACACATTATCTATTTATGAAAAAGAGGACTAGCATGCCTACTAGGAATTCCTTAGAACAGGTTGATAACACTCAGGTGCCTATGCCTTCTCTTCCCATTTGTGTTGCCTCTCCATATATCTCGGTTCCAGTTAATTCCCACAAAATGACTACCAGAAGTAAGAATGAGATCAACAGGCCGAGAACTTATCAAGTTGTCTAGAATTGTTGTCCTAATGAATTTACACCATCCATTGTTGCTGAGGCTCTTCGATTCCCTACTTGGAAAGATGCTATGAAGGCTGAATTTGATGCCTTGTAGCTCAATCACACATGGGACTTGGTTCCACTCTCACCACACATGAATATCGTGGGATGTAAGTGGATTTTTCGCATCAAACACAAGGTTGACGGGACTATTGAGAGGTACAATGCCAAATTAGTGGCTAAAGGCTTCACATAAACACCGAAGTTAGACTTCTCCGAAACTTTCAGTCCTGTTGTCAAGAGTTCTACCATCAGAGTGGTGTTAAGTCTTACTATCACCAAAGGGTGAGACATTCAGCAGCTTGATGTCAATAAAGCGTTCTTAAATGGTGAGCTTTATGAATCAGTTTTCATGTCTTAGCCGGAAGGATTCATTGACTTAGCTCAACCATCTTTTGTTTACAAGTTACACATGTCACTCTATAAGCTCAAGCAAGCTCTAAAGGCATGGTACGCAAAGCTTCGAATGGCTTTGCTTCAATGGGGTTTTCATAACTCACACTCAGACTCATTTCTATTATTGCTTGTATACGTTGATGACATCTTACAAACTAGCAATAACCAGTCTCTCATCTCCAAAGTCATAAAGAACTTAAATCTCAGCTTTGCTTTTAAATCCTTAGGTTCGCTTCTCTTCTTTCTTGGTTTTGAGGCGAAAAGGAATTCTGCTGATCTCACTCTATCACAATCCAAGTATGCTTGAGACATCTTAATTAAAACAAAAATGACAAATTGCAAGCCCTACCTTAAGCCTATTTCCCCAGGTTTCAAGTTGTCTACTTCTAATGGTGAACCTTTTACAGACACCCCTCTATATAGGAGTACAATGGGGACCTTGCAATATCTAACTCTGTCTAGGCCTGATATCTCCTTTGCTGTGAAGAAGCTAAGTCAATTTCTGTCTTCCCCTTCCCAAGTTCATTGGCTAGCTATTAAAAGGGTCCTTAGGTACATCAAAGGTACGTTGCAATTTGGCCTGGTGTTTAGGCCTGATTCTTGCCTATCTCTAGAGTGTTGTGCAGATGCTAACTAGGCCGAAGATGTGGATGATCATAAGTCGACTGGGGGTTATTATTTGTACCTGGGTGGCAATCTTGTGAACTGGTCATCCAAGAAGCAAAAGGGTTGTGGCACAATCAAGCACGTAAGCAGAGTACAGGTCACTTGCTGCTGCTGCAACCGACATAATTTGGTTTCAATCACTGTTTTAAGAGCTCCAATTGCCCTTGTCTGGTGCGCCCATTCATTGGTGTGACAACCTCAGTGCTAGGGCCTTGGCACATAATCCAGTATTCCATTCCCGGATGAAGGATATTGACATTGACCTTCACTTCATCAGGGATCTTGTTGCTGCTAGAAAATTGGATATCAGATACATATCCACTGATATGCAAACTGCAGACATCTTTACCAAACTGTTAACCATCAGACATTCCAGCTATTAGCATCCAAGCTAATAACTGACAGAGATCAGTTTAGCTTGAGGGGGAGAGATGTTGCTATGTAAAATGATCAATTCTCTCGCACCAAGTTTAAACTTACATAGTTACCTTAGTCAAGTTTAAGGGGGAGTGTAAAGAAGAAAGGTGATCATCATCAAAGCAACATCTAAAAGCCAAGCTCACTTAGATAATCAATCATAACAGAATGAGCTGAGTCAGCAATTGGTTATAACAGAAAGTGATGAGTCAGCATTCTATTATGAGAGATCAAAAGAGATTGGTGGCAAAACCAAAATGGAGTGAAATACTTTCCTGCTCAAATCTGGAAAAGCTTCCAAAAGATCTGAGCTACATATTGATCAGACGACTCTGGTTGCATCACCCTAATATCTTCCTGATAAGGATAAAAGTTGTTAAAATCTATTATAGGAGGATGATATAAAAAGGCTCCTCTATGACACTTGTAAAACAACGATTCAAAAAATGAAATACATATAATTTCTCAGATATTTTCCTATGTTCTTTATTTTGTTCTTAGTTCTAATTCTCTTCAAACTTTATAACCGACATTTTCCCATGTGTATTCCAGGTTAACCCGAAGCGATCCTCAGTCAAAACCACCTCCCAGATTCTACTTAACAAAAAATCGTTGTTAACAATTATATTTATCTTTTTTTTTTTAACTATTACAATATTTCAGGATTTATTGAGGGGGTATGACATAATATTATATTTATCAACTCTTTTTTTCA
Organism: Acer saccharum; assembly: GCA_030490815.1. NCBI lineage: Eukaryota > Viridiplantae > Streptophyta > Magnoliopsida > Sapindales > Sapindaceae > Acer > Acer saccharum. The sequence goes on from CM059866.1 coordinate 31,663,372, forward strand.
AGGTTTTAGATGTAACAATGTCTTCTAATAGAATGGTAGCTTCTTAATATTATTAATAATAATAAGCAAACCACAACCCCCCCGAGCAAAAAAAAAATAATAATAAAAAATCAACAAAAGAACTCGAAGCAAAAGAAACATGGGGATCGTTGTTTTCAACTTAAAACTTAATGGGTCTAAATTGAACTCATTAAGTTGTTTTATTTGTTTTTTTTTTTTTTTTATGTGGTCAAACAACTTAAAAAGATCAACCACCAAAAATAAAAAAAAACTAATAAAAAGTAACAAATCATGGCTTTGAACTTAATTCCAAATCACTAGAATAAACTTAAAATATTTTCTTCCAAGTCTGTCCTCCTAAAGAAGACATATTTCCAAATTTATCCTAATTTGATATGGTATAAAATTCGTTCTTTTAACCTATTTTTTATTTTATACGACTTTTAGAAAGTAAAAAACTCTAATCACTTCTCATATTGAAATCTTCTTGGGATTGAACAATTGAATTTTTTAATCGAACTATTAATGGAGTGCTCAATAAACTTGCATATCATATTATGGTGTCTATTATTGTTATTTTATTATGATATTATGGTCATGATGTTATGATATTTTATTTTTGTCAATAATCCAATTGTTTTTCCTATATATTTTGATTCATTTATCAATATTTTCGTCACCATGATTAATTCTTTCCTCCTCCTGTCATTGCTTGTTGTAAACAAGTATTTATGGGATGTGACAAGTATAAAGTATAGACTTTTTCTGCCATACTAGAAGAAAAGAAATTGGGTTTCTTGTATTCATTCATCGATTACGGATGTAATCTGTTTGTAATAGAAAAAAAAAAATTAAAATGTTTTCTGTGAGTTTTGAGTGACAGTTGAGTTGTAGAAGTGAATGATGAGGTAGTAAAAGCAAGAAAACAATGTCCAAAAAAAAAAAAAAAAAGATTACAATGTTCGGTGAATTTTTTTTTATTTTTTATTTTTGTAAAATTGAACTTAATTTATATAAGAGTGTGAAAAATTTAAATTATAAGATGGATATGAATGTAAAATCATTTACTTTCAGACAATATTCAAATGTTTAAAAAAAAACAAAACAAAACAAATCAAAACAAACATGTCATTCAGGTTTAGGTTTCAATCATATTCAGTCTTTAGTAAAATTCAGAACTATTCAATATCCAATCAAAAAAACAAACGACCCTTTACGCTTTCGATTAGGTCGGCCCATTGGTATCATTCATTAGACCGACGTGATCCAATGTGACATCCGTCGAGGCAGCACGACCCGTTGGTAACATCATGAGCTTTGTTTTTTACAGTATCTATCTATCAAGATATCTAGATCAGGTAACTTTTTTTGAAACTTTTATCATGGGTAAGATTCGAGCCACTGACTTAAGAGTCATTTGCCCAAACCCTATGCTCGTTCATGTACCAATTGAGCTACGCCCAAAGGCGGCCCCACCTGGACCCACCTTAAGGCCAGGTGGGGCCCATGCCCTACCTCAATTTTTTTTTAAAAAAATTTTGATTTTTCTTTCAATTATATACATACATATTAAATAACAATAACAATAGCAAAACACCTCTTAGTAAAATTGGTATTCCGTTACATTTTTGTATTGGCGGTGTTAGTTCAAGTCCCACCATTTACCTTTTTCAAGGAAAATAAATATCTTATTTTACAAATTTAATTTTATAATGTAATTTTAATAATTTTTTATGCCTTTTTTATTTTACCATCTTTTCCAATTTATTTCTCAAATTTTCATCTTATTATAAAACAAAACAATTTATTTTCTCTTTTCCGTTATTGTCAACTTCTTAACTACTTTCAATTCGTGGTTACTTAATTCAATTTATTTTATGTTAAATTATATATTATTTTGAACTTTTATTATTTCTAATAGTTTTAGTTTCCAATCAATAAACCCTAAAATCTAAAATTTTAATTTATTCTATTAAAATAGTCAATCTATTATTATGATTCATTTTATTTTATCCTTGGTATTTTTATTTTATTTTATTAATTTATTTCGAATCAATAAATCAATAATTTACCAATAATTAGAAGAATAAAAAAAAATCAAAAACATGTCTAGTAATATTTATTAATCAATTATTTTTGTATAAATTTAAAGTAAATTCATTATAAATGCAAAACAAAATTTCTTATTATAAAATTAGATTATAATTTATTATTTTAAGAAGAATAAAAATTGCAATATTACTGTTTATGTTGTTTTTCTTGTTTTTACTTTTATTTTTTTTTAACGGAAGATTATTTAGTTCATCTTGAGTAGGTGTTCTATTTGTTTTATTTTATATAAACTTCAATATATCATCAATTTTTCTTTAAATATATATATAAAAAAAAAAAAAAAAACTTATTTTACTATGATCTTAATTTTTAATATTTTTTATAATATAATTGTTATTTTGTTCAAGTGCCCCACCTGGTTAAAATTCTTAGGTCTGCCACTGGTGTCTGGCTACACCTCTGGGGGCATGTGTTTATGAGAATTGATGTATATATCGATGGATAGTCTTACAACCTAAAAGACTAATCTATTGGGTTATGACATTCATGAGTATATATATCCATATATTGTTATATGCTATTTTTTTTCAATGTGAGATCCATCGCATCTTCTTAAGCTTCACATGTGGGATCTCTAACAAAAGATCAGTAGAAATACATACAATGTGGTTACATTAATTGAGCTTTATGAATGTTTTACCGTGAAGATTTTGTTTTGAAACTCAAATGGTGAAGGTTGTATACAGTTTACGATCTTGGATGGAATGGGAGGGAATTTTTGTCCCAAGAAGTCAAAAATCGGTTTTGATAAAGAATGCAAAGTTAATGTTGGTTGGGTAGTTTTGTAAATTTGAATTATATTTTTGATAAATTTTGCTTCCTGTGTAACCGTTCAAGAATCAATTAGTGAATACATTTTCACCATTTCTGTATTTTCAGTTTCTTCTTCATAGGTCTAACGGAATTCATAAACTTTTATCAAACACCTTTGTTTTTGTTTTTTTTTTTCAAACAACTGTAATTTTCATAGAGTTGTACACTATAATTAAATTATATGAAAAATGGTCAAAGTAGAATATTTCTCCAAATTGTCACACGTACAATAAATAATATATATATATATATATATATATACAGAAATTCTATTATCAGTTTGAATTGACAAAAGTTATATCAGTTCCTTGCATCTGGGCCACTGAATTTAAATACTTTAACTTGGCTGTATGCACTTGTCAGTTAAAGTATTTAAATCTAGTGGCCTACATACAAGGAACTGATATAACTTTTGTCAGTTTGAACTGATAATAGAAAGACTGTATATATATATTCATCCTTCCAGCTACTTCAACCCTAAAATAAAAAACAAAAAACAACTTAATATAACAGTCTGTTTTTCAGATTCACAGCTACAGCTTACAGATATATAACACGTACAGGAACAAAAAACTAAACAAGTTACCACTAGATAGTAGATACCATGGATTTCTCTAATAAATCAAACTTGGGGATTCACTGAATCAGATTCAATATAAGCCCTAGCTATATCTAGGAAGTTCGATCGGGTGTGGAACCCCATAATGACAGTTGTACAAAAGTTAAAGTAGTAATAATCTATATACAATATCTATGGTTAAATGATGATCGATAACTTGAAGCAAGCACAAACATTAATATTAATTGCACCTAGAGAGGATAAAATTAATTCAACATTAAAATTAAATTAAGGTGAAGCACGGGGAGGGGATGGTGGGTACAAGTACAAGAAGATTAATTAGAGTAAACAAAAGTACTACGGCAGTGGTTAGACCTTCATTGATCAAACCAATAATCGTCATTCATTATCGATATATATAATTATATACATATGAGGAAATAGAGAGAAATAGCACCAAATTGAATTGGTTTTGTGGTAATATCATCAACTTAATAAGTTTTGTAGAAATAGCACCAAAGTATGTGATCTGCCCAAATTGCCCTCACTTATTCTTTCTTCCTCTCTCTCCCTTTCTTCCTCTCTCCTTTGTTTTTTTTTCAAAGAACTCCATTGATGGATCAATGGAGGTCGGATAGACCTCAAATGGAGGTCGAATGGAGGGCGAAAGACCTCCATTGGAGTCGAAATGACCTCGACCTTCATTGGCGGTCGATGAAGAAGAAGATTAAAAAAAAAAAAATCTGAAAATAAGTCTCGGATATTTGGAAATAAGTCTCGGGTATTTAGAAATAAGTCTCGGGTAGGTCACCCGAGATTTATTTCAAGCTATTTCCAACTACCCAAGACTTATTTCAGATACCCGAGACTTATTTCAAAATACCCGAGACTTATTTGCAGATTTTTTTTTTTTTTTTTTTTAATCTTCTTCTTCATCGACCACCAATGGAAGTCGAGGTCATTTCGACTCCATTGGAGGTCTTTCGCCCTCCATTCGACCTCCATTTAAGATCTGTCCGACCTCCATTGATGGATCAATGGAGGTTTTTGAAAAAAAAAAAAAAAAAAGAGGAAAGAGGAAGAAAGAGAGAAAGGAAGAAAGAGAAAGATAAAGAGAGATTATGGGCAATTTTGGTAGATCATTTAATTGGTGCTATTTCTACAAAACTTATTAATTGGGTGACTTTTCCACAAATAGCTTTGGAAAGAGTGCTAGAAATTTTAAGGACTCCATACATATATACAGTATTTCTATTATCAGTTCGAACTGACAAAAGTTATATCAGTTCCTTGTATGTGGGCCATTGGATTTAAATATTTTGACTGACAAGTGCATACAGTCAAGTCAAAGTATTTAAATCCAATGGCCCACATACAAGGAACTGATATAACTTTTGTCAGTTCGAACTGATAATAGAATTTTTGTACATATATATATATATAGTCAATCTTTCTATTATCAGTTCGTCCGGACAATAAATATATCAGGATGAAGAATGTGGACCACAGATTATGGAGAAGTTTTGACAAATACATACTTTTTGAGTCAAAATATGTAAATCTAGTGGTCCACATTCTTCGTCCTGATATATTTATTGTCAGGACAAACTGATAATAGAAAATCTGTATATATAGTCTATACATATACATATATATATATATATATATATATATATATATATATATATATATGTATGTATTTATAGTATTTCTATTGTCAGTTCGTCCCAACAATAAATATATCAGGACGAAGAATATGGACTATAGATTATGGAGAAGTTTTGACAAGTGTATATACTTTAAATCAAAGTATGTAAATCTAGTGGTCCACATTCTTCGTCCTGATATATTTATTGTCAGGATGAACTGACAATAGAAGATTTGTATATATATATATATAGGGGGAATTGCATTTTAGTCCCTGTAGTTTGCCTTATTTTGGGTTTAGTCCACGGTATTTTTTTTTTGTAACTTTTAGTCCTTCTGTGACAGAATCCGTCAAAAGACAGATTCTGCCATGTCAGTCGGACTAAAAGACTATATTGCCCCTCTGATTGTCCGATAGTCGCTGAATGACCGTTTTACCCTTAAATTTGTCTTATATGTAACTTTAACTGAAATTACCGTTTTACCCTTTTAAATATGTATATATATATATATATATATATATATATATATATATATATATATATTAAATGCATTTAAATTAATAAATTTAACTTAATTAAATAATAAAAACAACAAAAAAAAAAAACAAAATCACTCTCCATCAGATTCAATTGAAGCCAACCCTAAATCACTATCCAACCGATTCAATTCAAGTCCAAATGAAACACAAGCCAAACCATCATCATACAAAAATCATTTTGATTTTTCTTTTTTCTAGAAATTGAAAATTTGAAACCAACCGAAAATCCATAAATTGATCAACATAATCCAGAAATTGATTTTGATCACATAATCCAATAGAAAATCCAGAAATTGAAAAAATCAATACCCCAAAATTGAAAATTTGAAACCAATTTTATTTCCCATTAAAAAAAATCAAAAACTGATGATCTGATTCATTACCTTCAACGAAGCCAGTACCTGTACCTACACAAGAAGAAGACTCTTTAAGTCACAATCCACAACTCTCCTTTCTTTCAACACCGATTCTTCATCAAATCATCCTCAGAAACCAACCTCAACAATCATCTTGATTGCTCTCGTACTCGTCACTTGCATTGCTCTCTCTGCAGCTGCAGCTTTCGTTTTTCTCTTCTTTTATTCATCTTCCAATTCCTCTTCATCGTTCTCTTCTTCTCTCAAATCCACAGCTCGTCCTCTCAAAAAGCTGAACAAACTGGATGTTCTCTTGATTGCCTCAGATGGGTTTCGATTTGGGTACTAATTCAAGGCCCCAACACCGAACATCCATCGTCTGATTCAAAACAAAACCGAATCCGAGATCGGTGTGTTGGCGGCCGCCATGGCAGATTAGATCGGTTGGTCGGTCGCTGGAGAATTTCAAGATCTAAAGGTCGAGATTGAATCTTCAAATTTCGAAGGAAGCTGATTCGAATTGCTGCGAGATCTAGTTGGATTTTGTTTGCTTCAATTTCTGGTTGCTTGCTGTTTGTTTGAGAGAGAAGATAAGGGCTGGTTAGGTCGGCTTATGATCACTGGTGTAATGGTGGTGAAATCTGGGTTGAGTTGTAACTGGATTGAATTTGGTTGTGTTGAATCTGGTGTGGTGTTTGATTGAATGGGGGTTGGGGTTTTGATAGAATGAAGATGAAAGATCTTGGTTTGTTTTTATTTTTTAAATTTAATTAGTTTTATTTATAACTTTAATTTATTATAAATTTAATTAGTTTTATTTTTTTTTTCATTTTTTAATTGGTAATATATATATTTTTTAAATTAGTTATATATATATATATATATATTCATTTTTGTATATTTTATTAATTATTTTAATATTTAATTATTATTTAATATTTTAAAATTTAATTATTATTTAATTGCTTGAATTTAATAATATTTATTTGTTTTTTTAAAATTAATTTGTAAATTACTATTATACCCTTTGGTTATATTAGCTTCTAGAATATCTAATGTTATTTGACCTTTTTACCCTCGTTGACCCTCATTGACTTGACGAAACCCTAACATAATTGGACGGTAGGGACTGGAATCCATATTGTCAGAATAATGATGGACTGAAAGTTACAATACTAAAAAACCGTGGACTAAACGCAGATTAAGGTAAACTATAGGGACTAAAATACAATTTTCCCATATATATATAATTAAGTAAAAAATTATATTTAATTAAGTAATAATTAACATACTTTTCGGTTTTCACAATTGTTTTTTACCATAGTCATTCCTTTGGTGTGTGGCTGTGTGCTCTTGTTTAACTTTTAAATAATTGATTAAACAAACATAACATAATCAAATTGGGATTAGACCTCGGATTTGGTGCAAATGACAGACTTGACTCACGTTCTTCAATAATGGAGATAGTTAACCTCTTCTGTTTAGATTCAATCTGACATTAGGAATCTTTGAAATCCCTTTAAATTCAATTAAATTAATAAAAAATTAAAAATAATAATGACAATTATAATAAGTTGATTGAGCTTTAAGTTGCCACATATGGTCGGTGCCCGAAACCGCAATAGCACGAAGTTTCCTTCTTGAAGTAGCTTAAATGTGCACCGGCTGCCACTTCATTTGATACCCACCGAACGATCACCACCACCAGACGACCAGACATTAAACCTAACTACTTAGTTGTCAATTTGTTATGCTCTTTAAAGTCTCACCATATTTGACTAGATTGGTTTCTACGAGCATCTCCGATATAAATATGCATTTTTTAGTTTTTAAATAGTGCCACATCAGCATTTTTATTTATTATGGGTCCACTTTTGAAAATTTTTTAGAGAAATGCATATTCACATCTCCAATGCAATTATCTAAAGTCAAATATGCATCCATTTTATGTCCAATCATAATAAAACAATTATTACACTCTTTCTTCTCTTTTATTTTATAATTAAATGAGGTTTAATCTTATTGGTGGAAATAGTTGAAAGCTTTAATCTTATTGGTGGAAAGAGTTAGAAATCATAATCAACATTTCTAGGAGAGTTTCTAGAATTAGAAACCCAACTCCATATTCTCTAATTTTTTTTTGGCCACATCATCTCCATATTCAACTTAGATAATAGCATTTGAGAGAGTTTTTCTAACTTTTTTAATATCTGTCCTATGTAGCACTCCATTTTCTCCGAATGCATAATAGCATTGGAGATGCTCTAATCTATCTTCTTTGGAACCATTAGAAAAACTTGCGTGGAATAATAAAAGTGAGACCGTCCAATCAAGTTGTCCAATTTTTATTGAAAGTATAAAAATAAAATTTAAAATATTAAAGTTATACAAATTAATTTGGGAAATTTAATTGGACAGTCTCACCATCTGACGGTGAGACCACCCTACACAAAATTTTCTCTGGAACCATTAGGGCATCTCCAACAGGTGCGATCAATCCCCATTTTGTAGCCAAAATTGCAATCCAATCACTGCGCCAAGCCATGCGCTACTTTGCCTCTCCCAATTTTTTGCGCCAGAAGCAACGCACACTCTCTTCTGCGCTACTTTGTTGGCTGTTTTTTCTTTTTCTGTTTTTAGTCCTTCAATTTTTAGTTTTTTTACTTAATCACATATTGACTATTATTCAATAAAACTTATTATGAATAAGTCCCTCAATCTATCACAGTTTTATCCATATTAAATCAAATGTATTCCAATTGTATCATTTTAATTATCTAATTCTTTTGGTTAATTTATGTTTGTTTTAATTTAATTATTATTTATATCCAAAATGGTTTACGCTTGTACAAACAATTCACGACCAATGTGGTTAAAAAAAAAAAAAAAATTGCAATGAAACAATATATATCAATGAAATTATTTGCAAGAAATTAACTTATATAATATTCAATAATATTATTGACATAAAATATATATCAATATGGGTGTTATTTTAAAGATCTCAACGAGATCTTTCCAACGGTATTTTTTTAGCATACGTATTATTGGAATTAAGTATAGAAGAGTTAAATTAGAGATTTGAAATAAAATAAATTAAAACATTGATTTGACATTTAAGAAGAAAAAAAAAAAGGGTTAGTGGTTTTTGTGTTGTAACAATGCGCGCCATATATAAAGCGCAATTCTTTTTGTAGGAATCATAAATTTGGTGCAACATTGGAGCACAAATTGTGAATTGTGAATGGTATACTTTATACAAAGTCTCTAAATAGTACGTATATAATGCTTGATAAACTCTGAATGGTATACTTTGGTCAAATTAAAAATTAAAGATTTTTTTTTTTTTTTTTTTATGGTCTTCATTGTACGGTAAAACCAATCGGAAGTACTTCATGGTTCCTAAAATAAATAAAAATAACAGTACATACTACATAGTACGGCTCTTTATCGACTAGTAGCACCGCAGCACAGCAGTTCAGTTTTTTGATATTTAAAAATATTTTTTCAAAAAAAAAAAAAAAAGAGAGAGAAAAATTAATTAATTTTGACAGAAGGTGGTAGATGCTTGACACACGTGTTTGACAACAGAGCTACAAAGGAAACATTAATTAAAGAGCAGTATAATGAGTTAAAATTAATTTAAATTATTGAATTTCTTTATTATATATTATTTTATTTTATTTTTTAACAGCAAGATTCTCGTAAAAACCAAGGTGAAGCTTCAGTTAGTTTGATCAGATTCACTATTAATTTTAATAAATAAATAATATATAGTTTAGTTCGATTAGATTATAGTTCAGTTAATATAATTTATAATCTACATGTATTGGTTTTCTTTTATTTAAATTAATAATTGTCTCACTTATTCTCCGATATTGATGTTTCCATTACGATTCCCTCCATCAAAAGATTATAAATAAATAAATAAATAAATAAATAAATAAATAAAATCATATGCTTATAAGTTATAAACTTATAATAAACCCTTTTTTTTATCTCTAGATAATGAATTAAAATTTTAATTTTTTTAAGGATTTATTATCTCTAAATTTATCAAATTTTGTTCTCTTTTATTGCCCAAAAAAACTATTAATTAATTTAATTGTCCAATGAATGGTACTTGTTGAATTAAATTAAACAAAGCCTCATAATTATCTTTTAATTATTATTTAGATTATATTAGTTTTTATTAGTTAAGATTAGACTTACATTTCATTTATAAGAGCTTCTCCAAGAGTCCAAGTATATGTTTTAGAAATATTATTATTATTATTATTATTTAAGTAAAGCTTCTTTTAGAGTAGTTCTCAAATAAATTCACTATAAGAAAAATGACCTACGATGACAAAAAAATATTTGCCACTACAACTAAAGATATTGTCACAATTTCAATATAAACTATAAAGTATTATTAACAATTTGTCACTTTTGTCTCGTCATTAAAGGCATTTGTTTTGGTACTTATCACAAATCATAAAGTGACACGTTATCACTTGACTTTAACTAGTGAAAAAGTAAAAATTATGCCACTAAATTTGTATTTAGCGACAATTAACTGTTTTGAGATTTTGTAACTATACACATTCTTAATGACAATTTATTGTTTGAAAAGTGTTGTTATTCACAAATCTAGTAACAAATAACCATTGGAAAATGATGTCACTACAGACAAACTTAGTGACAATTAAGTTAACTATTTGAAAATTATAATTATACGTAGACTGAGTGATGTAGACCAGAACAGAACTCACACGCGTTCAACACACAAGGGTTTCTATTTTTCTGTAATCCCGCGGTATTCCAGAAAAAGAGAGATAATCTGAGTTAAAACTCAAGAAAGTTTTAATTTTATTCAACACTTAAAAACTTCAAACCATTACAACCTAATAAAAAGAGAAACAAATCTCATTGACTCCAAAAACACCTCAACTATATCAAGAAAGAATCTTGGATTGAAAAGCTAAAAACAAATACTAAATGACAAAGGAAAGAAAAACCCTAAATGTTGCGCAAGAAACTAAAAGGCTTCGAACAACAAACTAAACGACACTTTTTGGGCCCCTTCTGGGCTTGTTCACGGAAAACATAGTTCCCATGACAAAACATAGAGCTCGTCCTGGGCTTTCTGAAATCATATTATAATAGTCATTTGAAGCCCGTATGTAAAAGTTATGGGTCCATAAAGTCAGTCCCGTTTTGGGTGCTCTAGGCGACCCAAGTAAGAGCTTGCTAACCGGTCCACATCATCCTTCTAAGGCTAAGAAGAATTCGACCACGAATTCGGTAGGCTTTCATCCTCCGACAACGAATCCCCGTGAAAAGGAACCATATGCTTCACATTAAATACATACGCCGTGTAAATATGGCTAGGCAGCTTGAGGTGGTAAGCATTCAAATTAATTTTCTCAACAATTTCCATAGGTCCAATCTTACGTGCTGACAATTTATTATACTCGCCAACAAGAAAATGATCTTTTGTATGTATAGTCCAAACAAAATCTCTCACTTCAAAATTGACAAGATGCCACTTCTGATTCGCATCCTGCTTAAATTTGGCAGTAGACGCTAGCAAATTCTGGCCAGCATGGTTATGCATGTCCTACAGTTGGGTGATAAAATCCTTTACCTTGCGATGAACCCTTGTATTGCTCAAGAGAGTAGCTAGGTCGAGTGGACATCACAGAAGAAACCCATACACAATCTCAAACTAACTGAACTTGGTGCTACAGTTAACCGTATGGTTATGAGCAAATTTCGCCTGGCCATGCTTCTGGTCCCATGTTTTAACTAATCATCCACCAAACTGCGAAAGAGGTTACCCAATGACTTGTTCACCACCTCAGTTTGCCTATCTGATTGAGGGTGGTAAGCACTGCTAAAGTTCAAGTGAGTATTAACGTTAGGTTTATAGTTTGTATTGGCATTAATTCCATATCAAAACGTGTTTCTCTGGGAGAGCGAATGGATTTTCGTCACCTTCGGACTCCTCCTCCACGTCTTGTGGATTTGGATCAAGTTGATGAGCTGTCAACACTGCTAACTGCTGAGTCAATGCCTCTACTTGCTGTCATAGTCATGCAATCTTGTCATGCTCGTAGATTTCATCCAACGGTTGTTCACGAAGGTTCAATATGTTCGTGAATCTCCTTAGTGCCATAACGACGAAAATTGACCAAGCTTTGATACCAACCTGATGTAGACCAAAACAGAACTCACCATGTTCAATACACAGGGGTTTCTATTTTTCTGTAACCCTACAGTATTCTAGAAAAAGAGAGATAATCTAAGTTAAAAACTCAAGAAAGTTTTAATTTTATTCAACACTGAAAAACTTCAAATTGATTACAACTTAATAACTAGAGAAACGAATCTCATTAAGTCCTAAAACACCTCAACTAAATCGAGAAAGAATCCCAGATTGAAAGCTAAAAACAAATACTAAATGAAAATGGAAAGAAAAACCCTAAATGTTGAGTAAGAAACTAAAAGTCTCCGAACAACAAACCAAACGACACTTTTTGGTCCCCTTCTGGGCCTGGTCACGGGAAACGTAGTTATTTTATGTTTCCATGATAAAACGTAGAGCTCATCCCGGGCTTTCCGAAAACATAATATATTAGTCATTTGAAGCCCGTATGCAAAAGTTATGGGTCCACCAATCAGTCCCATTTTGGGTGCTCTAGGCGACCCAAGTAAGAGCTTGCCAATCGATCCGCATCACTTAGTGACCGTTACACAATATAAATATGATGTCACTATATGGATACTTAGTGACAATTTAATCGATTGTCAAAATTTAATATAAATTTAAATTGTATCAATAAATATATATACAGTCTTTCTACTATCAGTTCGTCTTGATATAAAATATATCAGGACGAAGAATATAGATCATAGATTATGGAGAAGTGTTGACAAGTGCATACACTTTGAGTCAAAATATATAAATATAATGGTCCATATTCTTCGTCCTGATATATTTTATATCAAGACGAACTGACAATAGAAAAATTGTATTTATATATAAATATATATATATATATATAATCAAATAATACATGTCACTCATTAAATGATATTGCATTCTATAAATAATTATTTCATTTAAGAATATCCAAAAACTAACATAATATCGTATTGTTATAAAATTAATCCAACATCTTTCAGAGTCTACTGCTAAGTAACATATGTAAACCTGGTCAGTCTAAGTTAATTAAGTGTCAAGTCACACACTATAACTTCCAACTGCATAACCATAAACTTGAAACTTATGAGGTCTTGATTGTGAAATATTATAGAAGTCAATGATCCATTGTCAATTGACAGTTGTCAAGTAGCTAAAGAATCTTTAGGTTTTGCAAAAGAAGCATATACACATGAAGACATGAAAAAAAAATAGTGAGACAAATTAATAACGTCTCCAAAATACAACCGATGAAAAATGCAACAATATTGGCAAAACATAGCACATGTATAAATAAAATTCTATAAGTTTGACATCCAAACATAAACAAGCACGTTATACTAAACCTATCCTTATACAAACGTCAGAATATCAATCAATCCACCATCTCACATAAGATAATATGGGAAACATAAATTCTATGACAAAGGAAAAAAAAATAATCATTTTCCACTCATTAATAGATGTGCCCAATCTGCTGCTAGCTAAAGTGTTGGTCATTTGATTGTCAATTATTATGTTATTTAAAAAAAAAAACAAAAAAACAAAAAAAAAAAAAAAAACAAAAACTAATTAAGTTCAAATTAGACTTAGGGGTCGTTTGTTTGTTCCACTTAAAACTTAATAAGTCTAAATTGAACTCATTAAATTATTATTTTTTTTTTTTTTAAGTGGTCAAACAACTTTAAAATATCAAAAAACAACTTACAAAATAAAAGTAAGAAATCTTGACTTTTAACTTAATTTCAAATCACTGAATTACAATTAAAATATTTTCTTCCAAGTCTATCCTCCCAAAGAAGATATATTTTCAAATTTATCCTAATTTGATACGGGGTAGAATTTTTTCATTTAACAAATTTCTTATTTTAAACAACTTTTAGAAAGAGAAAGAAAAAAAAAAAAAAAAAAAAACATAATCACTTCCCTTAGAGATCTGTGCATATAATTCAGGAACCTATTTCAGAAAAAAAAAAAAAAAATCAATGACCTTTTTTTATTTGGTTTTTGGTGCAAATGATCCAGGAAACAAAAAAAAATAAAATGGTTTCCTCAATTATATACACCGGAAACATGGGCAACATGTAAAATAACTTGAACTTTTTTTTTACAATAAAAGCGAACTTGAACTTTATTTGCAGGACATGCAAAATTATATTCTTTGATGAATTTTTTGTTTCATTAAATTGAACTTTGTTTGCGGGAGAACACATAAAATCTTATAAAGAATGGTGCATGTTAAATTACTTCTTTTAATTAGTATGGGTATAAATGTAACATTATTTATTTTCGGACAATTTTATTTTTTAAAAAACAAATATGTTGACAGTACATTCAGATGTGAGGGAAAAAAAAAACAAACATGTTCAGGTTTAGATTTAAGTCCCTATTTAGTTTTTATAAAAATTCATGACTGTTCAGTTTTCAGACAATAAAACAAACGACCCCTTATGGTTCATTTATAAGAGCTTTCTCCAAATATGTTTTAGAAATTTATTTATTTATTTATTTATTTATTTTTATAGAAGAAAAGCATCTTCTAGAGTAGTTTTCGAAGAAAGTGTTGGTCATTTGATTGTCTATTAAAAAAATAAAAAATAAAAACTCTTTTAAGTTGTAGATTCATTTGGTAATATTAATTTTAAAAGCTTATTTAAATGATAAGCTTATCAAAACAATCATATAAAAAAGAATAGTTCTTAAAAGTTCTAGCGCCAAAAGGCAATGATTTTATGGGATTAGCACCAACTTAATAACTTAGTTTTAATAGCACTAAAAATGTATTTCTAACAAAAATACCCTTCAAAGATTGGTATAAAATGAATACTGACGCTGCTATTGATTCTGCTAGAGAAAGAGTGGGTATTGGTATTATTTTGGATTGAACTGGTAGTGTCTTGGCTTCCAATGCACAGAGGGTTATGATCGAGTTCTCGACACAGATCACTAAAGTTATGGCCTTACTAAGAGGATTGATGATGGCGCGAGAGGTTGGGTTATAGCCTTGCGATGTGAAGCTTGATGCTCAGGCAGTATTGAATTTAGTTTCTTCTCATGTCAATCCTTGTTTCGAAGTTGGCCTGGTCTTACAGGATATTAGACAGATCCTTGTTGAGTTTCCAAATTGTAAGGTTGTTTTCGTTCCCAGGAAAGCTAACATGAATACTCATTGTCTTGCAAAGCTTGGCTTGACAGTTGTAAGTTCCTCAAGTTTGATTGGCTTATTTCAATGACAAACCACAATTGGGGTTTGACATGTAAGGGTAGCTTAGGCATTGATGATCAACCTTAAATGCCCTTTTAAGACCTCAAGATGATAAGCACTCTAAAGGTATATCTCTTGTGCTTAGTTTTCATTGAAAAGACTTAGTTGCACACACACACTTATCATGCTTGCATATGTATTCATTACACTTGTGTGCATTCTCTTCACTTTTCACACTTGCACATTGTGCACAAAGTGGGAAAACAAGGCATTATCGCCCTTTGGTGGTGTCTCCTTGAACACATGGCAACAGAATGCTTCACACTTGCACATTGTGCACAAAGTGGGAAAACAAGGCATTGTCGCCCTTTGGTGGTGTCGCCTTGAGCATATGGCGACAGAATGCATGAAGCACCAAAGAAAGTGTTGCCACAGTATCGTCGTTGTGGCAACTAAGAAACGATAAAGAGATTAATTCCTAAAAATCAATCAGGTATGGCATCGCCGTGAAGTGTCGCTCTAAGAACAAAGGGCGACAGAAAAGATTAAATGGCACCGCCTTGAAGTGTCGCTCTGAGATCAAAGGGCGACAACTGTTTTGTCAAAAACGGCGTTGCATCATTTTGGCTACCTATATATATATATATATATATATATATATATATATATATATCACGTTGTGCTTAGGTCTAGTAGTGAGCTCAAAATCAGTTTTCTTACTTAGAACATTTTTCAAGAACAAAAAAATTCAAGAACTCACCTTTAAACACTCAAAACCATTTTCATATGCATCAAACTTCATCTAGCATCATCTAGCTTATCTAGGATGCTTTCTTGCATGAGTTTTACTCAACACACATGTCTTGGTATGTTTTTCACTAATTTCATCTAATCTTAGTGTTTTACTTAACAAGAAATCTTGTTAATTAATTGTATGTTCTTAGATCATATTCTATTATACAATATAGAGATTATTGTGTTGTTTTGATTGAGTGTTGTATTATGATAGCTATACATAGAATTGCTTAATCTATGTTAACTATGCTTTATGCCATGACATATAGCAATTAATATCTAGGATTAATTTAATTGACATCTTATAATCCTAAATAAACATTTAGTGTAACCTAGCATTAATTGCATATTTGGATATCTTTGCATATTCACATAGGTCGTTTAATCTCTTCATTGAGAAGTAAGTCTTATGACTAAGGTTGTTTAAGCTGCGAGCAAATTGATCTAGGTTCACTTTTAAAGGCTTGAGGGTAGTAGTGGTGGGTTAGTGACCGTGTAGGGTTTGACGTGATCAACTTAGGTTGTGGACACCATTACAATTAGTGGATTCGAGGATCATGTGTGGCGCACATAACAGCCTGTGGTTTTTCCTTGTTGAAAGTTTCCACGTAATAATCAAGTGTCATTTAAATTTCGCACTTTACACTTGATTTATTGTATTGACTAGATTGGGGTTATTTTCGTAAAATTGACTAATTGCGAAAATTTGGTAATAACCGGATTAAAATCTATTCACCCCCCTTTAGATAGTTTTATACACACCGCGTAATATTTGTTTCAATTGGTATTAGAGTGGTTCCTAGATATACATAAGTAATCATTGCTTATTTTGGTGTGTTTTGCATTTTGTGTGATTTTTGATCATTCATACATTTGCATTCATTTCATTCATTCATAAACACTATGAGTGGAAACGGTGGTGGTAACAAGGGTGCTTCTAGTACAAGGTCTCCCCTACTTACTGAGATTAATTATGCCTCTTGGAAAGGCAAGATGGAGTCGTACATATGCCAAATCTATGACCGGTCTTGGATGACGGTTGAAGACGGCTACGCTCCACCGATGATTACTCGTACGGGTGGAGGAGATGATGTACTCAAGCCTAAGGCGCAATGGAACGCGTAAGAGTTTAAAGCATCTAAGTGGAATAGGAAGGCGATGCACACCATCCTATGTGCAATGGACGAGAATCAATATAAATTGATTCAAAACACTAGGATCGCTAAGGAGGCATGAGACATCCTAGAAGTTGCACATGAAAGAACCGGAGTGGTTAAGGACTCTAAGCTTCAAGTCCTCTAAACTCAAATCGAAATGCTTAGGATGGTTGAGAACGAGTGCTTCAATGACTTTGAGATCAAGTTGATGGACAGGTCAACAAAAGTCATCAACTTGGTAACCCGTATTCAGATAGGAGAATCAAGTAGAAAATTATGAGATCTCTCCCCTAAAGATTTGAGTCCAAGGTATCGGCTTTAGAGGAGAATAGTGGATATAAGGATATGAAGCCGAGTGAGGTGATTGGGAGACTTCTAGCTTATGAGTCTAGGAAAGGTCTTATCTCCACACCTCTTAAAAAGCAAAAGGGAATTGCTTTAAAAGCCTCCAAAGTTGAGAATGAGGATAAGGATAACTCGGACGAAGACATGGCCTTGTTGTTGAGAAGGTTCAAGAAGTTCGCCAAGTTCGAGGAGAAAGGCTTTGGATCCAAAGGTCAGGACTTGAAAAAAAAAAAGACTACCTTCAAAAAGTTTGAGCCTAGGCAAGAGAAGAACGAAAGGAAAGGGATCCAATGCTATGAGTGTGGCAATATAGGACATATCGCTACCGATTGTGGAAATTTGAAGAATAAGAAGGGAAAAGTGATGGCCGCCACTTGGATTGGAGGTGATGACTCCGATAAGAGTAATGAGACTTCGGATGATGAAGATCTCATAGCTAACTTCATAGCCTTTGCCTCCTCCCACAAGAGCAAAGGTACTAGTGAAAAAGAGGAAAAGAGTCAAGAGGAAAATGACTCAAGTGAAGATGACTCCTCATCTAACTCCACAAATGAAAATGTGAAGAAAATGGATCTTCAAGACTACATCACTAAGTCTGAAAGCTTAAGGATGAAGAACAAGAGAGAGATTCGAAGGTTGAAAGAAGAAAACCTTGAGCTATCAACCCAAGTTGACCAATTAAATGAAGAAGTGGTGAGATCCATGGAGAATGAAGATAAGCTAATAAAGGAGTTAGACTTATCTAAGAGGAGTGAAGAAGGGATGAAGAGGGAGCTTGAAGATGCTAGAGAATTGATGGCCAAGATGGGCTCTAACATTAAAAAACTTGACCACATGTTAGATGTTGGAAAAAGGCCAAGTGACAAGAGGGGTCTTGGGTTTGAAGATGACAAAGTGTTCTCCACTCCATGCAAGACCGTATCTGTCAAAAGCATGAACGTCAAGAAGTCTCATCCTCCTCAATTACCTAGGAAGAAAATTGACCTAGGAGAATGTTCAAGGAGTGCTCAAGTAAGGATAGCACCAAGAAGTCTGCCTCAAGCTCAACTTAGAAGACCTCATCAAGCTAACTTCCCTCAACCTAAAGTCCATCAAGGGAAGAGACCTATCATGCAAGCTCAACGAAGGAAGCAACCAAGTCTTGGTCAACAACAAAGAAGGAAAGATCCATTCCAACAACTAAGACAACCACAAAGACATGGGAAGGCTCCAATTCATACTCAAGGTTATGGTATGATTCCTAAATTTATACCTACATGTCATTTTTGTGGTATTGATGATCACATTAGACTAAATTGCTTTCATTAAATCAAAATGCGTAGAGTTAAAAGCATGATAGGAAAGAAAAAGGCTAGAGCCAAGATGCATGTCCCTAAGAAAAATAGAACCAATTTGCATGATCCTAGGACATCTAGAGCCCATGTACCATTGACCACTAGGAAAGATAGTATTTCACCTAGGTAGATTAGAAGAGATGTTTATTTTTGCCATGTTGCACAAATTGCCTTAAAGGCAAATTCTTTTAATTTTTGGTCCTTAGATAGTGGGTGCTCTAGGCATATGACGAGAAACAAGAGTTTCTTTGAGACTCTTGTCATGGAGGAAGGGGGATTTGTTACCTTTGGTGATAGATCTAAAAAGAGAGTTGTAAGGAAAGGAATCATTTCCATTCCCGGATTACCCTCCTTATCCAATGTTTTATATGTAGATGGCTTGAAAGCCAATTTAATAAGCATTTCTCATCTTAGTGATGAAGGATTCTCCGTCGTGTTTAGCAAAGATGATTGCTCAATCCTAAAGCCCAATGGACAAACCTTATTGAAAGGTATAAGATCTAGTGACAATTGCTATTATCTTGAGACTATAATTGTCTCTTGTAATGTGTCCAAGGATGATCAAATTGAGTTATGGCATGAAAGACTTGGCCACATGAACTATCGTGATCTAAGGATCTTAGATAAGTTTAATGTTGTGTGTGGCCTTCCAAAGCTTGGGAAGAAAGTCAATGGTGTTTGTGGACCTTACCAACAAGGGAAACAAACCAAGAGCATGCACAAGAAGGGCAAGTATCTCTCCACCAAGGAGTCCCTAGAGCTTCTCCACATGGATCTTATAGGTCCCATGCAAACCGAGAGTTTAGGTAGAAAAAGATACATTTTTGTTTGTGTAGATGATTTCTCTAGGTACACGTGGACATATTTCCTTAGAGAAAAATCCGAAACTTTTGACAAGTTTAAAATGCTTTGCACCAAAATTTAAAATGAAAAAGACTCAAACATTAAAAGCATTAAACGGATCATAAGTGATCATGAGAGGGAGTTTGAGAATGCCCACTTTGAAAGCTATTACAATAATTTAGACATCTCCCATAAGTTTTCGATTAGCTCCTAGGACACCTCAACAAAATGGAGTTGTTGAGAGGAAGAAAAGGGTCCTTCAAAAGATAACCTGTGTGATATTGCTTAACAACAATGTCCCTAAGAACCTATGGGTCGAAGCCATCAATACGACTTGCTATATAGGAAATAGAGTCTTCCTAAGGTCCGGCACTAGGCAAACCTCCTATGAGTTGTGGAGAGGTAAAAAGCTAAATGTTAGCTACTTCCACTCATTTAGAAGCAAATGCTACATTCTAAATGACCGTGATAAACTTGGCAAGTTTGATGCTAAGAGTGATGAGGGTATCTTTATTGGCTATCCCTCTTATAGTAGAGCCTATAGAGTTTTCAACTTGAAGACTAGAAGCGTTATGGAATCATCCAATGTTGTCATTGATGATTGTAGGCTAAAGTCTATTGACCATGAGGAGAAGGTTGCTATAGTTGATGATTCTCTTTTGGAGAAAGTTGTGGAGACTCGTATTATTGAGACGTCTAATCTTGATGAAGAAGTCACATAACCTCTTGATAGAGTTCCTTTCTTAGACTCTAATTAACCCACTACATGGGTTAGGAAACTCCATGATAAAGATAACATATTTAGAGATGTGAATGAGGGTGTTAGGACTAGGCGTCAAATAGCTAATCTTATTAGTTATACTTGCTTCACCTCTGAAATTGAACTCAAAAAGGTTGATGAGGCCTTAAAGGATCTTGTATCCATTCTAAGGATGTTAAAATCTAATGTCTCTATTTCTTTATTTGTTAAAACATGGCTACTATCATGGGTATATTACCCGGAAAAATTGAATAGGGTGCAAAAGTCGCTCATGCCATGTTTTGCTTATAAAATTGGATATAGTTACCTCTTAAATCAAAATCAATGAATTCTATATCCTTGCTTTAATTCATGACAAATGGTGAAATTAGTTTGAATTCTATTGGAAACCTTTGTCATTTACTTTGTCAAATATCATTGTATTTTGGAATTGAATGCAACATGTCTTGTATGCAAAGCATCTTAATAACACATTTTCATAAAATAAATCTCCTTGTTTCTCTCCAACTAATTGAGTTGCATAAAGTGGCTTATATGATTATGCAAATGTCTCGTATGCTACTATCTCTCTTCGCTAAAATGACCCAGTTGGGGGATACTTATTTGCCTATATCATGACAAAAAGGGGGAGTAGTATGTGGTAAGGGAGAGTGCTTATTAAGAGTAGCAAATTCACGTATTGGGGAGATGCTTAATTGAGGGGGAGTAACCCGTTGAGGGGGAGCATTACATAGCACATTCATTGCATGATATTGCTTGTTTTCTTTAAATGCAAATGCTTGTTTTGATTCCACTTGATCATCTCACATTGCACTTATCTTGGAAAGTGTAGAATTTTTTTTTTTTTTTAAAGGATTGGTTGTTCTACAAGAGATTGAAAACTTGAAGATCTAGCTTTTAATTATCTCTTTGTAATGTAGAAAATCATTGTTGACATTTAGTTTCTTTTTTTGTGAGGATCAATGTGAGTGGTGGTTTTGTCACGAAATAACCAAATGGGGAGATTGTAAGTTCCTCAAGTTTGATTGGCTTATTTCAGTGACAAACCACAATTGGGGTTTGACATGTAAGGGTAGCTTAGGCATTGATGATCAACCTCAAATGCCCTCTCAAGACCTCAAGATGATAAGCACTCCAAAGGTATATCTCTTGTGATTAGTTTTCATTTAAGAGACTTAGTTGCACACATACACTTATCATGCTTGCATATGTATTCATTACACTTGTGTGCATTCTCTTCACTTTTCACACTTGCACATTGTGCACAAAGTGGGAAAACAGGGCATTGTCGCCCTTTGGTGGTGTCGTCTTGAGCACATGACAACAGAATGCTTCACACTTGCACATTGTGCACAAAGTGGGAAAACAGGGCATTGTCGCCCTTTGGTGGTGTCGCCTTGAGCACATGGCGACAGAATGCATGAAGCATTGAAGAAAGTGTTGTTGCCGTATCGTCGCTGTGGTGACCAAGAAGCGACAAAGAGATTGATTCCTGAAAATCAATCAGGTATGGCGTCGCCGTGAAGTGTAGCTCCAAGAACGAAGGGTGACAGAGAAGATTAAATAGCATCGCCGTGAAGTGTCACTCTGAGATCAAAGGGCTACAACTGTTTTGTCAAAAACGGCGTTGCATCATTTTGGCTACCTATATATATATATATATATATATATATATATATATATATATATATATATCACATTGTGCTTAGGTCTAGTAGTGAGTTCAAAATCAGTTTTCTTACTTATAACATTTTTCAAGAACGAAAAAATTCAAGAACTCACCTTTAAACACTCAAAACCATTTTCATATGCATCAAACTTCATCTAGCATCATCTAGCTTATCTAGGAAGCTTTCTTGCATGGGTTTTACTCAACACACATGTCTTGGTAAGTTTTTCACTAATTTCATCTAATCTTAGTGTTTTACTTAACAAGAAATCTTTTTAATTAATTGTATGTTCTTAGATCATATTCTATTATACAAGATAGAGATTATTGTGTTGTTTTGATTGAGTGCTGTATTGTGATAGTTATACCTAGAATTGCTTAATCTATGTTAGATATGCTTTATGCCATGACATATAGCAATTAATATCTAGGATTAATTTAATTGACATCTTATAATCCTAGATAAGCATTTAGTGTAACCCAGCATTAATTACATATTTGGATATCTTTGCATATTCACACAAGTTGTTTAATCTCTTCATTGAGAAGTAAGTCTTGTGGCTAAGATTGTTTAGGCCGCGAGCAAATTGATCTAGGTTCACTTTTAAACGCTTGCGGGCAGTAGTGGTAGGTTAGTGATCGTGTAGGGTTTGCCGTGGTTAACCTAGGTTGTGGACACCATTACAATTAGTGGATTCGAGGATCATGTGTGGCACACATAACAACCCGTGGTTTTTCCTTATTGAAGGTTTCCACATAAAAATTAAGTGTCATTTAAATTCCAGATTTTACACTTGATTTATTGTATTGACTAGAATGGGGTTATTTTCGTAAAATTGACTAATTGCGAAAATTTGGTAATAACCGGATTAAAATCTTTCCCTGGCCCCCCACCCAGATAGTTTTATACATACCGCGTAATATTTGTTTCAACGGTGGATAGCGATGGTTTTGTGGTTCCTTTTGTGTTGGGTGATTGCCCAAACTTGATGTAGTTTTTTTGGTTCTAATAATATCCCCTTTTCGAAAAAAATAAAAAGTACCCTTCAGACACAAACACAAAATAAGTCGAGCACTTTTTTTTCAAGTCATTGATCGAGACTTATTTCCTTTGATTTTAACTTAATTCCTTTGATCATGATCACTTATTTCCTTTGATTGTGACTTATTCAATCGTGACTTATTTTCTGAAATTTTGTAGTGGTTTGTGTTTGTGTTTTTTTTTTTTTTTTCCTCTTCTCGTCGATTCCCCTTCTTTGTCTCAATCACTTATAGGAGAGATAAAATCACAATTTCTCTATGACTTTCTTGAGAGAATTTTCGTTTTTCTTGAGAGAAAAAGAAGGGAAGAGGAAAAAATGAAGTTAAAGGGCATTTTTTTCTACTCTACTTTATTGCTATTAAAATCAAGTTATTAAATTAGTGTTAGTCTCACAAAATTAATAGAAAAAAGTACTATATCCATATATTATTACTATAAAATAATTTAAAACATAAAAAAATTGATAAAATATTATTACTTATAATTTAAAAAATAGAATTGTAATTAATTAAATAATGTCTAAAATGAAATAAATGCGTGTGCAATAGTAGTGAGTTGTTTATAATGTGTTAAAAAGAAGTTTTTTATGGTCTTAAATTAAAAGAGTGTTTTGAAATTATTAAAATATAATAGATTAATAGGGTTATATTAGACATTTTAATATTTTTAAAAAGCTTTAAAAGATTTGTTAAAAATAAACTTAAATATGAGCTTTTCCTTAATATATAAAACAATTTTTCTTATTATCGAAAAGTTCTATCAAAGTGGCAACCGAACAACAACTAAGAAAAATTGAAAAAAGTTTTTAGAATTTAAAAAAGTTCTTTTCGCCGGTAGATAAAGTTCCGATTCAACGATTGGCTCCGGAGATAAATTTCCGATCTTACAATTATTGTGAGCTGGGTGAGTCGGTCCCAAGTCACAGCTAAGTGGGACAATCATTGATCTCTTGAATTATATACACATATACACAGAAAAATTGTACTTTGTGCTATATATTATCAAATCCGTACTTTATAGTGAATGAAATTTGAGTCCAAAAACAAAATTAATTTAAGGCTTGCTTTTGGGAGTTTTGTTTGTTCTCTCATCCTTGAGAGCCTATATTCGCGATAACTCGTTATTGGAACATGTGTGTGGGACCCAGGTTCTGGAAAACATTATTAAATTTTGAGAATTTCCAAATTAATGATTGTTATAATTAGAAACCTCATTAACCAATAATCAACAGACACTTAAATTCTCTATCTATTCACATGTATGCACATACACTAATATCCTAAAATACCCTTCTTGTCTCTTAATATTATTACAATCATAAGATTGGAAAAAAAAAAAAAAAAAAAAGAGAGTAAATTTTTTCTGTAGTAAAAAGTCATTTACTATTTTCAAGGCCTTGAGTTTTGAGTAAATTATTCTGTTGTATTCTTAAATTTTCATCCAAGAAACATTAGATAATTAGTAATTCGAAAAGACAATATATCTTTATGGTTCAATGACCTTCTCTAATCACGTCGAAAGCCACATTTTTATCGAGAGTCTTGATCTGTTTGTACCAGAGACGGACCACTTCAGGGGCTAGGGTGGGCTCAAGCCCACCCCAGCCCCACTTGAAATTTTTTAATTTTTTTTTTTTGGTATATTAACAAAATAACTATTGTAGAAATTTACTAAAACACTCCTTTCATTTATTAATTTTACAAAAATCTGATTCAATCTAAAAACTATGTATGTTTTTGTAAATTATATTGTTTTGAATAGTTTTTTTTTTTTTTCTTAAAAATTTTAAGGTTAATATAATACATGGTAATGTTGCAAAAATGGAATGCTATGTTAAATATGATATCTAATTTATTAAAAATACCATTGATGTTTTGGGTTGATCTAAACATTTACAAATGAGGTATTTAGTTAAATTTCATCTTATTGGTTTGCTAAAGTTTGACTGGAATTAAAAATAAAAATAAACTTCTAGTACCTTTTTTATTGGTAAATTAATTAATTTGGTTGAAACTTAAAATTCTAAATATTAAATTGTTAAATCTGAAAATAAAAATAAAATTTGTATATTTAGATTTTAGTCGTAGCTTTGTTTTTTCAATTAATAACATTTCCTTATTCGGCAAAGCCATCAAGGTTCACCTAAGAAAAAAAAAAAAAAATCTAAACCCCTAACGTTTAATCCTGATTATGTCCCTGTTTTGGACCAAAAAAAAAATTCATACATGCATCGAACCTCTCAAACCCCCTTTTCCCTCATATTTTTAGATTTATAATGCTTGGTTGCACCTCATTTATCTTGGTCATTGTGTTTCAAGGAATCAATTAATATTTGGTTTTACTGAATCTAAGATTAATTAAGGAGAATGATTCAATCCATTTATATTGTAGGTAAAATAGTTTGTCTCTAGATTTGGAAGGGATAAGATATTTTCAGTAGATATATATATATTATGGAATCTCAATGAGTTAATCTTAATTTGTCACTATGTGATGAGTGTATTGATTAAATAATTAGGAGTTAGGAACAACCAACAAGTCTGATGAGATTAATTAATGGTCAGATTATAATTATGTTTGTTTAATTACTGATTTGCACAAATTTCCAATATTAGCAACACTTGGATCCACATGATCATAAAAATCCAAGTTCCAAGTTATTATCAAAACCCGTGATTTGTTTTTTTCTGCTTTCTTATTTAACTCAATCATCCATAATAATTAAACTGTTAAAAAAGTAAATCATGGTTAAGTAAAAATAATGCTTTTAGTATGGTTAAAATTTAGAAGAGACACACACGCACACAACTTCTTACACTTGTTTTGTGATTTTCTAAAAAAGTGCTTAATTAGAAGCATTTTAACTACAAAAAGTACTTTTACAAGAGCAGTTCTTGCATTACCATTCCAAAATGAAGCAACTTAAAGGTGTACATTGTAAATTTTGACGACCTATGCAATGCACATATAATTAATTAAATATATAATTATCAAGAAAACCCATACCAACTTGGCAACTTTCCTTAAAGATGATTACAATCAAATTACAAGGCGCCTAAGTTAATTACACATACAAGTTAAATCCAAACAAGCTTGAACAAACTTTTGAGGATACTTTCGTAATTTCCAATCAAACAATGAAAAAATTAATAATGTATTCTATTTTGTTCTTATGAGAACGGTTGTTCCTATATAAACATAGTCCACTCTCTTCACATTCATCTCCAAAGCGAAAGAAAAAAAGAGAATTCCAAGAAAACGAGAGAAAGTGATACAAAGTTTGAGAGAAAATTTAAATGGGTAATAGCTTAAGGTGTTGTTTGGCTTGTGTTCTTCCATGTGGAGCCCTAGACTTGATCCGAATAGTTCACTTGAACGGCTATGTCGATGAGTTAACAGGTCCGGTCACCGCCGGTGAGATCCTCCAAGCAAACCCTAATCATGTTCTAAGTAAACCAACCTCCCAAGGCGTTGTTCGGAGAATTCTCATCCTCTCGCCAGAAACCGAGCTCAAGCGAGGCAGCATATACTTCTTGATCCCAGCTTCTTCATTGCCAGAGAAGAAGAAAGCTGGTAATCATCACAAGAAGTCCTCCAAAAAGAGTAAGGGACCCTACAACGAAGTACAAACTTGTGATCAGTCATTAACAAACCTCGTTGTTTCGGATCAGAAGAAACCTGCGCGCCGTGAACGCAAAAACAGCCGCGTCATAGTATGGCATCCTCATCTTGAGAGCATCTCCGAAGACTAACATTTTTCTTCCGCATCATGCCGGAATCTTACTTTTCCGGGGATGATAATGCAATCGGGAAGGTTTTTTTTTTTTTTTTTTTTTTTTTAAATGTGTACGTGGGGTTTATTGGTTCTGTGGATATAAATTTACTTGGTGCTTTTTTTTTTCGGACTGCATATAATTAATGGCAGATTCGGAATTTCCAAATATTCGAAAATTAGTCATGATATCTGTTCGCTTCAAGAGAAATTATGACTTACGAGTCATGATAGAGAGATTAATGAAATTGTAATTTACACTCAATTTGTAAGTAATTAAGAACAAAGTGTCTTTTTTCTCTCATTTTTTTTCCTGTTTTATTATTATTATTATTATTATTTATTTGTGTTCTAAGGAAAAACTTTGTCTATTATTTGTTTTTGTTTTGTTTTGTTTTGTTTTGTTTTGTTTTTTTCTAAAGATTTTTAACATCGAATGATCCGGTTTAATCGATCATGGATTCTTGAAAATTAATTTTCTTCATTAGTATATAAATATATTTGATTCATGATCCAAATATATATAATTAGTCGGTTTTCAAAATAAAATAATGAAAAAGTTTTAAGAAAATAATATTGTTTTTAAGGATTG
The DNA here is from genome assembly GCA_030490815.1 of Acer saccharum. NCBI lineage: Eukaryota > Viridiplantae > Streptophyta > Magnoliopsida > Sapindales > Sapindaceae > Acer > Acer saccharum. The sequence goes on from CM059866.1 coordinate 31,691,101, forward strand.
TATTGTATTGAATTTTTAAGTTAAACTATTTTCCTATCTGTTAAATGCCAATTTTATTTTTTTATTTTTTTGAAAGTTTAGATCCTTTACAATGATTACATCAAGCGCATGAACCATTAATTAAACCAACTGTTATTACTAATATTCTTTCCTTTTCACTAATTAGAGCTGACCTAAATTGTCCAACTAATAACACAATTTTCTATAGAGCAGTTTCATGGGTTATTGGTATTGATTATCATTATCTTAACGTGGTTTGACAAAGTGTCATGCCACTCAGATTGACGACCAATTCGTTATTATTTGAATTCTTGTATATATACTACAAAGAATTTGAGCGTAACTATACCTATTTTTTTTATTTTTTATTTTAATGAGGCAACCATTAATAATTATATGATTAGCACAATTAATTAAGAGAAATGTATAGTTTCAATTTGAGTAATAGAGATTAATTTATAATGGGTTTGACTTAAATAAAGATAAACTAGATGGCCTGAGTTTTTACTTTTTAGTACACTTTATATTGTGGAAGTGCATTTTTTTTAGGAGGAAAAACACTTCTAGTAAAAGTGTTCATTAAAAAGCACTTAAAAAAGATTAGTTTTTTATCCAAGAAGTCCTCCAAAGAAAAGAAGAAAAAAAAAAAGCAGATCAAAATAAATTAAAAAACTTTTTAAGAATCTAAAAGCTAGCACTTCCAAACACATATCATCATTCAAGTATTCAACGTATTCAGATGTTTAAGATTAAGATTAATCCATCAATTCTAATAATGAAAAGACCACTTAATTTATTAAATAAGCTACTAAATAAATAAATAAATATATTCTAAGCTCTCTTTAATCTTCACAACTTGATAACATGCATGGTGCTTCCCATGTTTAACAAAACCTTTTCTTAATTCACAAAACATGGCTCTCTTTGGTTGTAATTATAATTATGACTTCACTATAATTAATTAATCAAAAACCACCCAATTATTCTAACAAAAAAAATTAAATAAAACATTTAATACAAAAGAAAACCCTCATTTTTCCATAACTAATCCATAGGTTAGAAAGAGAAAAAGAGCTCAGAGTTGTTTGATTGAATTGAAGACAAGACCAAAAGCTCCAACCTCTTTGTGTTATATATTTAATAATTAATCAATATTAATTGGTTTATTTTAATATCTTTGGAAATGGGTTATAGAATAAATCCAAAAGTTGGCAAATAGTGACATGTACACGCAACATAAAAAAATAAAAAGACAAAACAAGCTGGCATTGGCATATCCTCTTAAACATATATCAGTGTTCACATGGATTCTCTCCTCTTCTCCCTCTCCCATAAATATTACACAAATTATTATTAATTAATTAGTTCACATCCCTTTCTCAAAGCACTCCACATTATGTTTTGCATCACAAGTCTCCACTTCATTTCTTGTCCCACACATCAATCATAGACTTCCAAACAGGACCCAATTCCGCGTGGTTTTTGTAATTATAAATTTAATTTTTCTAACAAAAATACAATGGATCAACTCAATCATATAAATGTGGATCCCTTGTATGTTCATGTGTCAATTTCGATCATACTAAGTTAAAAGAATGTAAGCCAATATGGAACAATAATTAAGTACAACTTATTTGTTAAATGGGCATCTCATCATATTCATCAACCATATATAGCCACTTTTTTATATAAACAAATCAGACTTATGTCGTTAAGTAACACAATCTAATCGATAAAAGTTGAGGTGACTCAGTAATAAATCTTTTATATTCCTATTTTCAATTTTATATTTATAACTAAAAAAAAAAAAAAAAAAAAAAAGGTAACAAAGCACAATCTATAAATGTAATTTTTTATGAACCCAAAATTCTAAGCAAATTTAGCTAACGACAAATTAAATTTGATCCGCTTAACAAGTTAAACAAGTGGACATGAACATAGTTTAAACATAATTAAATCCAATTAAAACTCGATAATTTTATATCATATATGTACTTGGATCATACTCACGGAGCACGGATCATGTCAAAAATCGTCACTTCAATTAACTCTCAGTACCATTTATAGTGCCAAATTGTTCGATTGATATATATATATATATATATATTCAAATTAGGTCTTGCTTAAATGTATGTATAAACTGTAAATAAATATAGGGTTAATTGCACTAACTTACCCTAACTTTATTGGATCTAGCAAGATTTTAAAAAGATGCCCTAAATTAACATAAACACCCCTTTCCATCAAGTCAATCCGTTAACTTTAACAGTTGACTAACCTTGACCAATGAAAAACCAAATATACCCCTGCCACATCAACTCAGACATAAAATATTTTTAATTAAAAATGATAAAAAAAATTAAAATAATAATGTATCGGCCGCCTACGAAAACATCATCAACTCGCGGAGGAGCCTCCTCTGCGAATTGCATGAGGTCGATCTCCAAGATTTGTGAAGATCTCTTGCGGTAAGTAGGAGATCGTCAAACATCTAATTGTTTCATACTCCATCACTAGTAGATTATCTTGTTTTTTTTTTTTAATAATAATAATATTTGATGTTTCAATTTTATTTAAAAAAATATTTTATGTTTGAGATGATGTGACAATGGTATATTTGACTTTCCAATGGTCAAAGTTAGTCAACTGTTAAAGTTAACGAATTGACTTGACAGTAAGGGGTGTTTGTGTTAATTTATAACATCTTTTTAAAATCTTGCTAGAAGCACTAAAGTAAGGTTAGGTTAGTGCAATTAACCCATAAATATATTGCTTAAAAAAACCTATAAATATATAAAGCTTCAATTAGGGACGTGTTGCCATACATCAAACATATAATTACTTTGATTGGGGATTGATTAAAAATAGAAAGGGAAGATCCCAATGAATTGAGTCAATTTCTATGAGCATCTCGAGCCTTGTGCGTGCGAGGTTTGGGTTAGGACAAAAAGCATAGCCACGCTGGGTTCACGGAGAAGTATTTGGCTGAATCTCTCTAGATTGGAGACATTTGGTTCTATTGGGTGGCTTCTTAAGTCATCGGTCAAATTGAGTCCAAATTACATAATTTATTAAAGACAATTCCAAATCAATCTACAAATGCTTAAACATATATGTAACATGAAAGTTTTTAATTAGTAATTGTCATTTTTTTTTTTTTAAAATAAAAAATGAAACCAATATAGGGCAGTATGTGATTAGTCATGTGTTAGAGAACCTAAATTTGAAATTCAAGAAAATGAAATGAATCCAACCCGCAAAAAATAAAAAACAATAGAAGCAGCGGCGCAAAGCAACTTGGAGGGGCCAGGCCCAAGAGTTTTTAAAAAATATAGTTAAATTTTTTAAATTATCACCACAATTTAAAAAGTTTCATGATGGCCTTTCCAAATTTAAGGAACTTTGCTTTACATCTAAAGAAAAGTATAATTTAAGGGAGTCAATATTGACACCCATAGATATGATAAACACACCCATATTTTAATAAAAATTTAATTACAAAAATATCCCAATAGGAATTTACCAATAAGGACAAATTAATTTAATTAAAAATAAACCAAATACTATGTACACTCATTAATTACACCCAAATCTTCAGCTATATTATTTTATTAAAATAAAAATAAAAAACTAAACCCTATTATTTTAATTTTTGTATCAAAATTTTAATTTTTGTAGAAGAGAAAACAAACTTAAATTATTTTTACTTGAAAACTGAATTTTGGGTGTTCTCTTTAGATTTGAAAGAATCAAAGTAAGGTTTCTAATGTCTCCCTAATCGATGCTGGTACATCATGATGTTCTCAAATTGAGTTGGGCGATGGACCGCTTTTGCACTCTATCTGAAAAAATATATCCCCAATTAGACGATGTATTTCAGAACCAATGCATTGAGAAATTTTGATGTGAGATGCAAGTGGCTACCAAAACTTGCAACACATTGGCAAGTGGCATACAGTTGGGATTTTTGGGTTGTCTGAGCACTGTTTCTACTTTTACAGCCGAGTTCAACGCAATGAGACAAAGCAAGCATCCTTGGAGAGCATATGTATACGCCCTTGCCACAATACTCATTTCATTTGGTCTCGTTACTCTAATATACTCTGTACCTGTTTGGAGAAAGGCATACTAGACCCAGTAGTAGTAGTAGTATGTTTAAATCAAAATGCATTTTGATGCTTCTTTTCTTCAACTCCAGCACCATTGTCAGCTTCACAAGATGCAGAGTTTAATTTGTGCATACAGAAGAGAAGAAAAATGTTTTAAGAAATGTATAGGATAGTGTTCCAGAACCCAAACTTTTATATCTTCCACGGATAAATTAAATCCATTATGATACTATAATTTGTTACAATTCTTCTATAAATCTACCTGAGAACAATAAATAGATTTTCTTAAAGTGGATTCGACCCTAATGAGGAGACATACATAATTAAATGTTTCTTATTGATCACCTTACATAGAAAGATTACATGTAAAGAAAAACATTTTTCAAAAGAAAATTCATAGTTTATTTCTTTTGAACCAATATATCCCCAATACATCCATGTACTCTTCATGCCTTCTGCAAGAAGCTCTGCCGCAGTGGAACTATATTTCTCATTTATTGCCATAACCAACTTCATCAAAGGATGAACAACAAGTGTGGCAAGAGTAAGTTTCACAAGACTAGGATACCAAATCGACAATGCTACTGCAACAATGATATGAGATGTCATTGCATCTTGACTCGTTCCACTAACACAAGAAATCCAATCTTGCATTTCAAATGATTCTAGTCATGCCAATACTTTAATTTCCTCAACCTGAAAAATTCATTGTGTTTCAGGTAACCATTCAGAATCTTATCCATCTCTAGATGTTAGTTCTAGAGAAATTATGTGTATTAATAACTTCAAAGGGTTTATAAATAAATTGTATTAAAATGAAAACATTCATTTAAATAAGGGTACTATTGGCATTAAAATGAATGTTTATAGTAATGTTTTAATTTTAAATTTTAGACATGTGTGTACTTATAAATATAGGTGTGTTTATCATATTTATGGGTGTCAATATCCGTACCCATAATTTAATGGATGTCACAATACAAAACCTAATAAATTAGTCTTTTCGTTTGTAAGGTTATCCACAAAAATATACATCACTTCTCAAAAACACATAAAGAAAAATCCAAAGCATGGAAATTTAACAAGCCGAAACCTAAAACCAACTCTCACAAATGAGAGTATTAAAGAAAATGTATATATACATTCTTATAAATGCACATGATGAAACTTGAACCCTAACAACAAACATATAAGAGGGATGTCATGTTCAAACTATAAAATGGAGGCTACCTTGCTTATGTTTTTTTATTGTTAAGTATTGAAACGGTTGAAAGCCATTTTTCTTTTTTGACGGTATCTATTTACCTATAGAATATGTAAACTAGTAGATGCTATTGTGAATATATAGTTGATAAATTTTTAACCATTGACATAATAATCATTAGGTAGAATTTAAGTCCACCTAAATGTTGTTTACTTCAACATAGGACTTTTAAACAAAAAAATTATTGTTATTTACATGAAAATAGGAAAGTTTTTATTTTTTTTATTTTTTGAAGAATTACAAGAACTATTACAATAGGACTGTCGGAACCTGCCGAAATATTTGTAAAATGTGCATGGTGGGATTTGAACCCCTTACCACATAAGTGGAAGGGAGGTACACTATCAACTCTGCTAAGAATTGAAAGTTTTTTAACGGTAATTTAAAAGTTAAAGAGATATTTTTTAGCTGAAGTTGTTTTGATACAAAAAAGTTTACATATTAAATTTTAAAACAATTAATTAATTTATATTATCTGAAGGATAATATAGGGCCTTGATTTTAGATGGGAAAATAGAAGTAATACGCAAAATTATAAAATAAAAATAAATAAATAAATAAAAGCTGGACATACCAAAATTTGGAGTGAGAATTGTAGCATATTAATTTGAATATTAATTAACAAAGTGTATGTAATGTATTAATACAACTAATATAATGAATGAATGAGCTATTGTATCTTCAAGTCTCTACAAATTTACTCTTCTCAACCGTAATGACACATCCGGATCACGCAATCCCCATACTCTAGTCTGTTGTTGTATCACCAAAACAGAAGGTCCTCCATTGAAATCTGAAGCAGCAAGCATCTCTCCTATTGCCCCCAACTCTCCTTGATCGTTCCATTTTCTGAGCTCACAATTCAACTCTGATTCTGCATGCTGTTTTCCCACCAAGACCAGATCAAAAGCGTTCTCCAACGACCTGATCGCTGCCTTCAAACCCGCTACATCAATCACAGTCTCCTCTTGACACGAAACTCTTTCACTATCCGTGGCGTCTTGCCTGAATTCAATCAAGATTTCGGCATCTAGTAGCTTCCTCCTTGTTGATCCTTCCAAAACTTCTGATGAAAAAGAGAAACGAAAAAGAGTTACATTCACAATTGGGTTTTCCAACATGCGTTTGGCATATGCTAATGCTTCTCGGTCATCTGCACCCCCGAAAAACAGCACAGCAACCCGAAACCATGAACTTTGTCCAACTATATATTGAACACTCTCCTGGTTTCTACTTTCTATGAGAACCCCAACAGAGCAAGGAGCTTTATCAAGCACGTTCTTGTTTAAATGCCTGTTTACATTCTTGTAAGGGATGATTATAAAGGTCGTTCGCTGTTCTAAAGCAAGGGAGCATACATCGTTATGCATCGTTTCGTAAGGCGAGATGCCTTTATAGCAATGCAAAGTGAGATGACTTTGGTTTTCTTGTTCAAACTTTGTGAAAACATTGAAGATTCTCTCAGATTGACAAAGTTGGTGAGAGGGTTTTTCTCGTGGCAGGTAGGCAATGAGAAGAGAGGAGGCGCGAGCAGAAAGCTTAACAAGGTGTAGAACAAATAACTGAATTGGATGCTCCTTGGTCGGATTTGAAGCCTCAAGGAGGGTGATGATTGCTGGAACTTGTTCCTGGGTGTGGACACAGGCTAGTATCCGAAATTCTTCATTGCCGTGGAGGTGTCTTATTGTTCTTCTTTTGTAAGCAAGATACCTCTTTGAAGGATCATAAAGAGCTTTCACAAGAGGAGAGACAACTACTGTTACAACCACCACAGAGATGATCACAATAGTGAAGCATTCGTCGCTCACTACCTGCACAATGATGTAATCATCCCTTTGATAAAGAATATACATATGTATGTATATATGCATTTATGTATACATGTATGCAAGTATGCATGTATTTATGTATGTATACAGCAGTATTTGATTCAATACATTTTGGTAAAAATCAATGTGCTGCTGTGTCTTTGTTATACTTTATAGCTATATATTCTATCTGATCAGGAAAACAATACTAAACGCTACCTAAATCGGCATATATGTTCTTTTTTTGGTTATTCAGGAAGAAAGTATTGACAGGAAGTAAAGGAAAGACTGGCTTACATTGACTGTATTCAAGCTACTCAACAAAGCCAGTTCAACCAGGCCTTTGGAGCTCATTATAAGTCCAAGAGAGAGGGAGTCTCGGAGAGGCATCCTGCAAATGAGGGGAGGTACGACTGTCCCTAAAATCTTCCCAAACACAGCAACAACAGCAATCGATAGAATTACAACCACATTCTTGAGCTTCTGTATGGCAAAAACATCTGTCTTCAAACCGCAAGTTATGAAGAAAACGGGCATGAGAATCACTGAAACAAAGCAATCAAGCTTCTCTACTAATGCAGCTCCTAAGGGTGGCCCATCTGGGATGACCAAGCCAACAATAAAAGGTATGATAAAAGCATTCAGGCCAATCACTTGACCTATCAATCCACATCCCAGCAAAGCTATAAGAACAGAGAAGAAATATCTCTCCTTGACAGGTTTCCCTTCTGGGGTACGTTGAATCACCCATAATGCTGCTGAATGGATTCCAAAGCAAACAAGTAGGATAAATATAGCCGTGCACAGAAAGGATTCTATTGATGTTGATAATGATTTTTCTGTAGCTATATGCACAGTGTAACTCAATGTCATATATAACCAAAAGCACAAATCAGATATTATGGAAGAAGAAGAAGCAAGACGTCCAATCTCAGAATTTAGTATCTCAAGGTCAGCAAGAAAGTAAGCAATAACTGGGAATGGTGTCATAGAATGAATTGATACCACCATTGGAAGAAAACTAAACATGTCCGCATCCAACGATAGAACTCCATTGAGGAGGAGCGCGACTAATGCGGACAATACATAAGGGACAAAGAAGCCTAGAATTCCTATTGTGAAAGCTCTTTTTCCAGATTTTAGTATGATAGTTGGATCAGTCTTCACCCCAATTAGAAATATAATGAACATGAAGCCAAAAACCGATAACGTCTCAAGCACAACTCTGCTTCTTGCTGGGAAAAATTTTGTTGTAAATGTTGAGTTATGTCCAAGCATTGAAGGACCTAGAAGTATACCACCCTGGTGAACATAAATCATCAAACACATTGACAACTAAAATACATCTTAATTAAGCTGAGAAAGAGATATATAATCAAATTTTCCATTCCAATATTTGTCTAAACTAAATGTTTGATCCTTACCTATCCATCCCATTTAAATTTATAATAGAAACAATTTTCAATGCTCTAAAGAATATGTTTTTTTAGACATTTTTTATCAAACAATTGGATAAAAAAAAAGGTTACTTAAGTTGAGAAAGAGATGTTTAATCAAATTTTCCATTCCCATATATGTCTAAACTAAATGTTTGATCCTAACCTATCCATCCCATTTAAATTTATAATACAAACAATTTTCAATGCTCTAAAGAATATGTTCTCTCAGACATTTTATCAAACAAATTGGATACAGAAAAGGGTACTTACAAGAATCTGAGAAATGATGAAGGGTTGGCCTAAGGGCTTGAAGAGAATGTAAAAGCAGCGAGTGATGATGGAAACAAGCGAGAGCTGGAAGAGCAAGATAGGGACAGAGTACATGAAGGGGTCATCTCCGACCCACAAGCCTTTGGAGTTGATAGCGTGAATTGAGTGGCATGCAAATCGAAAGTCCAGTTCATCATCCTTGTTTATGGGAATCATGGCCCTGAAACTTCAAACAATGAAGAAGGCACCAACCCACAATGTGGCTTTTTTTCTTTTTTGGGGATGAATATTGGTTGTTGTGATGAGATTGGAGAGGCGTTTGTGGGAGGAAATATGAGAGAAAAGAATGAAAATGAAGAGAGTCATGTTTGCAAAGAATGGTGAGACACGGATGGTTGAGAGAGAGAGAGAAGGAGGGAATGAAAACCATAAAAGTTGTTAAATGATTCCTTCTTATACGTTAACCTTTGACCACAAGGAAAACTACAAAAACAATAGGTGGGTGTGATATGGTTTTTTAAATTGCTATTTTCGGAATCATTTAGGAAAATGAAAACATGCTTTTCTTAGCTATTTTTAAAAATATTTGGGAGGCCAAAGTGAAAATTGTTTAAAATGTAATAAGAATTTTATAATTTTTAAAAGAAGAATAATGTTAGACATCTCACCTTTTTCATTTCAATACCATGGATCACTAAACCGATATCCAAGCAAGGACTAACACCTGAATTAATAATATCAACCACTACTGTAGCATCAGATTCAACCATAACCGGAAGCAAACCAGAAACCACATCTAGCTACAATCTCTAAAGTATAGAAATAAACAAGTGAGGTAGAGGGAGTAATTAGTGAATGTGGATTTACTTACAAAATTATCAGAAACAAAAAGAAAAAAAAAAATACAAGATAATGTATATTTTGTATTTATTAAGATCTATTTATTAATTAAAATCTTTTAGTATTGAATCTTTATCAAAGAAGGGCAAATACAAAATTAGAATGTGCAAATATGATTGCTCTTATTTTTGCTTCGATATAACTGGGCCTAACATAACTTTTAAAATTATAAGCACTTGTGAGTTATGACCAATATAATTGATTAATTGTATTTTGTTTATAAGTACATTCCATGAAAGATTTTTATAAATTTTTAGTTTGTAAATATACCTCACTTTTTACCCAAAATATATTTTCCTTCAGATTTATTATCTTACATTTTTTGTAATAAAAATCATTCGGTGACAACCATTTTGCTACTTACTGATCTTTTATCATTATTTAAAACAATTAATCATTTATCAGGTTTTGATTCAAAGAATCATTTATTTATGTTTTAAAATTAATTTGAATTGCAATGAAGATGAAGCACAGCTTGCATAAGGTCGCACAATACAAAAAGGAACAACCATTAAATCATCAAAAGAATGCTAAGGTTGCAAATATGTGTCCCAACTTGAAATTAAAACTCCGAAGTTTTGAACTATTATAATTTGGGATTTCAGAAAGGAGGGTATGACTCAAATTTTCCCTTAAGTCTTAAACCTTCTAAAGTCTTTTTATAAAGGTTGCTTCTAATGCTCAAGAGATATGATGCAAAAATTAGTGTAACATTTTTTCTATTTTGTGAAAAAGACAATTTTACCCGGTCGTTAACTTCTATCGGTGCAAATATGATGGCAAGAGATATCAATGCAGCATTTTTAAGACTTTTAGGGAAGGTTTGTGTAATTATAGTCAAGTGTCATTTGTGTGCAATATAGACAAAATTTGGGATTGTTTGTTCAATTTACCTGGACAAAATGAGGTTGGTTCGATGGTAAACCTCTCATACATGTAACATGAGATTATGGGTTTGAGTCCTCACTCTCTCAAAAAACCCTTGAATTTATAATGTAATACTTCAAAAAAAAAAAAAAAAAATACCCCTTTTGTTATGAAAGTAAATTGAGTGCTTTTTTTTTTAAAAGCATTTAATATAAGTTATTATTATTTAAACTATTATAATTTGTGGATTGAAGAGGAGAAATATGACTCAAGTAGTCGAGTCCACACTTAAACTTTCGTGATTTAAAATTTTTCTTTACATCATAAAAGTGTTATAAAAAAAAAATGTTTTCCTAGAAAAGCAATGAAATTAATAATCTTTTTTCATCAAAAATCCTTTTTACAAGTACTTTTTATAAAATTCACTTTTATGCAAAAGTATACTATTCAAAACCATCACTTCAGGGTTCAAAAAATTTCTAACACTCTATACTCTCCTATTTTTAAGACTAACACTAACTTAAAAATAAGTTTTAATAGCACTTAAAATGTGAATCTGACGAATATACCCTTAAACACAATCACAAAGATAAGTCTGTCGCTTTGTTATTCGAGACTTATTTTCATATTTTTGAGACTTATTTGGTATTTTTGTAAATTCTGAGACTTGGCAAAATACAAAATTTTCCAAAAAAAATAATTTTTATCGACCTCCATTGAAGGTCAAACTACTTCGACCTCTACGGAGGTCGAAATCGACCTCCAATGGAGGTTGAAAAGACTTCCATTTTGACCTCCATTAGAGGTCTGTTCCACCTTCATGGGTCCTCTATCGATGAAGGCTTTTGAAAAAACAAAAATTAAATCTAATGGCAGAAAAGTAATAAAAGAAGAAGGTGAGGGTATTTTTATCCATTGGTGCCATTTAAATTCAAATTATTAATCTAGTGTTATTCCTACAAATCACTATGAATTTGGTGCTATTTAGGTCTATTTCCACTTCATACATATCCCTTAATTTCAAAATTTATTTTCCAATTAAGTCCACTTCATTCATTGTTAGAAAGAATTAATTAAGCAATTTTGTCTTGAATCATGTTAGGCTCTGTTTGGGAGAGCATCTCAAGTGAATCTTTTTGCAGTAGATCTTTTTGAAGTAGAGCTTCCACAAGTAGAGCTTTTAGAGAGTAGATGTTGATCGTTCGGTTGTCAATTAAAACAACTCTTTTAAGCCGTAGATCGTTCAGTAAAATAAAATTTAAAAGCTCTTTTAAATGATAGAATTACCAAAAAGGACAAATAAAAGAATTTAACACTTAACCAAACAAATATAAGATTATGAGAACATATCATTTTTTTTAATGTTTTTGAAAAGAAAAAAAAAACTGTATTATAAAATAAATTTATAAACAATACTAGTTCAATTGAAACTTCAAATAGAAAAAGACACATAATAGTTGAAGGATATAAAATTTTAGTTTTATATTTTTAGCACAAATAAAATTTCAGAATTTAGAAAGATGTAACATAAATAAAATTTTACTAAAGAAAAAAAAATTGAAAAGAGAGGTCTTGAAACTTACAGGTTAATGATGAATCTTTCAATATTTTGAAGTGAAAGAAGCCAAAGTAAAACATTATTGTTGAGAAGTAGTATTTAACGTGTTAAAGAAAGATTTCACTAGGGTTTTAAGTTAAAAAGATAATGTGTAATTAATAAAATATAATAGGGTTATATTAGACATTTAATGTTTTTTTTTTAAAAAAAGTTCAAAAATGTCTAGTTGGAAAAGCCTGAAATTTGAGCTTCTCTAAATAAACGTAAAACAGCTTTTTTAATCTTTGAAAGCTTTATTGGAGTGTCAACCAAACAACAGGAAAAAAATTGAAAAGAACTTTTTTAATTAAAAAATCTCTTTTAAACGGTTGATAAGCTCTTTCAAACAGATACTTAATTGATTTTGTTTATACATGAATACAATAGACCGTTGTATTATTTGCTATGTGTACAGACAATAGTTTTCCCTTTTAGGTTTTGTACATATGACATATAAATACAGCTGTTAACAGCCGAGCATTGTATTGGAGATATAGAAAATATACATAAATATTTTCTCTTCCCTTCCTCTTATCTTTCTTATTTCTTTACCAAAACACGTTTATTTTTCACATTTGAACTCTGATTGTTTTTTGCCCCTAAGGCGTAATTCAGCCGGTAGATGGACAAGCTTGGGACTTGAACAAATGACTCTAAAGATAGTGACTCGAATCCTACCAATGACATAAAACTTAAAAAAAATATCCGATCTAAAAAGGAAGATAGATATATATAAAAAAAATTTCACATATGAACTTCGAGCTCATTAGGGGGGTTGAGTTTCCACTAAAAAGTTCAAAATTCTTCCCGGGAAACAAGGTAGTGTCCATCAACTCAATTTAGAAAAGTAGAAGCTTATTTTAAAGTCAACTAAAGAAACTTAATAGCATTTTTCAACTTTATATTTTTTATTGACTTTAATTATTTGTTTTAAATTTCTAATATTATAACATAATTAAACAAAAAGTTGTGATCCTTAACGCACTTTCAAAAAATAAAAATGGGTTTAAGGAAGCAATAATCCTACATAAAAAAGGATTATGGGAGTGATTAATACAATTAATAATAAAAAATAAAAATGGATAAGCCTTGTTAGGTGGGTCGGTGGTGGTGGGATGAGCCGATGAGGGGACCATCCGCCATCACTTTCGGTTTAAATGCAGCATACCTTGTGTACACGTAATTTTATTTATATACTATTGAAAGTTTGAAACTAACACCACCCACTGGAATTAGATCCTACCTGGATCAAGGATCTACTGTACAGTATCCATACGAGTAATGTGAGACTCGAACTTCCAATTCGTTATCTAGATCGAGCACCAAGAGTGCAGTCCCGATATGAGTAATGTGAGACTTGAACTTCCATGCATCAATTAAGAGTTAAATGTTTATTTTTTTAATTAGTATACTATAATTGGGGTTTGGAGGAGGACAATATGACCCGAATTCAAAATATTGTAATGTAGGTGTAAGAGGTATACTATATAGGTGGAGCATATATATTCAAGTTTTGGGCCTCTGCTTATACCATTAGATCAACCTAGAGTTGACGTTATTTATTTATTTATTTATTTTGAGTTTTTATAGTATTATTTTTTGTCTTTTTCGAAATTGTCATATGTTAATATAAAGTCCTTTTTAATCTTATGATATACTATCGTCACTATATATATATATATTTTATGATATACATAAACCCTAAATTTATGTAATATTTCAATATATACATATATACAATCCCTTTCTCATTAGTACGCACTGATATAAAATACATCGGTGTATTGCATCTAGATCATAGATTATGGAGAAGCATTGACAAGTGCATACAGATCAAGTCAAAATATATGAATTTAATGGTCCACATGCAATGTACCGATATATATTCCTCAGTGCGCACTAAGGTGATCAGTTCTATATATATAGCAGTTATCAGGTCAGGTATACCTGACGATATTATCGTACGGTTTCATTAATTCTCGTTATGTAAATTTTTTATACGATAATTAGTAAAACTGTACGATAATATCGTAAGAAGTACATGACTATATAATTTATATATATATATATATATATATATATATATATATATATATAACAATCTTTTGGTGTGGCCTACGTGCTCGCTTTTGTTTGGGGTTGTTTTCCCATTGGTTTTTTTGTGTTTTATCACTTTTTTCTTTTCTGTGATGCTTTTTCCCTTTAGGTCGTATTCATAAGGGTTTTTCACTATATAATTCGCTTGTGATGTTTTTTCCCCTTAGGTCAAGGGGTTTTTCAGTATATAATTCGCTTGTGATGCTTTTTCCCTTTAGGTCAATCTAATTTTATTAATATATATATATATATATATATATATATATATATATATATATATATGTAACAATTTTTTATTGGATTAGGAGGAAGGAGATGTAATAAATAGAAATGTAATTACATAACACATGGTAAGGATATCATCCGTTGAATAAAATAAAGTTAACTTAAATGTATAAATATAAATTGAAAATCATTATGCTAATGGCCTCTTACTAATGTGGTATGACTTTTCAATAGGAGACTCCACCACCACAGTTCAACGCCTAACATATATATATATATATATATATATATATAATTTTATTCCTTGTCCCACCTCACATGTGGGTGCTCTCCCCCCCGCCCTGTGGAAGTAGTTGTCCGGTGTATGAATATGATACGTTAGGTGCTCGTGCCTGGTATTGACAAAAGAATGTGGACAAAAGTGAGGATAAAGATGGAAAAGAGCGGATCGAGCAACACGGAAGGTAATAGGTAATAGCTAATAGCTAGCTGTTCATAAATAAAAAACAAGTTGACCTTGACTAACTTGTTATACAAGTCATCCTACCCTCAGCTCCTCATTTTTGACTAGTCAACCAATCCATCTATTTTCATATCATCCGCTTCTCCACTACAAAATTATAAGTTATAACAACCCACCATATGCCTTTCAAAAAATCCATATGCAAATTCTTTAATTCATATGAACTTTTGCAAATTCTTTTTTTTTTTTTTAAGGAACTTTTGCAAGTCTTGAATATTTTTAAAAAAACTTCAAAAATTTGGTAAAAATATTTTAAGTGAAATTTTGAATAGCTTATATACTGTTTCATATTTATTGGAACGAACATTAAGGATGGTAATTAAAAATAGATGATTTAAATTAAAACAGAGTTGGAATATATATATATATATTTGGGTATCAAGAATCCTGGACTTATAGGAAACCTCGGCCCATGCCCTCGGCCACACAAAGATACAAACGGGTAAATCAGAACTTACCTTCGCGCAATGCAATTGCTAAGAGTAGAACCAAGAACTTAGAATTTTCATCCCAAGCCTTGAACCACCAACACAACTACCTTGTGGTTTATATAATCATAATATTAATATAAAACTTAAAATATAAGTTTGTGTGTCTATCGTTGCTCACATCATATCATAAATGTGAGATAAATTTGCTCTTTCTATATATATTAATAAAATATAATCTTTAAATTATTAGATAAAGCAATTCCAACAACTAAGATTATACATGACATACCGGAAGAGCATCTGCGATGTAAAAGTGGCTTACATACTAAAAATGGTTGGCATAGCAACAATATCAATAGACTTGTTTCCTATATGGTATAAAGATAGACTTAATAGATAGACTTAATAGACAAACAACTCAAAATTTGGTCTCTAATGCTTCTGTTTAAAACCTAATTTTTTTTAATCGCTTTTCTAGTTTTATAACTTTTTTTTTTTTTTTTTATTTATTTTACAAAACATAGAAGAAAAATTAATGTCAATTTCATGTTAACAATGTCTAACATTTTTTTTTTTACCAGATTACCGTGCGGTTGAATATGGAGATACATTTTTTAATACTCTCTATTTATTTTATAAGGCATCTCTTCTTTCCACAGATTACTCTTGCATTCCACAGATTACTCTTGCATTAAAAATCACTCTTGCATTAAAGAACTCTGATTAATGCATATTAAAAAATACATACTTTAAACCAATCACATTACATGAACACAATATCTATAGATTGCGTTAGATTTTGGATAGTCAATCAATTTAACACACAACTTTAAAAATAGAAAATCATTTAACATACTACAATTTTCTTTTTCATTCCCAAAAAGGATTGTTTTTTTTTTTTTCTGTTTCTTTTCAACAAAAAAAAGACCTTGTAATACAAAAGTGACTTGTGGCCTAAGAGAGGCCTCAAAACAATCAAAAAATAGGTATCTGAAACTTCTATACCTACAATTTATGAATATACATAAATAAACCAAATGTATTAATATAAATATACAACAAACAAACATAATGCAATGAACAAATGAACCTGATCACCTTCTTATTCTCTTCTAAAATTCTAATCTTTCCCCATATTTTTCTATGCAGATTTTTCAGTATAGCAAAGATTCAAAGAACAAGTCATCCCTTGGTTCTTCCTTTGTTATTGGATTTCCTTCATTCATGTATGATCCCAAAGGACTTGCCAATAATCCTGAAAAACCATATCCCCCTGGACTTTGCAACATCTCTAGGGTAAAGGGTGCTTGCCCGTCCGATGATGGTAGCCTCACGTTTCGAAGAGGATTCGCCATGGGGTTGTTCGAGTGATTAGACATAGCCGGTGCCCTAATCGCCAGGCTTGCATTGTGATCGTTGTTGTTGTTGTTACTGTTGTTGTTGTTGTTGTTATTGGGCAGTGGTAGAGATCGGCTACCACTACCGCGAGCTGCTGGAACATCATGGTTGTGTTTTCCCTCATAGGTTGTGATTACTGCTCTTAGATCATGAGATGCTCTCTCAACATGCTTCCTCACCGGACACGCTGGGTGTGTACACTTGTAGTAGCTCCTACAAGTTGCAATGAAATAGGAACAAAATCTTGAGTTGCAAGGAAAAAAAAAAAAAACACTGAATCCTCAAAGGTTATATGTTAAAATTCAAGACTCATTGATACAACGAGGATCATTTAACAGAATCCCACTTCATTTATAAAATTTAGATCATACTTTTTTAAACGAGTCCCCAAGAACAAAACCGTGCAGGGTAGTCCAACAGCGGACAATACCCATATCATTTGATATTCAATCTTTCTAAGAGGAGATAAAAAACAAAATGAACCAACCAAAAAGACAGGCATAGAAACATAAACCACTTTTAAAGAAACTTATGTGAGGCACAAAAGCCTAAACAATACTATTAAGTATCATAGAACTTGCTTTTGGAGATACTAAAAAGAACAAAAGTAATTGAAGTACAAAGAAGGAAATGATATATCATATATATATATATATATTTTACCTTGGATTTGGATTTCCCTTGACCACTTTCTGCCCATACTTCCTCCACCTGTAACCATCATCTAGAATATCAATATCACTTGTGGTTTGAACCACAACTCTTGGTTCTCTCACTGTTCTATTTCCAGGAGCTGATATTCCTTCATTTTCTCCCTCAATTTTCCTGAAATACAATAATCAGTCATACTAATTTCTACCCAAATTAGCCTATTGTACCAAATTATTGTTATACAATTAGATTGAACTAGACTATTTGTCGACATAGACCAATCCAATCCGGTCTGGCCACCGGACCGGATTGGATTGGACTAGATTAAACAATTGGTCGGAATAATCTAATCCAATCCAATTCAATCCTGCACATCAAACGCGACATTTAGATTATAATAAAACTCACCATCTTTTGGCCTCAGGTTCTTCTTCATCGTAATCATCTCCACCACCGGATTTACTCCTCTGCGATGCCCGATCAAAGTCTTCATCTCCGACCGAAATCGAAGAGTTTTCAGGGGTAGCAACAGAGTCCATCTGTCCACTTCCATGAGTACTACTAGCAAAGGACTGATCATGGACCTCCCCTGTGGTAGTATTCTGATTAGACCCCTGAATTACATTAGAACTAACCGAGGAAGACGATGATCGCCTTGTAGATTGAGGCTTTGGATGGTTATGGCTTCCCTTGTAGACAATCTCTGTAATCTGTCCATCCAATGACCTCTCAACTTTCTTCTTGGTTGGACAATTAGGGAATGTGCACTTGTAATAACTCCTTGGATTTTCACTTCCTTTCACTTGTTTTTGTCCATATTTTCTCCAATTGTACCCATCATCAGATTTCCTGCTCTCTCTAATTGTATTTGCATGAGTCTGAGTCTGAGTTTGAGCCTGTTGATTGTAGTTTCCATAATCTGATTGGAACCCATTATTGCTATGACTGTTGTTTGTTGTTTGTAAGGTTGAAATCTCAGGAGAAAAGCTCTTCATTGAATCTGGCTTTATAGAATTCTGGTAGCTCCATGGTTGTTGCTGTTGCTGTTGCTGTTGCTGTGAAAACATATTAATTTGAAACAATTTTCATCAAAATCAAGTCTAAAAATTGAAGAAAAACAGAGGGAATCTGAAAAATCAGTGTTAACATACAGTTTGAAACAGAGTTGATGATGTTGTGTTAGGCCTTGTTTGTGTATGGAAAGAGAAATCAGAGAAATTCTTCTCTTCCTGTTTGACACTTTGTTGTTGTTGTTGTGAAAAATGGCTTGAATTGTTCCTCCAATTGAAAGCTTGTGGTGGAAATGACCCAGTTGTTGGAGATGGCAAAAGCTGTACACAAAACAGCACAAAGATGAGCAAAAACACAACAGAAAAACACAAATTTCGATTCAAAAACTAAAAAAGTACTTACGTTGGATACGTTTAGAAGGACAGGAGAGTCAAGGAGCTCAGCTGGGCTGAGGCCAGGAGGGATTGAGAAGTAAGAAGAAGGAGAGAAGAGAGAGGGAGGAGAGATGGGTAGTGAAGGAGGCTGGATGGATTTGAATTTGGGTACGCCCGACCCGGTTCTCTCTGCAACACGATCCGAAAACCCACGTGTGGTGTTGGGTTCCTGTTGGAGTAGGTCGGTGAAGGAGGAGGAGGAAGAAGAAGAAGTGGGCATGAAAGGGTGTGCAGAGAAAGTGAAGTTGTTGGCTGATAAAGTGTCTAAGCTACCTGAAGAAGAAGTAGCCATGAAAACACAGAGGGATGGGTTTTGAGATTTTTGAGAGAGAGAGAGGTTGTGAAATGAATATGAAGAGAAGAGAAAATGAAGAAGAGAAGATGAAGAAGATTACGTATCGAACAAGATTTGTCTTTTATTAGTATTATTATTAATTTTTAAATTATTTTCTTTTAGTTTGGGATGTTTCTGGGAAGCTAGTGTGAGAGAGAGAGAGAGGAGGCTTGTTTGACCGTGGAAACTTTTGGCCAACGTGTTCGCGCGTGTGTGCGTGTGTGCGTGTGAAAGTGTATGTGTTGTGTTGTTTAGTTTTGTTTGGTCAAAGCTCGTGCATTTGACTTGGTGGCGGCTTAAACTGGGAGATATTTCTTCTTTTATTTGTTTTAATTTCTGAATCTTTTTGCTGCGCTTGGATTGGGTTGGATGGATGGCTTCTGTTTATTTGTTTATTTAAATAATTATTTTCGTTTCAAAATTTAACAAGGTGTAGGGGACTTTTTGTTCACAGTTCACACACACTCCATTGTGAGTCAAAACTCAAAACTAGGGATGGCGTTTCCCATAGGGCCCATCCCCCACAGCCCCATGGGTTTTAAGAGGTAAATTTTACCCCCAAATAGGTTTTAAGAATTTAGGGATGGGATGGGAGTGGGAGCAAACTTGATCATTATTTTATAAATTGGGAAGGTGGTGGGGGATCACCCCTAAACTCATTCCCCATGTAGTTATCAAGTGAGGTATACCATATTTTAATTTCGATAAGGATCTTGATGAAATCAGATCTATTTTTATGAATTTTGATTTGAATTTTTCTGAAGACTATAAGTTCATGAAAATCTACCTATGAATAAAATTTGAGAATTTTTCAAGTACTAGAACTATTTTTTTGAATTTTCCTATATCTCTCCTTTTTTTAGATGCCTTTATATTTAACAAAATCGAGATAAATAGTTCTTATGCTTAAAAAATTCTTAAATTTTATTCATAGGTAGATTTCATTAAACTTATGATCCACAAAAAAATTCAGATCAAAATTCATAAATATCGATGTGATTTCATCAAGGTCCTTACCGAAATTAAAGTAAGGTATAGCGCACTTGATAAGTACTGTATATATATTATTTTTATTTTAATTTATATCTAAAGTTTTAACAATTTAAAAAGAAAAAAAAAAAAAACTAATATATTATAATATTAACTTGAGTTAGTAGTTACTGGTTAACATGAGTATTGATCGAAGATGTATACTTTAAATTTGATTTGTTATGACTTTTATTGTGTAATACTCTATTTGAAGCATTTGTATTTATTTTGGATTTCTTTACCAATTATATATTTTAGAACGAATATTTTGATTACTTTTTGGATTGAATATTTTAATATGGTCAAATTAGAGATTGGAATGGTCGGATTCCAAATTTTGAATTCCGATTTTTAAACTGGAAATTGGAAATTAGAAATTAAAAATTTAGAATTGGAAATTGAAAGTAATTAGGGAAATAGGGATTAAGGGTGGGGGTGGGGAAATAGGGGAACCTCCCCCCAAAATGCCACCCCCCACACGCGCACACACACACACACTCACGCACACGCACGCATGAGGGTGGGAAGGGTTGAGGAATGGGGTTGGGATAGGAGAACCATCCCCCACCCCATTGGGCCCCACGCCCATCCCTAATCAAAACAATTTTTTGAGGCTCCAAACTAGTACCGTGTTACTGTGGATATGGTGATTCTATATTTATCCTCTTATATCATCTCAAATGTTATTATGTATTTTTGAATTTATTTTATTGTTAATGACATTATACAAAAACAAAACAAATTTAGGGGTAGCGAAGTGAAAATAATTTAAAACAAAAGTTCGAGTTACCATTGCCATAAATGGTATATAATAATAAATAAATAAATAACAAATAAGCAATTGAAAGAAGAGTAATATTAAATAACCCAAAAAATTCAGCTCAAAATTCATCTCAAATGATTTGGCAAATGAGTTGTTATCACTACACAAATTATAAGGTGATGTGTTGAATAATATGGTAAGAAAAATCACTTGCCACATCATTTGAGTTTGTTTTTGGACTAACTTTTTAGATTGTCTGGCATTAGTGTTATAATAATAATTATTATTATTATTCAGATATTTATTATATTAAATTTATGGAAATTTGCATAAACTTCCCTATATTTTAGGCTTAATTGTAGTTGGATAGACCTTTTGTTCAAAATTACATAAATCTCCACCGCCGGCAATTGTTATCCATTGTTACCTATCAAATAAGATAAATTACATTACGTACAAAAAAAGAAGATAAATTACATAATTTATTAGTTAAATAATTAAATATAAAACAAAAAATATAAACTTAGGAGATCATATCTCCACCATTCATCAATGGTGGAGATTTGATATCCCCCATCATTTAATTAATTATAGTAATAAATGGATGGAATGGATGACGAAAATCCGATCTTTTCCATAATCTAATTATTAAAAAAAAATGTCGGATAAAATTTAATCTTAAATTAAATTAACCAACAACAAGCACTATAAGCCTATGCTGCCCTTGGAAATTATACACCATCTACGAACTAAAATTTTGTTCAATGATTTCTTTTCTTTTTACAACAACCTAATAAATCATACAAAACAAAAGGTAAAGCTTTTATCAAGAACAAGAAATCATGTAAGACAAAATTAAAAATATTTACGACCCATAAAAAGCCCAAAAATCGTGGAGAACAAAACTGGAAAATTCACAAAACTCTTCACCAACCTATCTCTCACAACTTTCTTTGTTTCCTCCTCTTTGGACTCCACACGGTCTAACACATTCGAGTGGGTAAAGCTTGACCCGAAGCCCAATTTGGGCAGAAACCGGTCATGCCCGATCAGAGAGTTGAGATTCAAAGATCTCCCCCATTGGAGGATATGTGAAGATCTCCTCCTAAGTGTCCTCCATGGAGGACATATGCAAATCTCTCCATTTTATTTTTTAAAAAAATTTACAATTATTTTTAGATAATTATTTAAATAATTGATCAAATATCTCATTAAGGGCAATTTATACATTTTGTGCGAAAAGGCTGGTCAACACTCAACAATTAACTTTGGCGGAAGTCAATTGATAGGAAGGGAGGTTTGTGCAATTTTAAGCAAAAAGTCCATCCAATTGCTATTAGGCTTAAACTTGGCGAGGTTTGTGGAATTTGCGCATAAATTTATCGATAAGGTTTGGTGATTGGTGAATTGATGAATGGTGAGACACGTATATTTTTTTTTTTTTTTTTTTTTTTTTCTTTTCTTTCTATTCAGCTTTAAAGACAATGAATGTGGAAGGCATATAAAAGTCAATACAATTCTAGAAGATGAATCAAATTTCTCATCAAAACGTGTAACTGAGGGCAGTTTCCTTCTTCTTGTAGGCCCATCACAACTTGCCTTTGTAGTTTATATCTTTAATCTTTTTGAAGTACAAATGTATCTTCCTCTTGAAAAAATTAGATTTTGAGGTGGGTCCTCGTCATTACAAAAAACATACTAACATTATCTTATATCATTTTACTATTCATTTGAGAGCATCTCCAACGATCTCACCTGAAGACATCCCTTGACTTAATTAAGGGAGTAGATGCATTTTTACAGCTCCAATAGGTCCCTAAATAGCTCCATTAATTATGTTCTAATGGAGTTCATTTCCTTAATTAAGGGGGCGTTATAGACCCCTTTAAAGTGGGCTCTACTTATTTAAGATTATTTTATTTTTTTGAAAAACTCTATATATTTAAAGCCCATAATTGACAAACAATATCTAATATTTAAACACGATATCTAACATTTAAATAATAATAAAAAATTATTAAATGGGTCATTCAAGAGAGTATTGTTGGAGCATATACTCCCTTAATGGTCCCTTGTAATAACATACACCCTTAAATAAGAAAGTCTCCAAGAGAGACGGTTGAAGATGCTCTGAGGCTTAAATTCTTGTTGATCGAGATAAGGTTGATCTGATGGTATACCTCTCATACCCACACCATAAGATTGTGAGTTCGAGTCTCTCTCCCTCCTCAAACCCCGAATTATTGTAATATTTTAACAAAAATTAAATTTAATTCTTGTTGATCGGATGGATATCCAAATAGAAAAGTTTTTATCTTTATTATTAATTTTTATATATTCCTAATAAGAATTATATGATATAAAAGACTAGAGTTTATTAGTTTGTGACCATCATTCTCTTTACTTTTAGTACAGAATATTTTGGATATTATGTTGATCCGAAATTTTACCTTTAACATTTTTTATTAATTTTTTTTTTTTTTTTTGCACATTTAGAGTTTGTGATCGGTCATTTAACAAGAAAAATAATAAATATAAAATTAACCATAACCAATAGTTAATTAGTAATACACTAATGCATGTGAGAACAAATCTTTAAATGTTCAACAATCAATTGATACCTTCACATGGGGAGGGATGCCAATGTCTTGTTCGAACACTGAAAGTTTACATAGCAATGTCGAGATCTGATTCTAGAACAACTTTTTATGATTAGTATCCAACACAAAAGAAAGGATCTTTAATAAACTCATACGACCCTTAATACCTAATTGATACTTACGGGGAATTAAAGAAATTAAAAATAAAAAGCTCATAAACAGAGTATTCACAATAAGAAATAAACAACTAGCAAGGCAGAAAATATTTTATGCATCGGAGTATATGTACTTTGTCCAATGAAATCATGTCATGTGATATGAATAACCAACCCAAAAAGTTAGTCCATTAAATAGGGAGGCTATTTATTTATTTATTATTATTATTATTTAAGTATGACTAGAGATGCACATTTTTCCCCGGGGCCCCAATTCCCCGCGTCCCCATCCCCATTTGGGGATTTTTTTTGGGGAAAAATGGGGAAATGGGGAGGGATGGGGATGAAAATCATCCCCAAATTGAAATGGGGATGGGGATGGGGGGACCCCTCCCCATCCCCATTTCCCCATTTTCCCCACAATTATACTGAAATGGGGATAGGGGGGTGGGGTGGGAGGTCCCCCATCCCCATTTCCCCCAAACATATATAAATATAATTATAATATATATTTTTAATTTTTTTTTTATTCTTTGAAAACTCTAACTCCCTAAGTATATATACACATTTACTCTTTAATTTGTTTTTTTTTTTTTTATTATTATTGAAATGTTTGTTTTTTTAATTTAATTTATAATTTTTAGTCAAATGGGGAAATTGGGGAGCGGGGGAAATGGGGAAATTGGGAAAAACAGGGAAAATGGGGAATTGGGGATGGGGATGGATATAGGTCCCTCCAAAATTCCCCATCCCCATTTTCCCCAAATGGGGAAATGGGGAGGGATGGGGGAAGGGTTTGGGAAGTGGGGATGGGGATGGGGGGACCTATATCCATCCCCATTCCCCAAACGTGCATCTCTAAGTATGACTCTTTAATTTTTAAATTTTTTTTTACTCTTTAATTAACGCATATGACAGGGTGTGTTTCATGCACATGATTGGACTATTTCTAATGTTCAATACTTTAATTGGTTGGCTCATTAGATTGGAAAACCAATTCGGTATGTCCACCGTTAATCCCACCTAGGCAGGACTAATCAAACCCACCAATTTGATGGGTTTGTATAATCCCATCTAGGTGGGACTATATTTTATATATATATTTTTTGTTTTTTTAATTAATAATAAGTAAATCATAGATTTAAAAGTATTTAAAAACAATATAAAACTTTAGCTTTATTTTAATTTAATTTTGAATATTTTAAATTTAATAATATATAAATTAAAATATTTATTTTGTTAAAAAAATTATTTTAATAATTCTTTTTTCAATTTTCACTCGATTACAATTTACAAGAGACTAAGATTATTTCAATCCTAGTTCCTCCCAACGGGATTGAAGAATTTAAACTTGTTATCCCACTTATATATTTTTAATTTTTTATTAAATACATATATTGAAAAATTGAAAAATATTTAATTTATTTAAATATTATATTAATCTATAATTTAATTATTATTATTATTTTGATATTGTTACTTTAATATTATTATATTTAGTGAAATCCCATGTATCACCAAACAAACAAAACATAGTATTGATTCAGTCAAATCCTATATTTCTCCAAACACAGCAAGGTATTAATTTAATCAAGTCTAGTCCAATCTCATCTCATATAATCTCCATCTAATTTCAATCATACCCAATATAATAAAATAGTCTAATACAATCCCGCACACCAAATGAGACCTCAACACCTTTTTATTTTTTTTGAAGTATTATACAACTACATAAATTCGAGATTTTTTTAGGAGAGAATGACTTGAACCCGCAACCTCGTGATGCAGGTGTGAGGGATTGCCATCAGTTCAACCTCATCTCGTCATCTTAACACCTAATTGAGATGGGGAAATTTAAAAAATAAATAAATAAATAGAGTAAACAGTAGATAGATTCTACTAGCTAGAATGTGAGAAAGCCTTGTATGCATCGGGGTGTATGAAATCTGTCCAATGATATCTTGTTATGTAGTATGAATTATTAATAAATATATTCTCCATCCCACAAACATAATTTTAGTCACGGGATGCACCTTCATGCATAACTAATAAGTATAATGAAACTAGTCCCACGTCTAAATAATTGAGTGCATTGCAAATAATGTCAAATCAATAACACTCATAGAAGCTACGTTTTTCAATCTCAACATGCAAAATAATTTCACTTTAAATGTAATGGTTTGGTGGCTGCTACTTTTAATTGGCTCTACTTGCTTGAGTGAATCTAGCTAGTTATCTAATATTTTTTTCTCCTATTATTTTGTGAAATAATATAGAGACAATTCCAAAAATAAAAAATATAAAAACAACAATATGATTTAGCTAGGGGGCACTATTTAAAAAGCTCATTAGCTAAAACACCCTGTCTGACAATAAGCTAGGTATTTATCTAATTTTGAAATTGTGATTATTATTATTATTTTCTCAACTTTGATTGACCTAAGGGAAATAGCATCACAAGCAATAAGCTAAACAACCCCTAGACATTATCTAGAACTATATAAATAATAAAAGAAGAGAACAAAGCGTAGCACAGGTCAAACCGACCACAAAACACAGAAAGCAATTTGTAGAAATTGTGATTATTGTTTATTTTATTATGAATTTGAGACCATTTTGTAGAAAGCACTTTTGAACAAAAATAAAATAAAATTACAGAAATACATGATCACAATTATGCTTTTACTTTTTGTTAATCCATATTAGGGACTAAATATAAAACAATTCTTAATTAATATTTCATAGTGTACGTGAGCACACTATGAATGTCAACTTAGTATAGTTTCTTACATGATGAGAATCATAAACCTGAATCCTGAAATGAAGATGTTTTGTTCAAAGTCAATTAAGAAACTGAAGTTGACAAA
This sequence comes from Acer saccharum, assembly GCA_030490815.1. Classification (NCBI taxonomy): domain Eukaryota; kingdom Viridiplantae; phylum Streptophyta; class Magnoliopsida; order Sapindales; family Sapindaceae; genus Acer; species Acer saccharum. The sequence goes on from CM059866.1 coordinate 31,717,873, forward strand.
TGACAATTACTACAAGTCTTATTTAATTAATTTAGTACTAACTTGCTTAGTTGCTTACCCCACTTTACATTTTTATTTAATTGATTAGCTTACTAATTTGTTGGATTGGAAGATGGAAAGGTACTGACCACTTATAATAGGTCTAAACAAAAACCATTAAGACTTGTATTATATATATATTGTGACTTGTGACTTTGTGAGGTTGAGCAATTAATATATTTCCAAGCAGAAAAAGAGCCAACTTCAGTTTTCAACATTTTGTTTCACTTGTCTGTGGTGGCCCCAAAAGCCAACAAATTTCACTTGGCTGAACTGCAAACCAATTTAGTTAGACAACCCAAGCAAGACACATTTTGAAGACAATCTGATCGAGCTGAATTTTGGTTGTGAATGTTGTCTATTTCATTCAATCATTGGTTATTTATTTATTTATTTTATTTTATTTTTATATAAAAGAATTTGTAACGTTATTTCAAATTAATTAAGTAATTCATTATTGATATCCATTTTTTTATATAAAAAATTACAATTTATTGATAGATATTGATAATTTATTTTATATTACTACTTTTTTTATATATAGCTTTAATCAATTATATATATATAATTAAAATATATACAAAATTTAATAAGTATGAGAAAATTGGAAAGAACTTGAGATGCACATTTTCCCTCGAATCCTCACTTTTTTTTTTTTTTTTTTTTTTTGGGGGGGGGGGGGGGGGGGGGGGGGGGCGGCATTCCCCATTTTCCCCCCACAATTATATTGAAATGTGGAGGGGGCGGCATTCCCCATTTTCCCCCACAATTATATTGAAATGTGGATAGGGAGATGCCCCATCCCCATTTCCCCCAAACATATATATAAATATAATTATAATATATATATTTTAATTTTTTTTTATTCTTTGAAAACCCTAATTATTTATACTCATTTACTCTTTTAAAAGACAAAAACTAGAACCTAAATCTAAAATTCCCTCTCAAGATTTATAATGGAGTGTTTGTTTTTTTAGTTTAATTTGTAATTTTTAGTCAAATGGGGAAATGGGAGAACGGGAAAACTGGGAAAAAACGGGGAAAATGAAAAACTAGAGTTGAGGATGGATATACCTCCCGTAAAAATTTCCCATCCTCATTTTCCTCAAATGGGGAAATGGGAGGGGATGAGGGAAGGGTCTGGGAAGTGGGGATGAGGATAGGGATGGGAGAACCTATATCTATCCTCATTCTCTAAATGTGCATATGTAGAAAGAATGTAGGAAGCAAAAGAGACTCGTAATCTCATCCCAACAAAAAAACAAATAAGAGAGAGAGACGTATATTTCAACGAGGCATCACAAATTAAAACACTGAAACATCAATATGGTGTTTCCATTTTTTTTTTTTTTTTTTTTTTCCTATTTAATGTCTAAACTCTGAAGGCCAATTTTTGTTTCCCATGTTTTGTTGTTTTACTTTTGGTTTTTAAAACTTCTACCGAAATGTATTTGTCTTTATCTAAAAAAGATGAATCATGTAATGTTTCTATTAATGTAATATATTCCCATTTAATAGATGAATCAAGTAAAGTCACATTATCTAAAAAGATGGACAAGCTTGGGGCTTGGGTAAATGACTCTCAGGTCAACGACTTGAATTCTATTAATGGCGAAAGCTTTCAAAAAAATACCTGATCTCGAATTAATAAATAATGTCAAAAAAAAAAAAAAAAAAATCTAAAAAAGATTAATCAAGATATACCATCACTCTATGCCCCTATGTAGCATACAACCTATGTTCAAGTGGCTGTCGCTCCCCCCTTCTTCAAGTATTACATTTATAACTATTACAATAATGACTCTATTGCCACCCATAAAATATCTTTCCGCACATGTTTTTCTTCCTACACCCATGTTAAAAATTAAAATTATTAATTTTAGAGAGCTTCTCCTTACAATCCACAAATGATCTATTTACACTCCAATTTAATTTTTTTATTAATGACAATTTTAACCTGAATTAAAATTACTAAACAAGACGAAAAAAATCTAAAGACATTCCAAACTAATTAAATTCTCCTAAATATGTTATTACCATATTAAACACTCTCTTCTAATAACTCTCTCTCTCTCTCTCTCTCTCTCTCTCCATTTTTCAAAAAGAAAAAAAAAATTCATATCTCCATACTTTCTCGATTAATCCTTGATTAATAGTTAAAGAAAAAAAAAACTTATAAATATGTTAACAGTAATATATATATATATATATATATATATATATATATATATATATATACAGAATTCTATTATCAGTTCGAACTAACAAAAGTTAAATCAGTTCCTTACATGTGGGCCACTAGATTTAAATACTTTGACTTGGTTGTATGCACTTGTCAGTCAAAGTATTTAAATCCAGTGGCTCACATACAAAGAACTGATATAACTTTTGTCAGTTCGAACTGATAATAGAAAGACTGTATATATATATATGAAAAAGTCAATTTTCAAAAGAAAAAATAGATATATGAAAACTTGATTTATTGCAACTAGATTCGATTAAATTCAGAATTTATAAGACTGATGAAAGAATTAAAGTTCTCCAGGCAATCACATACCTACAAAAGTAACACAAAGCATTTTCATATTTCGATTAAAAGAAAAAAAAAAAAAAAAAAAAACAAAGTACTTGTTCTTTGAGTTTTTTTTTAAAATATATAAATATATACGGTTTCTAAAAATCAAGTTTACTCGTATATAAGTTTTTTTTTTTTTTTTTCTTAACTGATAGTCTTGTTTGAGAAAGAATAGTGATAGAAAATTAGAAATATGTATCGGAGGAGAGATGGTTTAATATGGTAAGTAAAATTTTAGGAGAGATTGTTTAATATGTAATTTATTAATCTAATAATTTAGGAGATATAATTTCTTTTTTTAGAATAGAAGAGTTAAAAGATAAAAAAGATAATCTTGGAACAAAATGAAGTATCTTCAACCAATCATGTGTTGGTGTGAGTGGTTCGGCGCTCTCATCCCTTAAGTAAGGTCGTGGGTTTAACCCCCCTTGTGAACGGAGCTACACATATTAGGAGCACTTTACCCCTTAGTGGGCCGACCCGATGCGAGTCCGGATTAGTCGGGGTGTGGTTTGGGCTGATTGCACCGTATGGTGGATCCACCCCACCCGGAAACCGGATGGTGTAAACCAAAAAAGGAAGTATCTTCAGAAGTTTTTTTAAATTTAAATTTTGATAATGAAATGTATTTAGTAAAGAAGTGTAAAAAGAAAAAATTGGATTGTCAAAAGAAGCTCTCTTAATTTTACCACCTATACCCTTTAAAATACCAAAACTATCCTTTAAGTATTTATTTATTTATTTTAAACATATATTTTTTCTCATTACACCCATTTCTCTTCATTAACTTCCACCATTGCAAATATATATATATATATATATATATATTGTACGTATAGTTCCTTCTTAAAAAAAATAATAATAAATAAAATAAAATACTTACGGTTTCTTCGTTCCCTTTAACAAATATAATAGAATTTACTCAGATAAAAAAATATAACATTCAAATAAAACTCTACAACTAAGATTTTACTTGGGCAAAAATAAAATACAAATTCAACTCTAAAACTAATTATATTTTTTTTCGTTGTTACTAGCTTACGGAATCAATGTAATGAATTATCTAAAAAAATCATGAAATCACAATGATTTTTACACATTTAATCATCGTCATAAAAAACAACAACAACAATAATTAAACAAACAACAATATGCATCTTCTTTTGTCTTAAAAAAAAAATAAAAAAATCAATCACTGAACAAATCAATTTTTTTTTTCATTTTTTTTAATAAATCCATCTAGCAAGTTTTTCGGTTTACAAACCAGTTAAATTAATAAGAATTTGTAGTAGAATTAAAGTAAAGTGAGTGGGTGAGTTATGTTTGAGAATCGTGTTGACTTGATCGAGTTCTGCAACCATTTTTTTTTAAACAAAAAGAGTTCTACATGACTGCAACTGCAACAATTTTTTATTCAATCACAAAACAATAATAAAAATGAAACTAAACATACTCATATGCTTTCGGAATCCATGAAATCAATTATTTGTTCATCAATTCTTTGACAATATGTTAAAAAAAATATATAAAAAAATTCCTGATTGATGCTGGGTTTGATTAAATATATATTATTAGGTTTATGATAGATTGTTCAACATATGGGTGTAGGAAGTAAATTTAATTTTCAATTATAAAAGTCATGTATTTTAAGTAATTAATGTAAGGGTATTTTAGAAATAAAAAAGTTTCATTAAAATATGGGGGTACGAATATATTTTATGGGTGACAATATAGCCAACCCTATTACAATAGGGCTGCTGGGACATGTCAAGATCACAATATATGTGCGGCCCAAATAACTATTCCTACTAATCGGGAGAAAACTTCCCACACATGCCTGTAAAATGCGTATTGTAAGACTCAAACCCCTAATCACCAGGTGTGGAATGGGGGTACACTTCATCTCTACTAAGAGGTGATGTGCTAAATTACATGATACTTGGACAGTCTTTTTTTAGTCCATCCCTTATGACAGACAAATGTAAGTGAATGGGTGCACCCTTAAAATTATTGTCAAGTCAAATATAAGTGATTGCCCAATTTTTTTTTTTTTTTTTTTTTTTTTCAGACCATATTCTCATAACCCTTTCTTTGGGTTGAACAACTCTCCAAAAATGGTACAGTAGATTATGCTAACATTGATTATTTTAAAAGTTAAGTCAATACTAAATTGGCCCTTAATAATAGTTAGGCGAGACAAGTTGGAAAACTTAAATGTATCGTGAACAAAAACTAGGAGTGGGCAAAAAAATTCATACACTGTAAACCGAATCAAATCAAACCAAACCACTCAGTTTGGTCCAATTTTGTACTTAAAAAAAAAAAAGAAAAAAAAAAAAGCCCGTAGGGTTTTATTTTAGTAAAACCGTATGGTCCGGTCTGATCTATGGTCCAATTATATCAAACTCGGACCGGACCGTAAACCGAATATTTTTAGTATTATTATTATATGTTACACCTAAACTTTTTAATAAAATTTTAAAAATAAAAAGTTAAAGTCAAAAACCCTAATTTATTATTTCATAGTTGTGTTTTTCGGTCACCAACTGGACAAGTTCGTGCAAAGTGAAAACATCCATTAACAAACAAAACTCCAAGCATAGGATAGTAAAAGATTTCAAACTGTTTCCATTATGTTACGAAATTATCACTAATAATAAAAATATTAATAATATTTAACTAAATTAGTGCTATTGTCATGGTTTAGTCATAAATTATTTTTGACTTGCATGCATTCAATTGCATTGTCATGATTATAGCAATAGCAAGTGATTTTATTTATTAATATTTTTTTTACTTCTAGAATTTCTACACAACACTTTATTTTTATTTTATTACTCTTTTAGCTTTTTTTAATTTGATGAACCGTATCTAACAGTAACTTACATGTCGCGTTAATTGCTCACCTTATCATTCCATATATATATATATTTAAATGGTCAAGCGTTTGGATTTCAAGTTAAAAACCGTTAAACCGAACCGGACCGAACCGAATAAATATAATTTGTCTGATCTGGTCTCCAAAAAAAAAAAAAAAGAATGGTCCAAACTAGTCCTATTTTTTAAAAGACTGAAATTTTTGGTTTGGTCCGGTTCTAGTCGAAATCGGACCAAACCGGACCGTGCTCAGCCCTAACAAAAACAATGAAAAAACTAATAAGAAAAATCATTTAGATTTTATTTGTGCTATTAAAAGAAATTCATACAAGGATAGGATTGTAATTGTGACAGTAGTAAATCTCACTAAAATTATTTTTGTAAAACAAATATGGAGATTTTCTCTTTACAATCCAACCTTTTCTTTTTACACTCATTTTCTAAAGACACTCAATTCTAAAATTTAAATTTAAAAAAAAAAAAAATCTAAAGATGATTCTTTTTTCTTGTTTCTTTTTTTAAAATATCCCTTTTATCTTTTGACACTACATTTAAAAAAAATTAATTAATTAAATCAACCCAAAAATTAAATGACCAAATTGGAATATTTTTTCAATAACAATTCACAATATGGGATATACCCTAAAACCCAATAATTTCAATCTTCCAATTCTTTTAAAAAAAAAAAAATAATAAATTGAATCATCCCTTTCTAATACAAAGAAATCAAACAATTAATCAAATTCTTAACTTATTGAATATAAGAAAATGAATCAATCATCCTCCATCCTATTCAATATACATAAACATCTAATAAGAATATTTTGATTTAGGATCTGGATTCTCTAGAGAACCATTTACCTCAGAAATTATTTTTAACGTTGTGGATAACCAATATATAATTTATTTATTTTAGAATAAAATTCTCTATGCAAAGAAGTGACCTGTGTAATTTTATTTTATTTTTGAATTCTTTGCACAATCAAAGTAATTTTTTAGTGTAGAATAATTCAAGCTTAAAATCACACTAACTTATAAACCAACGTGTTTGAGAGATTTTCCATTAAAAAACTTCATGCACCCTCAAAATAGAAAGAATGATTACTTCGGAAAAAAAAAAAAAGGAAAAAAAGAAAGAAGAATGTTTAAAAAAAACAAAACAAAAAACTTAAAACAAAATGGAAAGAAAGAAAGAAAAAGAAAACAATGTTAAAAGGTGCCTCTCTATCATTCGTGATTTTCTTCTAGTTACATATCATTCTCCATCACTTCCCAATCATGAGAAACTTTATAATATTGGAAAAAGAGAAGAAGATATTTTAGGGTTTGCAAAATAGTAAAGAGGAAAAAAAAAACACTAAAGAGGAAAAAAAAACACAGTAATTAGGGGTCTTTAGAATGTTTTTTGTCTTGTTTAGTAATTTTAATTCAGGTTAAAATTATCATTAATAAAAAGAATAAATTAAAATGGAGTGTAAACAGATATTTTGTTGATTGTTAACAGTATCTCTCAAAAATATATTAATAAATTGGAATTTTTAAGACGAGATGAGGTTGGTCCGATTGTGAACCCTCACACATACACCACGAGGTTATATGTTCGAATCCTCACTCCCCAAAAAAACCCCTAATTAATGTAATACCAAAAAAAAAAAAAAAAAAAAAAAAAAAAAAAAGGTGGGGGGGAATTTTAATGGAGATTCGGTCCATAAAATCAGTGTCAAGACAAGTCAATGTAAAGTAATTGGGTCCAACCCAATAATAGATTCAGCCCATAAAATCATTGTCTCTAGTTTCAAAACCTTTTGTTTGTACGAAATAGTTTCCATATTATTTCCGGAGTTTTTTTTTATGCCACAGTATAATACTATATGCTGAATGGTGCTTCTAAGGTCCTATCGCGTGAGTTTTCTATTTTTTTTTTTTTTTTTTTGGCTCGGTTAATAGGAAAACTTCGTTGGATTTCGGATTTTTTTATTTTTATTTTTATTACTTATTAGTTTGAGCAATAAGGTTTATTTTATTTTATTTTTTTTGTGAATGTAGTTAATTGGAAAGCTTCTATCAACATTCAGCAAGTATTGGAAAACTTAGTTGGATTCGGATTCGGATTCGGTGATCATTGGGCAACAAGCATTCTCTGAAAACCCTAAAGCCTAAAGCCTAAAGGTATTTTCTTTTCTTTCAATTTTGCTATGTTTTCAGTTTTGTGTAATTTTTCAATTTTCTAGTCGATTTCCTTTAGGATGAGGTTTCTTTTCATGTCATGCTAATGAATCTCTATACAGTAGCTTTTGATAATTTTCTCTAGTTAAATTTCAATTATTAAAGTTTTGATTTTTAATTCAATAATTAGTCTACTTAATTAGCAGACATTAAATTGGTGTAAAAAGAAGATGGAAATTGATGATGTTATTAGGCAGAAGAAGGTGAAAATTGAGGAAATTGACAGGATCTCCGCATTGCCTGTATCGTTATTGCAACACATTATGTCATTCCTCCCTTTCAAACAAGTTGTTCAGATGAGTGTGTTGTCCAAAACACGGCAACAAGCTTGGCATACTTTTCCGGTTTTAGAAACTTGTCTCGAATTATTCTCTGAGAACATGGACTCTGAATGGCATGTCAGGTGTGCTGAAGTTTGTTTGCTTGTGATATTGTGAGGATAATTTGATTAATCAAACAAGAGTTTTTACATTTTGCTTACTGCCATTTACTTTGTATGTTAGTTTTTGTATGCAAAGGAGCTAATTTACGAAGGAGAATCTTGTTGTTGCTGCAAATCTCTTCCCGTCTCTTGTGGGGCAGCGTTGCATCGAGAAAGTTGAAATTGAGATTACTAACAGTGAGCTTCAAAAATGGAATAACAACCTGAAAAGGTTTACTTTCGACTTTTGACAGTCGATCTTACAGACAAGTTGGTTAATTTTCATTAGTTTCTGCTGAATAATTTCTTGCCTAATGCATGCAGAATTCAATTAAGTATATTCATTTTTGCTCACTATTACAACTTCTTGGAGAAATTAAGTATAATTTCTTGCCTAATCGTTATTTTTTATGTAAAATAAATCTCGTTTACATTTATTTAAACAAAAATTACAAACCACTGTTACAGTTATTGACTCGACTCTTTTGATTAATTGCACATGGAAGACTGTCTCTAAAAGAGAAGACTTTTCTTTTAAGTTAATTATTTATTTAAATATATATATATATATATATATATATATATATTTTGAAGAAAATTATTTCTTGAGTTAAAGTTATAAATAAGTGTTTCTTAAGCTACAATAATTCCAAATATAAGGGCATACAGTATAATCAGTTTTGAATACTAGATGAATGCTAAAGGAATTCGTAATTGCATCATGTTAAGGCAAGAGTTGAGTCTAATCATCAAAAATGATTTTAAAAATTAAATCTATCCACATAAAAATACTAATAAGAAAAATAATCTAGATTTTATTTGTCATATTAAAAGTAGGGTGGCTCTATTTGCCACCCAAAAAAGTTCTTTCCACACCTATTTTAAATTTTAAAATTTTTAATTTACTCTTTCCGTATTTCAAATACCAAAACTATCCTTTAAATACTATTAAGTATTAACAAGTCTAATCATATTATTTAAAAAAAAAAAAAACAATTTAATCAGTTCTGACAAAGTCAAATACAGAAGCTCAACGAAGAAACTGTTTTTCTTTTTATGAAAATTTACAAAGAAACTCTTGTTGATAGAAGTTGAGAAGAATTAAAGGAGAAAAAAAAAGTCTGAAAAAAAAAAAAAATCATCACAAGCCTCGGAAGCAGAGAGCTAAGGAGGTAGAAGTGCAGAACCTATAACATAAGCATATACGGTAAGCAGGCCGGACCTGAGATTTTGGGGGCCCAAGGTGAATTATTAAAGTGAGGCCCTCAATCTTCTATGGACTCTATGTATATTTCTAAGAGTGGCGATGTTTACACCCCTCTAAAACTGTATGTACACCCCAAATTTATATATTTTCAGAATTCCAAAATTATCCATAAGTTTTTTTTTTTTTTTTTTTTCCAAACTAAAATTATCAATATTTTAATTAAAAGATATTATTGACATCAACCAAAACAAACTTGACAGTCCAAACAAGAGCATCAGAGTTGAGTGCATATTGAGCCAATGTCGGATTGCAGCAAGCAAACAAATTTTCCTCTAAAACTCGAATTTCAGAGATGGGATAAAAGCCTCAACAAATTCTAAAATGTCAGAGACAAGGTCTCCAACTTCAGAATAGGGAGTTGACTTAGTTAAAACAAGATCCGAGGAAGGCAAACAACAGAATTCGCAGGTGAACATTGGCTTTCTTGCGTGTTTGCTTTCTGCAATCTGACTCCTCACAAACATGAAATAATCCTGTATCCATAGCATCTAGGCACAAAGGGACAACAAAACTAGAACCATAATCTCACCCTTGCAATCTCGAATACCAAATATTAAATAGTAGAGATCCCCAAACCTGGAAAAGACGGAGGAGAAGGCTGTCTAGATTTGAAAAGATGGAGGAGGCTATTACTTCCACTGTCAAAATGTCTAAGGAGAAGGCTATTGATGTTGTTTCTCCCATATTTATTTTTTATTTTTATTTTTCAAAATTAAAATAAAGGACATATTTGGTAATTTTTGGGGTGTTTTTACAAGATATAATCTTTTAAAAAAATTTAATGGGGTGTAAGTACAAAAATGGGTGTACATACGATTTTTTAGGGGTGTAAATATCGTCACTCTATTTCTAATCATATTATTTTTCTCTTTAAATCCATTTAATCAATGCTTTTAAAAAAAAAAAATTAATTAGTTCTGACAAAGTAAAATACAGAAGCTCATCGAAGAAACTAGTTTTCTTTTTATGAAAATTTACAAAGAAACTCTTGTTGATAGAAGCTGAGAAGAATTAAAGGAGAAAAAAATGTCTGAAAAAAAAAAAATCATCACAAGCCTTGGAAGCAAAGAGCTAAGGAGTGCATAACCCATAACATAAGCATATACGCTAAGCAAGGCCGATCCTGAGATTTTGGGAGCCCGAGGCGGATTATAAAATGAGGCCCTTGATCCTCTATGTATATTTACTTATTTTTTTTTTCTCTAGTAAATAGTAAATACTTATAAAAATCTGTATAATAACTAAAAATCAAAACTGCAACACAACAATATAGAAAATAAAAAGTCAACAAAATAAAAATTTTATAATTATATCAAATAATATATCACTTAAACATTACTTGTATCAAATTTTATTATAATTGTATTTCTTTCAAGAACCCTATAATTGATTTCAATTTTTTTTCTTCGAATGACTGGTAGATTGATACACAATTTGATCTGTTGTAGAGGAAGATTGCTGTGGATTATTCTTGCCTAGTCTGTCATACCTGCTACGAAACAACCTACCACGCGTTCTGAGGTTGCAAAGGTTTGAAGACTGTCAGAAATGATTTTGGTCTTTTACGTGGTTTGAGTTGGGAGAATGGTATGGAGTTCAGAGATTTCTTCTTCAACTGTCTCAACAAGTTTGAGGATGATGATACCTCTCTCCTCTGTGTCATCTTGTGCCGCATTTGGTTCATCAGAATCCCACTCCAAAGTCCTAAGGATTTGAAACTTAACACTGATCCATGCAACTGTTAAAAGGAATTTCTCTCATATTGGTGCAGGTGTTCCTCTATGGATTATCAGATTTGGCTTGATGAAAAGTTAGTTTAATTCTTAACGAAGCTTAGGTTTATTTCAATATATATATTTAAAATTAGAAGGAAGGACATATTTGGTAACGTGTGGGGTGTGTTTACAAGATATAATCATTTTAAAAAAATTAATGGGTGTACGTACAAAAAGGGGTGCACATACGATTTTCCAGGGGTGTAAATATCGTCACTCAACATATATATAAGGTAGGGCCTCAAACTTTTATGTGGTTAGGTATATATTGGCTGTTTTTTTTTTCTTAAAAAAAACATAGTTCATTGGCCTCCAGACTTATATTTGGTTAAGTGATATATGGGCTAATTTTTTTTAATTTTTTTTTATAAAAAAATTAGTACGTGGGTCTCCAGGCTTATTTAAAAACTGAATACAGAAAGTTTAGGGCCTGTCCTGCAGGCTGTTTTCATTTTTGTTTTCCAAAAATGATTTCGAATTCGCGTCCGGTAATCGTTTTTCATTTTATTTTCAAAATTCAAAAACAAAATGAAAACAAAACCAATGTTAAAAGTGGAAATTTGGAAAAACAAAAAAAGTTGTTTTTCTTGTATTTGTTTTTGTTTTCCATATAAAGTGGGTCCCATATCATTAATATATATTTTAAATTAATAATTTTTTTTTTCTCTTGAACCAGACCCCATCTTCATCTTCTTTCTTCTTCATCTTCTTTCTCCTCCTTCATCTTCTCTCTTGAACTAGACAATGAATTGATGCCACCGATCGTCGCTGCCTGCCGCCGGTCGTCGCTCACCGCTGCCTTCCGCCCCTTGCCGCTCACTGTTGCCATCACCGCCGTCTTCTTCTTCTTCTTCCTCCTCCGCTCGTTGCCGCCGATCGCCACCGTCTTCTTCTTCTTCTTCTTCCTCTTCCTCCTCCTCCTCCTCCGCTCGCCGCCGATCTAATCTCTATTTCTTCTTCCTCTTCTTCTTCTTCTTCTTCCTCTTCCTCCTCCACTCGCCGCCGATCTGCTCTACTTCGCCTCTAGCCGCTTGCCGTCGCCGATTTGGTCTTCTTCTGCAGCTGGTCTTCTTCTTCTTCTTCTTCTTCTTCTTCCTCTTTCTTCAACTGGTAACTTTTGTTTAAATTATTAATTACATTAAAAAAAAAAATTGGTTAATTATTTAATCAATTTGTATATAATTGTTATAATATTAAACAAATGGTAAAAATTGATATTTCAATTTTCGAAAGTTTTTGGTTATCCTACCAGACGCGTTTTTTTCCGTTTTTATTTTTAAAATACGGATTCCAGTAAATGCTATCAGGCGCGTATTCGGAATTCAAAAATGAAATCAAAAGTACTGTTTTCATTTTCATTTTTCTTTTCGAAAAACAAAAACAGAAAACGGCTTGCAAGACGGGCCCTTATTTTCAACCTGAAATTTGAGAACCTTGGAAAATGGGGGCCCTAGACGGTCGCCTTGTGGGCCTATGCCTGGGGCAGGCCATGACGGAAGGCATAATCCATCAAATTGCGTTTTTATCACATAACATAAGCATAAAGTAGAGAGCTAAGGAGGCAGAACCCATAACATAAACATATAAGATAAGGCATAACCCATCAAATTGCGTTGTTATCACAGTGATTCTGAGTTTAAGTTAGTGGGGTCTTGACCTAATAATGTAGGAAAGTTTTATCATTTGACTAGAGAATGAAGTTGTAATGGACATCTCACAGATTGGGGATTTGGCATAATTTTATTGATGAACAGCTATTAATATAAGAAATTTTCTTCAAAAAAACATAAAATAATAACTTGAAATGAAAAGAAATTTTCATGGAAAGTAGATAACTGGATACTGGGTTTATTGTGGAGATTAATGTGTTTTTTTTTATTTTTTTTTATTTTTATTTTATTTTTTTATTTTACTGATTTCTTCCTACGATTATAACTTATTCTACAATAATATCAATCATTTTTTAATCTTTGGAATATTGGTTTTGATTTTGAATATAATTTAGGGTTTGTGATGGATAAGATGGGCGGGTGTTGAGTAACTTTATATATATTTTTTTAATTAAATGATCATATCCTTTTTAGTAAATTTAATTATAGATATTTTAGTCATAATCATTTTCTTATCAAAATATGGGTGTGGGGAGAGCTTTTTTAGGTGGCAATAGAGCCAACCTAAAGTAATGCATAGAAGGATAATATTTTATTATTAATTTTTTAATTTTATTGAATTATTTTGTAAAACAAAATCTCACCACAATTATTTATTAACAAATTGGAATTTTATATAAGGTCTGGCCGATAAAATCATAAGTGATTAGGCCCAACCCAATAGCACACATTCAGCAAATAAAATCATTGTCTTTATAAATGATTGGGCCCAATTTTTTTTTTTTTCCAGAATAAAGTAGTCTCGGCCATTTCGTTTGGGCCGAATACTCAAAAGTTGAAAAGGTTGTACGAAAATAGTGGTCTTCTCATTGAAAATCAAGGCATCCTTGATAGGATTCACCACGCTTTAACTGTGTGTAGGGACCATGATCCCGATATTCCTTACTTTTTCAAGGTATGTTTTTCTGCCACAAATTAGGATCTTCTAAGCCTAATGTCTTTATTCTCACTTCTAGTTTCCAATTCAATACGATCTCCGATGGTTTGAATTAGGTTTTTTTTACTATCTTTTTATGTGTGTGTGTGTGTGTGTGCGAGTACGTAGTGCCACACATTGAACGATAATGAATTGTTCTTCATGTTGACTAGTGCTTTTAAGGTGTCCTATCGAGTGAGTTTTTCATTTCTATTAGTTGTAAAATTAGGTTTTTCTCTAATTGTTAGACTGATGATATATGTTGGAAATTTGTAGTGTATTTAAAATTTATACAATGTAAAACAACATGTGTTGCTCTCTACTTTAGGGCACGTTTACTAATCAGGAATTGAGGGAATCGAAATCAAATTCCACTGTAATGGGAATGGAGAGGAATCGAAATTAAGTTACTCAATTCCATTCCAGTGTTTACTAACAATTTAGGAATCAGAAATTGAATCAAATTTATTCCCTTTCTAGTGTTTACTTCAACTAAGGAATCAGAATGATATATAGTTGATTACAAAAATACCCTTGAGTATATAATATATTGAAATATTCTTTTTTTTATTATTATGAAAAACTATTTTTTATACTACTCATAATAACACTATAACTAGAAATTAACATCTTTATATCGTAAACTTTCAACTAATTAGTCAATAATAATTAAAAATTGAGGAGTAATTCAGATTTGAAAACATAATTAATTTGATGTCGAATTAATTTCTCACATTTAGGTGCTTTTTTCCCTTCTCTTGAAAATTAAAACATAAAATAACTCAACATATACAACAATTAGCTTACATAGTACTTGATTCATTATTAACTATATAAAAGAAAACAATTATATATATATATATATATATATATATATATATAAATTCTAAGCTATGTCTCAAAAGATTGTCAAACAAAAAACAAGCCTAAAATATCAAAAATATAAACATGTCTCAAAATTACATAAATGATTTGAAATGTTTTTAAACATTAAAACATTGCCAATAAAACTAAACTAAATAATAAGATAACAATGATCCTATTGCAAAAGACTATGACATAAACACTTACAGCCCATGCTCTAAGAGATCCATAACATATATCTTTTTCTCCTTAACAGACATGGTGAAGAACACCCTCAGCAAGTCATGATCTTTAGCTAACATGTGTATAGCTCGAAAGAGTTGTAATTGACTCAATCCTTCCACATTGTTCAACTCACTCTTAAGTTTAGCTTGTAAGTCAGCCACCTCTTTCTCATATGATAAAACATTAATTAAGCCATCAAGCTTGAGTGCCATTGCTGCAATAGAAGACACCATGTTACTAAATCCTTATGCATTTCATTAGTTGCCTTATTTCTAACAGTACGAGCACACTTTGAAACAGCAACATTATTGTCCGTGGATTTATGATGTTGAGCGCTTGGTGGTTGGGAAGATGATATTTCAAAGTCTTCAATACCTTGAGATTGAAATTCCATATTCTAACCACCTATATTTCCATTTAAAAAATCTATAAAGGACTCCACATTTTCATGATCAGTTGCATCATCTTATTGTAATTCCTCATCATCATCTGCAGCATTACCTGTATTCACACCAGTTGCACGATCTTTTCCATATATCTCACCCGGTGCATAATAGTGTGGAAAAGGTTTATTGAACAACCCACTCACATCTTTTCATTTCTGCAAACCATATATATTATATATGAAAATAAGATGATGTTAACTATAAATAAATTAAATTGTTAACAAGAGAGTTATTGATTTACTTTTACCTACTCATCATACACATTTTTTTCACACATCAACATCATACATTCATCATTCCAACCAAAGCCACTTTGAGATAAAAGCTCATGTAATGCACAATATTTGGTTTTCAATGTCTTTACTCGCGATTCAATGTATGAAGATGCTTTTAGTCCACAATTAGATAGTTTAGCTTCCATTATGGTTTCCAATTGAGCTAAATAACCATTTTTGAAACCACGGTCTGCTTTCCACATAGTATTTTGATTCAATTCTTGTAATGATTCAACAAGTATAGCGTCCCCTGCGATTGTCCAAAAATGTTTATTCACCCCTCTCCCTTTTTGTGTGTTATTTGTGTTAGATTCTGTCATCCCAGTTTATATTTCCATAAAAGTTCATAAAATAATTAAAAATTTATATACAACAAATAAATAAATAAGTAAACAAGCGCATCACTATATGGATGACTGTAGTTCATGAAAATTAATTCAAATAGCAACTACAATACAATTTAAATGTGAATTTCAATTACTCATTCCCTATTTTGCCATGAATTAAACATTTCTATAGCATGGTTGTGTCTCCATGTATTCCACTCGTTTGATGATTCCACACTACTAATGTAGTCATTTTCATTGTTCACAATGTTATCCTCTTCAACTGGTGTGTTGTCAAATTATTGTTCAATTGGATCAATAAACATCTCTCTTCTAATAAAGTTATGAAGCATACAATACACTGAAATTAAGCAACGTTGGGTTTTTAAGTCATAAAATGAAGGACTTCTAAGGACAGCCCAACGCATTTTTAATAAGCCAAACGATCTTTCAATCACATTCCTAGCACTTGAATGCTTCATATTAAAAAACTCATGTGGAGTAGTTGGTTGATATCCATCTCTTCATTCATTAAGATGATATCGTTAACCTCTAAATGGGGCAAGAAATCTTTTTCCATTAGAGTAACCAGCATCCACCAAATAATAATTACCTAAAAAGTTCAAGTATAATAAATAAATCACTTCGCTTAAATTTAAAAGACTAAAATTTGTTAGTTGCTAAGAAAATTAAAAATATTTATTATTACCTTATGGGACTTTTAATCCGTTTCTCTAGTCACAACATCTCTAAGAACTCTGCCATCATGTGCAGAACCTTCCCATCCAGGTAAAACATATATAAATTGCATGTATTGGGAGAAAACTCCCAATACATTTATTGCAATTTCATTTTTCCTTGTTCATTTTGCTTTGTCAACTTTTCGCACTTGTATCCTAATATATGTTCCATCTAAATCCCCTAAACAATTCTATATCACATGATTTAACAAATATATTAGTATATTTTCATAAAGTATTATAATCAATAATTTTGACATTATTAATATATAAATTGTATCTACCTTAAACCACTTACACTTTGGGTCCATAGAGTTGTTTGGTACTGGTTCAGGTGTCTTCCAAAATTCTTTTTAACATCTAATCACTGCTTTTAAACATCATGGAAGTATTTGCTGATAGTTCTCAAAACCTTTTAAAATTAAAACCCACCATGCGATTCTTAACATGATGAGCAAGAACACGTAAGAATATTACCACCATTTCCTCCACAGACATATTACGTGTCCTTTTTAGTTGGCCACTTGTAGTGAGTAAATGACACAATTTATTAAAAGCTTGCTGAAATTCCCTTAAGAAATATAGTGTAAAATATACCTAGAGGGGGGGTGAATAGGTATTTACTCAAATTCTTCCAATATTAAAAATGATGCGGAATACAACAAAGAAAATGCACACTTGATTAGATTTAGCAAATGAATTGATTTCACTAATACAAGAGTTAATCAATTTACAAGATATGCAATCAATGTAAGATATGGAAGATAAAGAAAAGTAAAAACAAAAATGAACACAAGTATTTTTTACGTGGTAAAACCTTAAAGAGGAAACATCCACGGGTTGATACCACAACCACCGGCAAAGCAATCCACTATATGAAAAGGACTTACACACTCAAGCTATCAACACATGATATCCGCTCAAGCTATCAACTCCTAATCTACCCTCGGGCTAGTGAATCACCAAGCCTACTTCCTATCCGAGATGTGTCCTACACCTCTAGAAAGCAACTTCCTATCCAAGACGCTCATGTCTCTAGGAAGATTTCTCGCTTGCCTATCCGGATCCTCCCGACCCTAGACAAGACTTCCTTGCTTGATTATCCGAGTCCTCCCGACTCTAATCAAGGCTCCCTTGCTCTATCCACAAAGCTTCACTCACTTTGCTAGAGACTTCAACCTAATGCAAGGCTATGATCTAAAGTGATGCAAGTGATGCAAACACAAACAAATTAAGCTAGATGATCAATCAAGCAAAATGTACATGTTCAATGACAATCTAGAATATACTTCCAACACACAATCACAAAGATTATCTAGAAATCAAGACATGTAAATCAATAAGAACAAGGTATGAATATTCAATATATCACACTAAAAACCTAGTTCTTAGATCATGAAATTAAACATAGAAAATAACATGAAGCACATCACACATACATTTTCTAGAATCAATTTCATGATAAATCAAGTTTAGCACATATATGTTCAAAACAAATCACAAAGCTAAAACTCAATTAACAAATGATCAAACACCCCTAGCATATGATCTAACATACTTCTTAACAAATTTCATCAATCAAATAGTAAGAATCAAGAGATGATCAAAGATGAAATTGAAAAAGAAGAAGTTGAAACAAACAACCTGACCACGTACTGAAAATGAGACTGCTGGGAAAAATGTCGAAGTCAAATGCCTCTGAAAATGCTTGGAGTTTGTAGCTCTCTTCAAGACCAACAATTTTGGTTTTTGAATCAATTGATTTCGAGTTCATATGAGAAAGTTATGATCAAAATAAGAAAACGAAAATTTGAAGAAAACTGCAGAAATTTCGTGAAAATCACTTCAAGTTCTTCAACATGTGTGGAGGGAAAGAGAGGAGTTTAAAAGGAAGAGAGAGAGAGATTTTTCGAGCGAATCGGAGTGTGCCACATCACCTCCTCGTGGGGGGCGCGTGGGCCACACGGGAGCAGAGGGCTCCCCTGGCCGTGGGGCCCACGGCCTCCCACACGGGCAGGCCTTGTGGCCACACGTGCTCCCGACTTCTCTCGCGCGCTCCTTCCGTTCTTCAGCCCATATCTTGGGCATCCGAACTCCGATTTCGAATCCGTTTTTGGATTATGAACCGTGACTCCCTCACGCACGACTACAACTATACAACTTTGAAAAATGGTTGAGAAATCATCTCGGAATCTGATGATGAAGTCAACACAACAAATGAGAACGAAAAGTAGTATAGTCAACATGTTTGGACTCGAAACCTTATGAATGAGTAACCGAAATGACCGGAACTCAATAAGGCATTAAATAAGAACATGTTCAAGTCCTAAACATAAAATACACAAACAAATAAACACATATTCACACAAGCATGCCATATCAAAGAGATAGTCACAAAGCATGCAATTTCACAATGTTTGTCAATACAAGATCAATGCATGAGCATGCTATGAAGTGTGTGAATGTGTTATACCAAATGTTTGAACCACGATGCAAGGACACACATGTATGAATTGTGTGTGTGTGCGCTAACGCCTTGCAAGAGGATGGAAGTCAAGATTTACCTTTGACGTTTTTCACCTCTTGAAGACGACTTTTGCACTAGACGTTGCTCTTCACTTTTTAAGCTTCCTTTCTTCAAATAATGTCATAAGCAACAACTAATACAAATATGGAGTGTTTTGCAATGGAATCAAGCCAATACACATCATGAACCTTACACTTGCCTATCCATATGTAATTGTGCTACACATATCACATCACTCTCTTAAGTCATTCTATATAATTGTACTAATCGGTTAAAAACTATAATAGAACGTGGACTATTGAGTTGTCTTTCATAATATAAGCTTGCATAAGCATAACCAGCAGCACAAACAGCTAATATAGTTCAAAGTATGATATGATGACCAAAGTGTTCAATGTAACAAGCAATTTCTTCCTTCTTGATAAACTTAAGCGAGCCATTTGTCTATACCAATACAAAATGAACATTAGATACAGATCTATTAAGATAACTTCATTAAAAAAAAAAAAAAATTTAAAGCCGCTGTAGTATATATATATTTATATATATATTTGAATGACTAATATATTCAAAGGGGGGCCATGATGACCACCAAGAAAACACCAATAAACAAGAGCTAACAACGTAACCTAAAAGAAAACAAAATCCAAACGAAACATAACCCACAAGCAAGAAACAGGACAACCAAGAAAAAATAAGAAACAGGACACCATAGCAAAACAAAGAAGACCCCCTTCAGCGATATATATATATATATATATATACAGTCTTTCTATTGTCAGTTCGTCCTGACAATAAATATATTAGGACAAAGAATATGGACCATAGATTATGGAGAAGTTTTGACAAGTGCATACACTTTGAGTCAAAATATGTAAATCTAGTGGTCCACATTCTTCGTCCTGATATATTTATTATAAGGACGAACTGATAATAGGAAATATGTATATATATATATATATTGCAATATATGTTTTATAGAAAAAGAAAAAGAAAACCTTAAACAAAATAGCATATATATATATATATATATATGAATATGTATGAATATGTAATACTGCTTTATACTGCTTTAGGAAAAAGAAAAAAAAAACTTAAACAAACAATATATATATATATATATATATATATATATATGGATGCAAATACATGCTTCACGTAAAAAGAAGAAAAAAAAAACTTAAACAAAGAGCCAGCCATCGCATAGATTTGACAAAAAGAGAAAGAAAACACCCATGAGTCAAAGATTTCTATGTATATTCAAGAAATTTTAGATTAAAAAAGAAAAAAAAAAAGCATTCCTATAGCAAGATTCGGAGGAAAACGATGAACAAAAAGAATGACAGAAAACAATAGCTAAAACAGAACGATATAGTGGAAAGACTTTTATTTTTATTTTTATTTTTATGATTGTTATAAGTGAGGATATTTTAGTAAAAATATATA
The DNA here is from genome assembly GCA_030490815.1 of Acer saccharum. Classification (NCBI taxonomy): domain Eukaryota; kingdom Viridiplantae; phylum Streptophyta; class Magnoliopsida; order Sapindales; family Sapindaceae; genus Acer; species Acer saccharum. The sequence continues at coordinate 31,738,488 of CM059866.1, forward strand.
AATTCCCTCTTTTAATTGGGAAAGGGAACTTGATTCTTAGGGTGGGTGGGGGGAATCAAATTCCCTTTCCATCAGTAACTTAATTACTGATTTGAGAGTAGGGTCCACGTAACTTAATTCCCTATAAAATTAGTAAACACTGGAATTTACAAATCAGTAACTTAATTCCCTTTCCTGAGTTTGATTACTGATTAGTGTCAAAGCAATTTATGCAATATGAAACAACATGTGTTGCTCTCAATAACAAGTGTAAAACAACATGTGTTTCTCTCAAAAAATTTTACTTCATCCTAATTTTTGGTATTTTTGCTTACATAATCGTCACTACTATGGTGCTCGTGGTATTGTGTCCATGCTACCTGAATATGGAGAACCACATACTTATAAGCAGAGTCGAAAAAAAATGAACCACCTACTTCGAAAGAAATTAAATCTACCTACTGAAAACACTAATAATAAAAATCATCTATATTTATTTGTCCTATTAAAAGTAATGGATAGGGTAGGATTGTATTATTTCTATAATTTTATTGAATTATTTTGTAAAACATTTTTTGTTTTACTGAAATTAATATTAATAAATTAGAATTTTTATAGGAGGTTCGATTCATAAAATCATAAGTGATTGGGTCCAACCCAATAACACACATTCAACAAATAAAATCATTGTCTTTATAAATAATGGGTTTTATTGAAAACTAACCCCTTTGGGAGGTTTAAGTTGAAATCTAACTCATTTTTGAAAAACTTGCAAAACTAACTCTTTTTTCATGTGTAAGTACTACTTTACCCTTACTTACTAACTTTTTCCTCTCTACTCATTTTATTCTCATTCTTTTCCACACTTTTCTCTCTACTCATTTTATTCACATTTTTTTCCTCACTTTTTTCTCTCCCCACCACAACTCCAGCAGAACACGTTTTTCGTTTCTCCTCTCCAATTTTTTTTCTTTTGTTCTCTCTTCCTTTGCAAGTAGAAATTAAGCAACTCCACCATTGAGCAAGTAGAAACAAGCAACTCCACCATTGAGCAACTCCACAAGGGTTTCTTCCATTGAAGCTTTGAGGTAAGTTTTTTTTTTTTTTTTTTTTTTTTGAACTTTTATATTTCAAACTTCTCAACCATCTCCGATTTTCTCGAATTTTTGTAATATTTTTCTGAAAATAGTTTACATTTGCATAATAAAGCATGGGTCTTGATTGAATTTGATGTTGTTGTAACCAATTTAAAGTTTATACTTAAAGTTTTAGTTTATTTCTTCGTAAAATGTGTTATTTACTTAGATTTGTGTATTAGGGTTCTTTATTTTTGTGAAAATAGCTTACATGAATGTAATAGAGCATGGGTCTTGGTTGAATTTGATGTTGTTGCGGTTGATTTTCCATTATAATATTGAATCTAGACAATTGAAACTATTTTTTTGGAATGTGTCCAGCACTGTTTTCCCAATAGCCGTTAGGAATTCCTAACAGCCGTTAGGAATTCCCAACAGCCGTTAGGAATTCCCAACAGCCATTAGGAATTCCCAACAGACGTTAGGAATTCCTAACGGCATCCAGATTTCCAAACAGTGTTTGGATTCATAATATTTTATAGACTCAATATACCATGAATTTATAATATTTGTTTAGGAATTTAATTATAAATTTTCTATGCATTTGAAAGGTGGGTTGCATGGATAAACTCCATTCTCCAAACTGTCATCGATAAGTCTTTGCTTGGGAATGGTTTTGAGAATGAACTCAACCAATTTCTTAGAGTTGCTTGTAACTGTGTGTTGCCAACTACAAAGGAGAGAACCACCATGTTTGAAGTGTACCAGCTTCTCAGAGCCATTGGGGAGAGATATCATTTCACAACCTATGAGGAGATTACACCGCTGTCATCTCACTCTGGTGATGCTAATTTTCTGGATGAACTCATTGTTGCTGAAGAAGCGATACAATCACAGTGAAGTAGAATTAACTTTTTATGTGTGGTATGTATTAGTTTAATGCCATTAAGAAAAGGCATTTGAAGATTTGTAATGTTTGTAGCTTTGATGATTCAGATTATTATACTTCATATATCTAGAGCACATCTTTTGTAACCTTTATATGTTTGAGACCAGCAATTGTGTATATTATAATTGCTTTTTTTATTAGTGAAAATTCTCTTTAGTTCTGGATTTAAGTTGGCTCTTTTTTTGAACAATTGATCCACACTTTAACTGGAGATCATTAAGATCAAACACTATTTTTTACACATTTCTTCTCATGGAATTTACCATATGTAAAGTTGTATTTGTGATGGAATGAAACTTTTGCCATATATTTTCACAGCCAACCTGAATATACATTTTTTGATCATTAGAAATGGAAAATAAAGATATTCTACAATAAACAGCTAGCACTATCCAGGAACCTAACTTTATAATCATTTATTCAACACTACGAAGTACATATCAGCCTAAACAAACAGTTGTTCATGTTGGACTAAGATGTGCAATAAGCATATCAAGCACAATTACCATCTCTAACTCAACTTCGAAATACACACACGTTCATCTTACGCTACTTAAAAAACTTATCAAGCAGTTACTAAGTATCTCAAATATTACAAAGGTAGAGGATATCCTCGTAGGGATGTGGAATCTACTCCTGACTCCTGCACCAATGCCACCCTCCCGGTCCTTGCCACCTTCATGAAAGAAGCGGTTTAAAATTTTTAATAATTTGAAAATCAAAGAACTAAGAGAAACTAAACACAATGTCACCAAATTTCTAGACTCAAGTCAAGCAAGAATCAGACAAGAAAAGATTTCAAACTTCCACTCAACAGTGATGTAATAATTCAAATGCAATATAATGAAGCTTTGCGAAAACTTGAATCAGAGGACAGACCTCACAAATCCCGTAGGACTCCAGTAACATCTGCAGCGCAATAATCTTATTCAAATCACCTGTAAGCTGAAAGAAAAATATAGATAACTAAAGCATTAGCAATACTTTCCAACTGCAGTTAGGAATTCAAAACTGCAGTTAGGAATTCCCAACTGATGTTCAGAATTCTCAACTGGTGTTAGGAATTCTTAACGGGTGTTAAAGAATTCCTAACGGGTGTTAGGAATTCCCAACTGGTATTAGGAATTTCCAACTGGTGTTAGGAATTCCTAATGGGTGTTAGGAATTCCTAACTATTGTTGGGAATTCCTAACACCGGTTAGGAAACCAAAATGTAGTACAGAATACCAAACCTAAGAGTACACAACCACTACAAAATCCAATCCAAACATTCAAACATCACTAAACCCAGCAATATAGGAACTCAACCATAACAATGAGATGGCAAAAACACCAACAATATAGCAAATCAAACATTACTATACCAAAATTAAACCAAAAGATGCATATACCAACTTGACAGTAGGATACAACCTGTAAATTGACCCAGATACTGAGCAATACCAATGTGGTGGATCACACAACACATGACTTCAATAAGGAGAATGCAGTGGTGTTTTCTATTGATGAGTAAATTTAGACACCTTTGTCATCTTTTGTGTTCAATACCATTCTAATAACAAATATAGTCACCTTGTTTTGTCATTACCAAAACCTAGACAAAACAATTAAACCAAGTTTAAAATATTTTGCAGTTAAACTGCTAATTCATTACTTTTTTTTTTTTTTTTGAATAGCTAATATATTAAAGAGCCAAAGAGGCCAAAAGCACCAAAACACACGAGCACAAAGCAGACACCAAAGATACAACAGGAAAATAGGAAAAAACAACCCCAAAGCACAACAAAGAAAACAACCCAGAAAAAACAACAAAGAGGCCAAAGCAAGAGCCAAAAACAGAGATAAAAACCTAAAATACAGGGGACGAGTCAAATATTTGATCAGGTGAATTTCAAGATAAGTAAAATATTTGAACTCCTAATTCATTACTCAAGTGATTTCAATACAAGTCAAACTATGGAGAATGTCCCTTTTAATATATATATATATATATAACATCAATATAGGAATGGAAGTCTAAGCACCAATATAATGTAAATCCAGAGAAAGTTTATAATGTAAATAAGGTTTATATGGTCCAACTAGTGCAAAAAACAAAGGACTCCTAACAGTCATTGATTGACCAATGAATTGTTCTAAAAGGATAGTCAAAGATAGAACCAAAAAAAAAAAAAAAAAGAACATACATAGACAAAACAAAAACGCAAGAACAACACAAGAAGCACATGCCAAAAAAAAAGGCAAAAAGTGCAAGAAAACAGAGGACAAACAACATAAACAAAAATGCAAGATAGCAGAAAACCGAGAAAGAAAAGCCACGCCCAAGCCAAAAACAAAATCCAATCCAAACATTCAAACATCACTAAACCCAGCAATATAGGAACTCAACCATAACAATGAGATGGCAAAAACACCAACAATATAGCAAATCAAACATTACTATACCAAAATTAAACCAAAAGATGCATATACCAACTTGACAGTAGGATACAACCTATAAATTGACCCAGATACTGAGCAATACCAATGTGGTGGATCACACAACACATGACTTCAATAAGGAGAATGCAGTGGTGTTTTCTATTGATGAGTAAATTTAGACACCTTTGTCATCTTTTGTGTTCAATACCATTCTAATAACAAATATAGTCACCTTGTTTTGTCATTACCAAAACCTAGACAAAACAATTAAACCAAGTTTAAAATATTTTGCAGTTAAACTGCTAATTCATTACTTTTTTTTTTTTTTTGAATAGCTAATATATTAAAGAGCCAAAGAGGCCAAAAGCACCAAAACACACGAGCACAAAGCAGACACCAAAGATACAACAGGAAAATAGGAAAAAACAACCCCAAAGCACAACAAAGAAAACAACCCAGAAAAAACAACAAAGAGGCCAAAGCAAGAGCCAAAAACAGAGATAAAAACCTAAAATACAGGGGACGAGTCAAATATTTGATCAGGTGAATTTCAAGATAAGTAAAATATTTGAACTCCTAATTCATTACTCAAGTGATTTCAATACAAGTCAAACTATGGAGAATGTCCCTTTTAATATATATATATATATAACATCAATATAGGAATGGAAGTCTAAGCACCAATATAATGTAAATCCAGAGAAAGTTTATAATGTAAATAAGGTTTATATGGTCCAACTAGTGCAAAAAACAAAGGACTCCTAACAGTCATTGATTGACCAATGAATTGTTCTAAAAGGATAGTCAAAGATAGAACCAAAAAAAAAAAAAAAAAAGAACATACATAGACAAAACAAAAACGCAAGAACAACACAAGAAGCACATGCCAAAAAAAAAGGCAAAAAGTGCAAGAAAACAGAGGACAAACAACATAAACAAAAATGCAAGATAGCAGAAAACCGAGAAAGAAAAGCCACGCCCAAGCCAAAAACAAACACCAAGAACAAAAGCAAAAAATTACATTTGAAAACTCTGTCATTCAAATTAGGGATTTTTGAAACTTAAAAATAAAATTAGGGTAGTAATTCAAATTAGGGATTTGAATAACTGAAGAAATTAGGGATTTGTTCTAATTGAACACAACTAAAGAGAAATTAAACAAACCTTTTAGGGTTCTAATTCAAACAAAAAAAAATTAAAAAATTAAAGAACCACCATTCACCTTCACAAACAGAAATTCAAAAAATCAAGAACCACTCACCTTCTTTTTCTTGAAGCCAAACGGAGTTGAGGTCGTGTTCAAGCTTCTGTCTCGTCTCGTCATCGTCAACTTCAAACTTCTGTCCCATCGCGTCGTCGTCGTCTTCAAGCTTTCGTCGCGTTGCCATGGTTGGAGACTGCTGCCCTAGAATTGAAGTCAGGGACAGAGGGAGAGAAGGTCTGCGTTATCTTAGAGAGATTTTGGTCGATTTGAGAGAGATTAGGGATTTTGAAATGTGAGAGAGGTTTGGTCGTTTTCAAACAGATTAGGGATTTTTCAATTGAGAGGGGTTTGATCGATTTGAAAGAGAATATGGATTTAGAGTGTTTTGAGTTAAATGTAATTTTTTAATTTTACAAGGGCAATAATTTCCCAAAAGAGTTAGTTTTGCAAGTTTTTCAAAAATGAGTTAGATTTCAACTTGAGCCTCCCAAAGGGGTTAGTTTTCAATAAAACCCATAAATGATTGGGCCCATTTTTTTTTTTTCCATATGAAAGTAGTCTCATACTTTTTGTATAGGCCGAATACTTAGAAGTCAAAAGGTTGTACGAGAATGGTGGTCTTCTCGTTGAAAATCAAGGATTCCTTGATAAGATTCACCACGCTTCAACTGTTTGTAGGGACCAATGATCTCGATTTTCCTTACTTTTTCAAGGTATGTTTTTCTTCCACAAATTAGAATCTTCTAAGCTTAATGTCTTAACTCTCATTTCTAGCTTCCAATTTGATACGATCTCCGATGGTTTGAATTAGGTTTTTTTTACCAATTTGTTTTTTTTTTTTTTTTTTTTTTTTTTTGTGAATGTATTATTAACCGAGTACGAAATGTCACACCTTGAGCGACAATTAACTGTTCTTCATGTTGACCGGTGCTTCTAAGTTGTCCTATCGAGTAAGTTTTCCATTTTTATTAATTGTAAAATTAGGTTTTTCTCTAATTGTTGGACTAAGGATATATGTTGGTGTAGTGTATGCAATTTATACAATGTAAAACAACATGTGTTGCTCACTAATTTAGTGTCAAAGCAATTTCTGCTATGTGAAACAATATGTGTTACTCTCTAATAACATGTGTAAAACAACATGTGTTTCTCTCAAACTTTTTGCTTCAACCTAATTTTTGGTATTTTCGCTTACTTAATCGTCGTTACTATGGTGCTCGTGGTATTATGTCCATGTTGTCTGAATTTGGAGAACCATACACTTATAAGCATAGTTGAAAGAATGAATCAATTACTTCAAAAGAAATTAAATCTATCCACTGAAAACACTAATAATAAAAATTATCTATATCTTATTTGTCCTATTAAAATTAATGCATAGAAGGATAAGATTGTATTATTTCTTTAATTTTATTGAATTATTTTTAAAAAATATATATTCAAACTGAAATTACTATTAATAAATTAGAATTTTTATAGAATGTTCGATCCATAAAATCATTAGTGATTGGGCCCAACCAAATAACACACATTCAGTAAATAAAATCTTTGTCTTTATAAATGATTAGGCCAAATTTTTTTCCAGAATAAAGTAGTCTTGGACATTTTGTTTGGGCTGAATACTTAGAAGTCGAAAAGATCATACGAAAAATGGTGGTCTTGTCATTGAAAATCTAGGCATCCCCGATAGGATTCACCATGCTTCAACCATGTGTAGGGATCAATGATCCCGATTTTCCATACTTTTTCAAGGTATGTTTTTCTGCCACAAATTAGGATCTTCTAAGCCTAATGTCTTTACTCTCACTTCTAGCTTCCAATTCGATACGATCTCCGATAGTATGAATTAGGTTTTTTTTTTTACCAATTCGTATTTGTGTGTGAATGTATTAGTTACCGAGTACGAAGTGCCACACCTTGAGCGACTATGAACTATTCTTCATGCTGACCGGTGCTTCTAAGGTGTCATATCAGGTGAGTTTTCCATTTCTATTAATTGTAAAATTAGGTTTTTCTCTAATTGTTAGATTGATGATATATGTTGGAAATTTATAGTTTATTTGCAATTTATATAATGTAAAACAACATGTGTTACTCTCTAATTTAGTGTCAAAACTATTTATGCAATTTGAAAGAACATGTGTTGCTCTCTAATAACATGTCTAAAACAACGTGTGTTTCTCTCAAATTTTTTGCTTCAACCTAATTTTTGGTATTTTTCCTTACATAATCGTTGCTACTATGGTGCTCATGGTAATATGCCCATGCTTCCTAAATATGGAGAATCAAACACTTATAAGCATAGTCGAAAGAATGAACCAACTACTTTGAAAGAAATTAAATCTATCCACTGAAAACACTAATAATAAAAATCATCTACATTTTATTAGTCCTATTAAAAGTAATGCATAAAAGGGTAAGATTGTATTATTTCTAAAATTTTATTGAATTATTTTGTAAAAAAAAAATAAATAAATAAAAATTTACTGAATTTAATACTAATAAATTAGAATTTTTATAGGAGGTTCGATCCATAAAATTATAAGTGATTGGGCCCAACCCAAAAACATACATTCAACAATAAAATCTATCTTTATAAATGATTGGGCCTAATTTTTTTTCTAGAATTAAGTAGTCTCGGACATTTTGTTTGGGCCGAATACTCAGAAGTCGAAAAGACCGTACGAAAAATGGTTGTCTTCTCGTTGAAAATCAAGGCATCCCTGATAGGATTCACCACGCTTCAACCGTGTGTAGGGACTAATGATCCTGATTTTCCTTACTTTTTCAATGTATGTTTTTCTTTCACAAATTAGGATCTTCTAAGTCTATTGTCTCAACTCTCATTTCTAGCTTCCAATTCGATACGATCTCTGATGGTTTGAATTAGTTTTTTTTTTACCGATTCGGTTTTGTGTGTGAATGTATTAGTTACAGAGTACAAAGTGCCACACCTTGAGCGACAATGAATTGTTCTTCATGTTGAATGGTGCTTCTAAGATGTCATATCATGTGAGTTTTTCATTTCTATTAATTGTAAAATTAGGGTTTTATCTAATTGTTAGACTAATGATATATGTTAGAAATTTGTAGTGTATTTGTAATTTATACAATGTAAAACAACATGTGTTGCTGTCTAATTTGGTGTCAAAGCAATTTCTGCAATGTGAAACAACATGTGTTGCTCTCTAATAACATGTGTAGAACAACATATGTTTCTCTTAAACTTTTTGCTTCAAACTAATTTTTGCCTATTTTTGCTTACATAATCGTCGTTACTATGGTGCTCGTGGTATTATGTCCATGCTGCCTGAATTTAGAGAACCATACACTTATAAGCATTGTCGAAAGAATGAACCAATTATTTTGAAAGAAATTAAATCTATCCACTGAAAACACTAATAATAAAAATTATCTATATTTTATTTGTCCTATTAAAAGTAATGCATATAAGGATGGGATTGTATTATTTCTTTAATTTTATTGAATTGTTTTGTAAAAAAAAAAAAAATATTACTGAAATTAATATTAATGAAGTATAAATTTTATAGAATGTTCAATCCATAAAATCATAAGTGATTGAGCCCAACTCAATAACACACATTCAACAAATAAATTCTTTGTCTTTATAAATGATTGGGCCCAATTTTTTATTTTTTTCCATATGAAAGTAGTCTCGGACTTTTTGTATAGGCCGAATACTCAGAAGTCAAAAAAGTCGCACGAGAATGGTGGTCTTTGCATTGAAAATCAAGGAATCCCTGATAGGATTCACCACGCTTCAACTGTGTGTAGAGACCAATGATCCCGATTTTCCTTACTTTTTCAAGGTATGGTTTTTTTTTTTTTTTTTTTTTTTTTTTTTCTCCCTTAAATTGGGATCTTCTAAGCCTAATGTCTTAACTTTCATTTCTAACTTCCAATTTGACACGATCTCCGATGGTTTGAATTAGGTTTCTTTTACCGATTTTTTTTTTTTTGAATGTATTAGTTACCAAGTATGCAGTGCCACACTTTGAGCGACAATGAACTGTTCTTCATGTTGACCAATGCTTCTAAGATAGTAAGATGTCCTATCATGTGAGTTTTCCATTTCTATTAATTGTAAAATTAGGTTTTTCTCTAATTGTTAGACTAATTATATTTGTTGGAAATTTGTAGTGTATTTAAAATTTATACAATGTAAAACAACATGTGTTGCTCTCTAATTTAGTGTCAAAGCAATTTCTGCAATGTGAAACAACATGTGTTTCTCTAAAAAATTTACTTCAACCTAATTTTTGGTATTTTTGCTTGCATAATCGTCACAACTATGGTACTCGTGGTATTGTGTCCATGCTGCCTGAATATGGAGAACCACACATTCAATTAATAAAATCATTGTCTTTATAAATGATTGGGCCCAATTTGCTTTTCAGACGAAAGTAGTCTCAGACCTTTTGTTTGGGCCGAATACTCAGAAGTCAAAAAGGTCGTACAAAAATGGTGGTCTTCTCGTTGAAAATCAGTGCATCCTTGATAGGATTCACCACGCTTCAACCGTGTGTAAGGACCAATGATCCTGATTTTCCTTACCTTTTCAAGGTGTGTTTTTCTTCCACAAATCAGGATCTTCTAACCCTAATGTCTTAACTCTCATTTCTAGCTTCCAATTCGATACAATCTCTGATGGTTTGGATTAGGTTTTTTTTTACTAAGTCGTTTGTGTGTGTGTGTGTGTGTGTGAATGTTTTAGTTTTCGAGTACTCAGTGCCACTCTTTGAGCGACAATGAACTATTCTTCATATTGACTGGTGCTTCTAAGGTGTCTCATCGGGTGAGTTTTCCATTTCTATTAATGTAAAATTAGGTTTTATATTATTTAAAAAAGCCAAACAGCCATCACGAGTCACGACCAAACAATCAACCCTTCACGTTGATCCGTGTACCAACAACCGATGCCGCCACCGCGAGTCATCCATCACGAGCGATCTATAAAGATTCACCAGCCACCAGCCACCAGCCACCGACCACCAAACCCCCGCAATCGAAGTCACTAACCTCGCTTAATCGCGAACGAAACCTGAGAAGCATTCGATTTTACAAACCTGATTTGTCACGATCCATCGTTACTCCAGCTATATCGCGCCACCGTTGTGTTCACCGAAGTCAACCTTACCTTACCGATTGTGCCTTGTTGTTGATCTTCTCTTGTCGGAGACTCACGCAATGAACGCATCTGAAGCTTTTGGACAGATGAAACGCCGCCATTCTCCATCTCTAGAGATGAAATGACGGTGCTCCATCTCACCGTTGAAGGCAAGGAGTAGGTCGACCGACCGACCTCCTCCGGTCAAATCTCCGGGAGGCATCATCGCCTCCTCCTAGGTAAATTTAGGGTTAGGTTAGTTAGGGTTAGTGTTTAATAAAATTATGAATTTTTTAGGGTTAGGGTTTGAGTTGTTTAGGGAATTCGTGATTTTTTTTTATTTAAGGGTATTTTTGGTAATGGATTAATTATATGTTGTTAATTTTGGAAATAATTGTCAATGTGTTAATTATGACATATTAAATAAGTGAAAAGTTTGATTTTTTTTACTTTTTATATAAGATACAGACATCTTAAATTAAGATTTAATTTAGAAAAACAAATAAATCTATTTATCTTAATTTAAGTTTTAAAAGGTAATAAATCTTATATTAAAAAAAAAAATACATCCCCTCATTGTTGAAGACTTGAAGGTGAAAAAAAAAAATTTTGGTAAGTAGGAGGGCTAAAAGCTCGAGAAAAACAAAAGAAAAAAACTAAGAACTATGGACAGTCCTAGTAAAGGACAACTCCTCAAAGTCTTCAGACAGGAGATCAACAATTTGGGGAGGAGGGTCAGTGAAGAAGGAGATACCCAAGTTTAAGGAGTGACCCAACCCAGCAAGGCCATCAGCCACCCTGTTGCTTTCCCTAAAAACATGCTGAATAGAGCAACACCAGTTCTTATCAATGAGAGCTCTACACTCATGAATGATACTAAGCTGAGGGTGATTACAAGGGGGGATAAAATTCAGCAGAACAACAACATCATGAGAATCCGATTCAACAACAATCTTGGTGCAACCAAAATCCCACGCAAACTTGAGGCCCTCAAGAATCCCCCAAAACTCAGCTTCAATCACACTACCCTTACCTTTATTAAGAGAAAACCCACCTAGCCAATTCTTGTTGTGATCTCTTAAAGCACCCCCAGCAGCAATGAAGCCAGAATCAGGGAGTCTACTGCCATCCACATTCATCTTAACCCAGTCAAGAGAGGGCGGTTTCCAGGACAGTAAATGGCAGTTCATATCACAATCTCTATCCAAGTTGTTGTTAGCACTAAGCCAAGAATCCACATACCTGAGAATGACCAACCCAGGATTAGGAGGAAGTTTGAAATTGAGATTAAAGACTTTAGCACATCTTCATTTCCATACAAACCAGAGCACAACTACAAAGAGAAGGTAATTCAGCCAATTGTTCACAGAAGGTTTGTTACACTTCAAATTCTGATGAAGCCAGTCCTTCCAATTCAAATTAAACCCACCATTCCTGGTAACTCCTTCACAAACATCTTCCCATATGTTAATAGAATCCTGGCAGCCTCTAAACACATGGTCAGAATCCTCACAGCTAGCATTACACCTACCACAAGTAATATCCATGGTCAAACCCCTCATAGCTCTGTGATCATTGGTAAGAAGCTTTCCATGGAGAAGAATCCACAAACAATAGAGGACTCTCGGAGGAAGTTTGAGCTTCTAGATAAAATTCCAATCCCAAGACAACAAACTGTCCTCTTTAAAGTTACCATCGTAAGCACTCTTAACCGAAAAGTAACCATTTCCGGACAAACTCCATATAATTTTGTCCTTGTCACTGTGCCAACTGCCAACATGAATACCAACAACACGAAGGACCACATGCCAAGGCAAAACAGAGGACAATTTTTGGATATCCCAGTCCTCCCTAACATGATAACCACCAACAACTTCAGACATTTGGTCAACAGAAAGAGGAAGAGTAGCAAAATCATACAAACAGCCCAGATCAGGAGCCCATCTGTCAAACCAGAATCTCACCCTCTCACCATTACCAACTCTCCAACGGATGTTCTTAGCTAGCACTTTAGCCCCACAAGCAACTCCTTTCCAAGTACTCGACCCATATTTATTTTTCAAAGAATCAATAATCTCCAACTCACCCTTTTTAAGATATTTACTCTTAAGCATGTGAGCCCAAAGACCATCAACATTCTGTAAAAGTCTCCAACCGGTTTTAACCAACAAGGATTGGTTCATCATTTTCATTCTTTTAATACCTAGGCCTCCAAACTTCTTAGGAAGATAAACATCATCCCATTTAATAAGATGGATCTTCTTCTTATCAACACTATTCCCCCAAAGAAAGTCCCTATTAAGCTTATCCAGACTAGAACACAAATCTGAAGGAAGAGGAAGCTTAACGGATTGCATAGCATAAATGGGAAAGGCTGAAGCAACGGCTTTAATAAGTGTACATCTGCCTACCAAAGACGGAGAGGAACTCTTCCATGAAGCAAGCCTTTTTTGTGATTTTTCAAGGATGTCCTTGTAGGTGCATCTAGTAATGCGGCCATGGATGAGCGGCACACCAAGATGGTTTCCCAAATCTTTAGTAATAGGCGACCCACAAATATTGGCCAAAGCATTAGCAACACTACCATGGATATTACTAGAACAGAGAACTCTAGATTTAGGAAAGCTAACTTGCTGGCCCAAAAGGTCACAAAAAGTATCAACACAATCCCTCATGGACTCAGCTTGAGATGATGAAGCTTGACCAAATAGGATGAGATCATCCGCGAAAAAGAGATGTGAAATCTTCGGGCCCCCCTAGAAACCATAATCGGCCACCAATTTCCCTCCACAAGTTTCTCACCAATAATATGGGAAAGTTTCTCCATGCATAGAACAAAAATATAGGGAGACAATGGATCTCCTTGTCTAATGCCACATCTAGGAGAAAAGCTTTCCGAAAGTTCCCCATTTAGAATCACTCCATACTGAACACTAGAAATACAACTCATTATCAACTTAAGCATTCTTCCCTTAATACCCACTTCCTTAAGAACTTTCTCAATAAAGTCCCATTAGAGTCTATCGTAAGCTTTGGCTAAATCAATCTTCCAAGCCATAAACCCCAATTTCCCCTTAGTACATTTAAACTTATGAAAAACCTCTTGGGCAACAATAATATTGTCTTGAATTTGTCTTCCAGGGACAAAGGCAACTTGGTTGGGACTCACAAGTTTAGGAAGGAAAGACCTAATTCTTTGAACAAGGATTTTGCTAAGCAATTTATAAGTGGTATTACAAAGGTTTATAGGACGGAATTGTGACATGGTGATAGGGTTAGGAATTTTGGGGATAAGAGATATAAGAGTATGGTTAAAATCAGCTGCCACACAACCCTTCACAAAACAGCCCGCAACCAGACTTATAAGATCAGTTTTACAGCAGTCCCAAAACCTTTGAAAAAAGATTGCGGGAAATCCATCCGGGCCGGGAGCCTTAAACCCTCCAATATTGAACAAACAAGTCTTAACTTCTTGCTCACTCACCATATTGGATAAACACGAAACTTCATTGGCGGATAGCTTAGTAAACAACTGAGGGATTCTGTCATACTCACTAGAACTTTGTTTCTCTTCAAACAAATTTTTGAAATATTTAATCACCACATTTTGCATCTCATTACTGTCCTCAATCCAACACCTATCCTCATTTTTAAGACCTTCAATTTTGTTCTTTCTTCTCCTAATAATAGTTGAAAGATGGAAGAACTTAGTGTTCTTATCACCTTCCCTAAGCCAGCAGTTTCTCGACTTCTGTTTCCAAAAGATTTCCTCTTGCTCAAGAGTGACATTATACTCTCTTAGAAGAGAATCTTCAAGATTGGATAGGAAGCGGGAAGGACGAAAACTTAAACTCTTTTGAATACCTTGAATACGAGCCAATAAACGTCTCTTATTACGAAACAAATTACCAAATTCCTACTTGTTCCACTTTTGGAGAGTGCCCATTAGATTATGAATCTTAACTGTAGCATTACCCACTTGTGACTCCCAATTATGATGGATAATCTCCTCAAACCTCCTATGCTTCAACCACATCGCTTCAAACTTGAAGGCCTTAGGCCTATTGTTAGGAGTGTGGTTACTAACAAGATTAATGAGCACTGGGCAGTGGTCAGACATAACTCTAGGTAAATGTTTGACAAAACCCTTAGCATACAGAATTCTTCAATCCATGGAACACATGGCTCTATCAATCCTCTCCAATACCCCTTTTCGTCATCTAAGTGAATTTAGGACCAGTAAATCCCAAATCCACCAAACTATTACGACCAATCCAATTGGCAAAACCACTATTAGAAAACGAATCTCTACCCCCTCTTTTCTCAGAAATACTAATAATCTCATTGAAATCACCAGTGATAAGCCACGACAAATCAAAGCAACTCCTAATGGCATCAAGGTAATTCCAAAGAAGTCTTCGAGCAGACACACATGGATTAGCATATACAACTGTAAGAATCCAAAAAGCCTTATGATCCTTAATTAAAGCAGTGATACAATGTTTAGATTTAGCAACCACCTGAAGTTTGAAACCACAATCATTCCAAAGTAACCAAATTCCCCCATAGAACCCCTCAGCATCCACCACAAAACAATTATCAAACCCCAGTTTTTTAATAACACTCTTAGCTTTAATACCACTAATTCTAGGCTCAAAGATAGCCAGAATGTTAAATTGGTACAGCTTTCTAATATCAGCAATATTCCTAGCAAACAACCTCTTTCCTACCCCTCTCACATTCCACACACAAATCATAGGAAAAAGGAAGAGGGGAGAGTCTCTACTCAGAGACACCAGCCATGGCCTTTTCTAGACCAGAAGCAACTATATCAAAGTCCCTGTCACTAGTTTGGACAGGTTTACAAGGAGACAGGTCCTCTATAGTATTATCTTTACTATATTGGACATCCAAATCAGACACACCTGTGGGTTTACTATCACTAGCACAAGTATAAGAAGTTTGGTATTGTTTATTACCTTTGCTGCCTCCCTTAGAACTCCCAACTTCATCTAGACTGCCAGGATTAGACTTCAGCCGGCTGCTAGGCAAAGGATGCCTATCCCCTTTTCTCAGAATCTTGAAGCCAGTGGGGGGTATTTTGCTTGATAACTCAGCATGTTTCTTCTTATTGTTAGTAATTTCTTTGAGGACATAGTTACTTTTATGAGTTTTCCCAACAACCTCCTTACTAATAGGAGGGCTGGTATCTTCTGTTAACATAACCTCCACATCTTCACTGAGAATATCAAACCTGGATCCCTTTCCCATAACATTAGTTGAAGATTTCACATCCTTATTTTTACCCATTCTATCCTCAGAAACTTTACCAACCTTATTCTCTATAGCATTAGCACCACTCGGATTATTAAGGAATCCCTTTCTTTGCATTCCATTACTACTACCATTTCCCACTTGACCATTCCTACCAATCATGTTTTTGTGACCCTGCTTCCCGTAGGAAACCAGCAACCAAGGTCCATAAGGAGACACCTCCCTTTTAGGCAAATTTTTAGGCATTTTTTCAGTAATCATATCTTCAGCAATCGGCTCAACCAACCCTTCTCTACAGTTTTCTCTACTATGACATATCTCCCACATTTAAAACAAACTAAACCAAGACTCTCATATTCCACTCTAATCACTCTATCATCAATTCTAAGAGACCCCAAGAGAGGTTTGGAAATATCAATTTCTACACAGATACGCGCAAATCGACCTGTAGCTTGGGTTTCAGTAATTGGATCAACCTTACACATCTTACCCAACATACCTCCAATATTCCAAAGCAGCTCTGAATCCATCCACTCCATAAGCAATTTGGATAACCTAACCCAGATTGGCATGCTTCTAATTGTATCTTCACCAGGCACAAAATTAGGCTTCCACCTTTGCACAGCCAAGTATTGGTTCATGATGACCCAAGGACCATTAGTAAGCACGAAATCAAGGTCCTCTTTCATCTGGAAACGCGCCACAAAATAGCCTTCTCCAAGATCTGTCAACTGCCAGTGTCCTAGGAGAGTCCATCTCTGAGTCAATTTGGTTACCATAAAGCTAAGGGTGTGCGGGCGCCCCATATTTTTCAAAATAAGCGCATTCTCCCAGGGTTTATGGAGCTGTTCTTTCAGACTAGGCGAAAGTTTCATCGAAGGCCCATCAAAACCCTCTGAGATTGAAATATCGTCAGCATTAATCTGGATTTTTTCTTTGGGAACACCGAGATCCATCCAAGAACTAGGCGTGGACATACTCAGAAGCTTCGATTTAAAACTCCTCGTTGATTAGTTGATGTGTCCAGAGCTAGCGCCAATTCGTCCAACTGAAATAAACTCTGCTCTAGCTCTTTTAGCGATGGTGCTAGTATCCAGATCCATCTTCGAATCAACATTCTTCTCAATATTGGGAGGTTGTTGTGCTGAGAAAACAAAATCCACACTCGACTACTCCATAAAAGAAGAACAGAGAAAGAAAAGCCACCAAGCAAGGCGGAAACAACAAAAAAAGAAAATCAGAGGAGAAAAAAGCGACGGCGCGTGAACTTTAGGTCAGAAATAACACAGATCTCAAAGTACACCTCAGGCGCGTACAACTATTCATCCCCACGCGCCCATTTTTGACCTGCTTTTTAAACGTCGTAACATTCTTTTTTAATTACATTGAAGGTGAAAATTTAGTATCCATAAGAAACACGACGTTTTACTTCTTAGAGTTTTAATTCTAATGTGTATTCAATCACACTAAACATAACTTTATTTGTATATTTTAAACAAAAATGATTTTCATTGTTTATAAAAGGATGATTTTCATAAAAGACGATTTGAGGGAAAAAGTATATTTAAAATAATTTATCTCTAAAATAAACTTTATTTGAATATTTTCAATAAGAAAGTTAGAATTCTACATCTACTTAGAGTGATGAATTTCATAATAGATGCCTTGACATCTCAAAACAAATCAGAGAGATTTTTTGCAATGCCATCCTTGAATTCATCGAATAAAAATTGTTTATATTTTTGTGCAGAACAACATTGTTTAATACAAAATAACATAATCCAACAATCAAATGCACCTAACCTGAATTTTAAGAAATCAAAATAACCACTAAAAATGTCAACCCCAAAAGAGGTGTCTGCCTCCTCTTCCTCTCCTGACTTGGGTATCACTCTAACCCCGGTTTTCATGTCAGATTCATCACCTGGTGACAACTCCCTGTCAGATTCATCACGTCGGTAACATCTGCTAGATTATGATGACTCTCTGCGAAACTCGATTAAACCAAAGTTCAGCCCAAGAAACCCTCTATGACAGCAAGGGACAGCCTAAGGATAAATGGCTCATTAAGCCTCTCCAGCTCAAGGAGAGTCCATTGGCATATTGTCAATGGACTATACATTACATTCTAGTCCTAGTCCATTCTAGTTGGCCAGAAGCTCACCTAGCGAACTTTCTCTTGTTCTGGTGAGTGCTGGATATTTTGGCATTAACAATACAAAATAGGTAATGCTGAGCAGAGAAGATTTCTAGGAGGAATCAAGCAGGCCAAGGTTCACTTTCGGCTTCTACTAACCAGTTGATTGCAAATGTGCAGAAGATCACTTCAACAATCTTAGAAAAAAGGAACAAAAGTGAGTTAGATCATCAAATTTCCCAGATGTATACAATACAACAATCGAACAAATTGTATCTTACATCTTCCTAAAATGAAAGATAATTCTGATATTTGCCAATGCATAATAAGCTGGTTTTTTTTTTTTACTGAAAATAAGAAATCAAATGAGAAAGAAGAAAATAACGAAAGAGAGAACACTTCCACAACTAGTTTTTTCCGGGCTCTACAGTACTACAGTATTCATAAAACTCAGGAATGATTACAGATCCTTGGCGAAAATTAAGGCAAGACAACAGAAACGACAAAAAAGGATTGATCATTTCTTGGCAAAAGTGATGGCCATGGGATTCTGAGGAGTGATTTTGAAACCCTGAAGTGCCTGCATGGCCATGGAAGACTGCACATCATCTTCAAACTCTACGAAGGCAATGCCTGGTTTGGCTTCAATCATTCGAACTTCTCTGAATCCTGGATATTGCTGGAAGAGTATTTCAAGCATGGAACCAGTGGTTTCGTGGGGCAAATTCTGTATAAAGAGTATATTATTTGGCGCAACAGTTTCCTGGGCACCTGCATTTCGGAAAGAGGCCTGCACATAGTACACAAAATATAACATAAGCAAAAGAAGCTTATAGAGCCAAATATCAGAAGGGGAGAGAGATAACACCAAGAGTATCATCAAATATAGGAGCAAACTTACTGCTGGGCCACCATTACTTTCAGTGCGTGCACCATTAGCAGATGGATGCGATTCTTCAGTACGTCTCTTTCGTTCAGCTGCAGATGCAAGTTTGCGTCAAGAGATCACACATGATAAACTAACATTAAAAAATGCCGGAAAAAAATGATTAACAAATGGTTGTTCTTTTACTGCAAGTTAAAGATGCATAACAAGATTGTGTATTCTCATAACGACAACTGTTTCATACTTTCATAAAAACATAGGGCCCAACACTTTTTCCTGCTTTAGGGTACCTTTTCAATAAATATACTTTTAGGTGCAAATATACAATTTGAAATCATTTTTTAAGTAGTATTGGTTCAAGAATTATGATACAACTTTGCAGCAAGAAAAGGAATAAATAATTTCCATATTTCCATATAAGATAATGATGTCCAAGGACACAAACAGGCCCATGGAAATCTGTTTCAATGCAAATTGTCAAGTAATTAAGTATGCAACATGGCCCAGTAAACGTTGGAAGTAAGCTTACTAAATACCGGATGTACAAGAAAAGATTCCAAAACATATCTCCTTGTTCTAACCATATTCTAAAATTTCTAATATCATGTCATCCCTTTCATACATCAGCTCTGGTCGAACACTAAATTCAATTTTTGACAGGAAAAAATGTATTCTTAATGAAAGAAAAGAAAGGCAAAGTGTCAAAAATGGTGAAAAAGGAGTCCACTCAACAGCAAAGAGAATATATAAAGAACACAAACAAAATAAGAGAAGTAAAAAAAGAACCAATTAAACTACTGAATGAAGAACCGTCAGACGACCAAAATGTGTGTTTTGATCATTAAATTCTTGGCATACAAACTAAAATTACCGTACATATTTTATCAGCATCTTGAAAGAGTATTTTGATGACACAACATAAATATTGTCATGAAAACTTAACAAGAATATATGGTATGTACATTAGTGAAGAATATAAGTGATGTACAAAAAGGCAAATGAACTCATAAATACCCTTTTCTTCTTGCTTTTTCTTCTTTTCTCTTGGAACGAAGCTTCCCTCTGCTTTAGCGACACAATCCGACTTTGTTTTTGCATATTGGATTCGCTGTACCACATGAATTCATGTTCAAAGTCATATTCAAATATTAATTCCAACCAACTCTGTATGTAAAAATGCAGGATATATAATATCACAGCAGAGATGCCTGTAAAAGTAAGCACGTGTTCCTTGGTGTATAATCCCATTGTACTAGTCAATATCTTACATTGGGTTCTTCATTTGCGGTATGATCAAAATTCTCTATTCTTTTAGATTCAAGAATGTACAAGTTATGGGTTAGCAGAACAAACATGGTAAAAAAACGTGGGGAAAAGATGGAAAACTGCTACAGATACATGATTATGACATGTTTACTATGCAATCCTATTTTTTAAAACCCACAAGTTGACGGATGCCCTCAGACATGGATGCAACATGGCCTTTGGAGCTGATCTAAAAATGGCAATCTTCCTGTTGAGTTCTTATAAAATAAGTTCAAGACTTGAAGTGTGTCAGCGAGTTTAGAAAAGACATGCTTTCAGAAATCGAACCAGAAAGGTGGTTGAGTGAGGGATCAAGTGTTTTAATTTAGATGATCCATTTACAACATCAAGCTTACCGCCCCACCCCCACCCCCTACACAGAGAGGCTTGTTCTCTCACAAGGAATTCTCCTAGTTAACATACTTCCTAAAAGATCAAGACAATTGGGAATAGCTCATAAAATACCATATGTTCACTCCTATAATTTCTACGTAAAAGTATTACCCTGACACATTACCCTAAAGCACATGATTGTACCAAATAGTTTGTCATGCAAGTTCACATGACTTTCATGTATGATTGTATAGTATTCTCGATGAGAATTAAGCTATTTCCTGCTCATACTTTTTTCAAAAATGCAAGTAACAAGTGCACATTATATGTTCCTATCACAAAATAAATAAATTGTTGCACATTTCAATGAAATGAGAATACTTTTGTTATTTAAACAGAATAAAATGCAAACTTTGCGGAGAATGAAAAAACAAAAAACAGCCCAACCAACAGTGAAGAGATTCAATAAAGACTATTATCACTATCATCACCGACATCCTTTCCAGATCCCAGTAATTAATGAATCATATAGATAAGAAGAATGTCAAGTTGGACTAGAATTTCAAAATATTAATGAAAACAACACAAACTTCCAGTCACCATATGAGTACTACTGATAACACAGAACAAATGACCAATTGGGATTACTAGAACTCACCATAGGCTTTTCATAAAATGGAAAATTTTGCATTTGCCGAACTGCATTACTGGCAGCTGTCACTTCACTAAACACAACCCATGCTTGTCCTCGAAGCTTGGCAGTCTTCAAGTTAACAACATCCAAAATCCTTCCATATTGAGAGAACAAACAATAAAGGGACCTCTTCAATTCTATCGGGCAAGAAAACAAGAGACCATCACATTAGTCTCATTATAAGTTGAAAACTAATATACAAGACAGATATTCCAGAAAGTAAATTACAAACATTAACATAAGCTAAATCCGCAACTTGAAACCCAGATCGCAAAATCCAAATTTTCAATAACGAGACCAGAAACGACATTAACAAATAGAAATAGTTTACAGTGCTTGTTTTTCATCTGCAATAACGGAACAACTCTAATACGCGTTCAAAGCCATCTAATAATCCATATAAGCTCACATTAACCACAAAACAATCAAATATGGTCGATATTCAAGAACTCCAACTACCACACCAATTTTTCTACCACTTTTTTTCACTTCACACAAAATTTTCAAGAACTGCATAAATTTATCAATAAAAGAACAAAATACCCACACAAAAAAAATACGACAAAAACAAACCCCAGAATCTCAAAACCCCACTTGAAGCTACCACAACAGTACAGTAATAAATTTTCAGTCTGTAAAAAGCAATATCAGTCTAGCCCTGTATTTCTCTTCATTTCTTCAAAACCAAACAAAAAAAAAAGACTAAAAACTAAAAAACTAAAAACAAAAAAAACAAAAACAAAAAACAGAAAACAAGAGAGTTAGAGAAGAGCGAGAAGTGACCTTCTTTCTTGACCTTCTCGTTGAGGTTTTTGATGTAAATGGTCTGATTTGGAGGTATATCTCCTGTAATCATCGTCACCGTAAATCTTCTTTGATCCCCAGAAACAAAAAATAAATCCCAGATAGATACAGAGAATTTGTGCGCGAGAGAGTGAGGAAAATTTTGAGAATAACACTCTCTGCTTTCTCGGACCGGAACCGAGCCCTAGACTTCCATTTTCGCGGGTGTTGTTGTTCTGGGCCTCGGCCCATATAAAGCCCATAAATGTATTTTAGGACCTGTCATCTGCTTTCAAGATTGCTTTTCGGTTCGGTTCGGTTTCGATTGAATTTTTTAGTTCGACCCGAAATAATGAGAGATGATCGATATTGCTTTTCGGGTCGGATTTGGTTCGAATCTTTTTAGTTTGTCAGTGAATGTCAACGGTGACTTGGTGAGAGAGGATTGAGATTTATCGAAAGAGTATGACACTAGGGATCACAACTTTGTATCGAAAATTTGTTGATCCATTTATTATTCAATTAACGTGTGACAAATGAAATGATATCGAATTGAGCTTTGTATGAACGTGTGTATATATATATATATACATCTTGTTGAGCTTGAATTATTTCATTTTGTATGTTATTATTGATGATATCACATTATCAAATTGATGAACAATAATTTTTTTTATATATTATTATTATCAAAATGAGTTGGGATGTTTAAAAAGAAAAATTGCTTCTCTCATAAGAATATTAAATATTATTACTCTCATAAGAATATTAAATATTATTATTGGTTATTATTTAAAATAATTAAAAATAATAATAATAAATACATGAATAGCCATGACCAATAAGGACAAGTTATACTTAAAACGTCACACTTACTACATAATTTTTTTTTTTTTTTTTTATTACCACTTACGGTGATAGCAAGTCAAATTGCTAGAATGAATGAGGGTTCTTACCTCTAAGTCACATTCTTCTTATGGTGTGTGGCGAGACTGGGGGCAATCATTTTGCTGACGAAGATCAAAGAATGAGGGCAACACCAATTAGGGTTGTTACTACTGCCATAAACGATATTCATCTTCAATTAGATGGAATTTCGTTGCTACAAACATAGGTCGCAAAATTCTCTAGCAATTGGAGGCGATGTCCCCAAATGGCAATAGGGTGACTGATCAAGGACGTAGAGGGGCAGATGAGATTACTCATGGCCCGATGCCAGTGATGAAGAGTCTTGAACCGGTACTGCATGCAAGTTCAAAATTTACAACCACTACTAGTACTTCTAATACAAAATCTACGGGTAATCGAGGTGGATGACAGGTCTCATAGAAGTAGCCAAGGAACAAAGACTTCAAGATCACTATAGATATGCCAGTATTCCAGAGCACCTAGAATCTTGAAGATATTTCTTATGAAGTAGAAATTGTCAAGGGAACTGAAACAGATGAACCTTGGTTTTTAGAAGGAGCTAGATAAAGGAGAAGAAGATTGTGATATGCTCAATGATAAAGTTGTTAATGAACATTGATCATATCACAATCTTGTTCTCATTTATCTCCTTCTAAAAACAAAGATTTATCTGCTTCAGTTCCCTCAACAATTTATAAGTATCTTCAACATTCTGGGTGCCCTAGAATACTGACATATCTATAGTGATCTTGTAGTCTCTGTCTCCTTAGGTCCTCCTATAGGACCTGTCATCCGCCTCGATTACCCGTAGATTTTGTAATGGAAGTACTAGTTGTAGTTGCATATTTTGAACTTGCGTTATTGATTCAAGACTGTTTATCACTAGCACCAGACCATTAGTAATCTCATATACCCCTCTACGCCCATGATCAATCACTTTGTTGCTATTGGGTGACATCGCCTCCAATCGCTGGAGAATTTTTACGACATGTGTGTAGGAATGGAATTCCATCTAGTTAAAGACGAATATCATTTATGGCAGCAATAACAACCCCGGTTGCTATTTGACTTTATTCTTTGATCTTCATCAGCAGAATGGTTGCACCCAATCTCCCCACATGCCATTAGAAGGCTACAGGGAACAGTGTTCTGATACCACTTTACGAAACGAAAGCGATAGGTTAGTCGAATCCATGATAAGAATTTGCTCCAAAGGAAATTTTTTTATTTATTTATTAATGATAATCAAAACTTATAAATAACTATTTTGACTCTTACTTAAATAGAAAGAAAAAGAAAAAGAAAAAACAAAAAACAAAAAACGGATTCTACTAGGATTTAAGATTCTTAAATTGACTAAATCAGAAAAAAAAATTAAAAATCTACTAAAAGGTAAATTTGAGTTATTGCCAAAAACTTAAAAAAAAAAATCCTAAACAAACTTAAAAGAAATAAACCATGCTGAAAAAGAAACTCTAAAAAAGAAATTCCCTAAAGGAAGTGTCCTATACTGCATATTCAAAGACATATATTAACAGAACCTTTATTATATTATCATAAAAAGCCTTTATTTATTTATTTATTATTATTTTTTTTTTGATTGGATGTAACAACGATTACAACACCTGGAAATGGATGTAACAACTATTACAAAACCTGGAAAAATAACCAGATAGAAGCTATAGCTGGGACCATCGAGATTTAAACATCGAGGCACAACCCAAGCTACAGTACCACAAGAGAGCACCCAAACCCCCAAAATCCCCAGCTAAACCAGACATCGGAGGAGGGATCCCTTGGCAGCCGTCGTGCTTGTCAGCGGAGAACACCCCAAACTGAAACAAACTAGATCTGGCCAGATCCAGAAGGAACGGCCGACCAAACAACGGAAAAACCAACTAAGAAAAACTGAAAAACTAACTACACCTCCTAAAGAGGACTGGAACTAAACTGAAAAAAAACTACAAACTACACAAACAACCGACTAAACCAGTACACCGATCGGAGGAGAAGGAACCCCCGGCTGCCGGTGAGCATCCCGGCGGAGAGGATCCAGCTGGAACGCAACCCAAGCCGAAAATACTCAGATCTGGCTGAAACCGAGATGATCGGGCCGATCTAACCGCTGCCGGAATCGACCAGAAAAAAGAACCCACTCGGTGGCAAGAGGGGAACGACCGGCCGGACTCCAGGGCCGTCGTAGCAGTTGCAGCAGGTCTCCTCCTTGATCGGGTAGACTTAGCTCGAGGAAGAAGACGCCGCCGACTCCCGCAGCCACATCGAGGAATCGGCGACGAAACTGACCTGAGGCGGTGACTCTAGTGAGAAGGCAGAGAATAAACGAGGAGAGAGCTTTATTTATTTATTTGTCTTTATATGTAAGTGTGCATAATTTAGTGGATGGTTTGGTGCCTTTGATTCAGCACGCACTCTGTTCTTAATTAATTTATTGATTTATAATATTAATTAATCATAGAGTTACAACTAATTAATCGAAATTTGTGGCCCTGCGCCCCTGCATGACTTATGTTTGAAAATATCAATGTCACAATCATGCGTTTAGTGCTCATACACACTTGTCACGAAGTTATGGGTTCGAGTCATTTCCTCTCCTCAAGAAAACCTCAAATTTATGTAAAGGTTAAATATATATATATATATTTTAAAAACGGTTTATTTATTTATTGGCTTTTGGGGAAGAATTTGTATTTGAGACTTCAACATCTTGTTTTATTATTATTATTATTATTTATTTTATTTTATTTTATTTTATTTGAAAATTACAACAACTGTCGGGACCCTGAGAGAATTGAACTCTACTAGCACAGCCCGAACAACTACCCCCACAAGGGGGAGAGGGCACCCACACATGAGGTGGGACAAGGAATGAAATTGTGGTAGTGTTATATGTTAGTTATACTTGATCTCAACAAGTCTTGGTAGGTCTTGACAAATTCCCGACTTGATCTTGGTGTCAATCTCAAATAAAATAAAATAAATCAAGTGTTCTTATAAATATAAATCGTCTTCTTCTCTTGATCTTTTTAGAGTTTTAGTACAATAATTGAAGAGACAACATTAACCTAACAATGTTGCTTGGCATGCAAGTCTCATTTCTTAAATTTGTTTTGTTTATGGAAGAATGGATGTGGATGAAATTAAAGCAATTTTGAGACTCAGCTCAAGAATCATTGAGAAAATAAGTAGACTATTATACTTTTAATACGGTGGCAAGAAAAAAATCAAGGGGCCATTTGATATGAGGTAATATTTACATAGGAATGGGACTATGATAACATTCCTTTATTTGTTATTAGTTTTGACATTTTCTAAGCCCAAGATCTATGGGGGTAATGTGAAACCCATGCCAATATATGGTTTTCACATTAACCTTTATTTGATTCCCGTTGTGGTACCCACACTCTATTAAAAAAAATAATAATAACATTAAACACAACAAATTCCTTTTATCTCCAGCCATCCCATCATCTTCATTCAAATTCTTAATATTATTCATTCAACAAATTTCATCCACAACAACACAACAAAAATCCATATAACACTACACAAACATTAAACACAACAAATTCCAACAAAACCCCCCAAAAATATTCAAAACAAAAAATTAAAAAAAGCAAACGCAACACACATAGGAAACCCAGAAAAAATTAGACCTGAAAACCGAAAATCATACCGGAAAATCATCCCAACTTCATCATCAATCTCAAATACCAAAACCCAAAAAAATCATACCATAACACCACTTGAACACCAAAAATCAACCCTTTCATCATCAATCACAAACACCACTAGAAAAAAACAAACAAACAAACAAACAAACAAGATCTGAATTTTTTTTTTTTAAAAAAATAAAACAAAATTTGGAAATGGAGCAGTGCTTCATCTTGTCGAAGATGGAGCGACAACACTCCATCTTTGACAGGATGGAGCAATTTGCTCCATCTTGTCAGTCTCCATTTTTGGCAAGATGGAGCAATGGTCCAATTTATACTTTCAAGTGTATGAAACTAATGTATTTATTAAACAATACTAGTTTCACGTGTATGAAACTAGTGCAATTGTAAAACAATACTAGTTTCACGTTAGTAAAGAAGTGGCATTGAAAACTTGCTCATGTATACCATGTGCAACAAAACACAGTTATCTGACATGCCTATAAATCTGACACAATATTATCATGTATAACCAAACACAGGTATACAAGTTTCCCTGAAATTACATTACTGTGTTTAACCTTCCTAGAAATCAGAAAACTTGGATTACCTCATACCAAACGGCCCCTAATAAATCAAGACATCGTATATCACATCATTCAACATGTCCACTTAAAAATAGTTTGAAAATTATATAATTTTTATTATTTTTATCAATCTTCTCATGACATATAAATGTACGTACGTAATAGATTTTTATTAGACAAATTCAAATTATCTTGCTAGCTATATTTAACTGAAATGCTGATAATATTATTAATTAAAGCAAAAATCTCACATACAAAACAATAGTTCATCTCTATTTTATTTCCGTGGAATTTAAAATTGAATAAATTAAAAAAGAAAAAAAGAAACTTAACATCTTTTATAGGGACAATATTAAAAATGTCCCTCTAATTTGAGCTATTAGCCGTTTTAATCCCTCTAGTTTCAGTATTATTTCTTTTGGTCTTTCTTTTAACATTTTTAACGAAAATACTATTTTACCCTTCTATTAAATATGTAAATTTTTTAATTTAAAAAAATTAATTAAAAAACCAAGATTTTTTTTTAATTTAAAAAATATCATACTGGCCATCTATGATTGGTTCCATTTCTTTGGGTACTTCTAACGGTTCATTCTTCAATTCTAGATAATAGAGTTGTACCATTGGTTCAGCCCTCAATTGGGCCTTCTTCAGTTGTCCAGCAACCTTCTTACCGGCCATCAGCATTAGTTCCATTTCTTTGGGTACTTATAACGGTCCATTCTCCAATTCTCGAGAGTAAAGTTGTACTATTGGTTCAGCCCTTAATTGGGCATTCTTCAGTTGTCCAACAACTTTCTCATTGGCCATCATCATTAGTTTGCTCTCATCTTTGATTCCTTGTAAGGTAATCCACTTATTTTGCCTCATGAAGCTCATGCTTAGTTGCTTCACATATAAGAGAATATGGTCAGTTTTTTATAAGCCATTGCATTCCTAGCACTACATCACACCCTCTAGAGTCAACAACGCTCATTTCTGTGGTGAATTCCACCCTTTGCATAGACCAAGTAAAAGCTGTGCATTTGGCTTGGCTACTGATTCCACATCACATTGGTGTTCTTCACTTCTACCCGTGTGAACTTGGCTACTTCAGGGTCCAAAAAATTGTGAGTTGAACCACTATCCACCAATATAATTACTTCTCTGTTCTTGGCTCTCCCTCTGAACCTAATAGTTTGGATACCCATGCTTCTGGTCAAGGCATGGTGGAAAATAGTTGATTCTTCCTCCAATGAGACTTCTAACACATTCTCTGCTCTATCGTGGTCCTCTACGTCTACTTCTCCATTTTCATCTGTTGTTTTTTAGCACATTGATGCCCATACGTGTAAACCTCATCACAATTATAGCATAACATTTTCTCCCTCCTTACTTTCATCTCTATAGGTGTTAGTCTCTTGACTAGGAAAGTTTCTGGTCCATTTTGACCTAGTGATTAGGTGCATTTTGGGTTGTATTTTGGTTTGATTTTGGTGGGTTAGTGTTTAGGTTCAGTGTGATGTTTGGTTTGTTAGGCCAAGGTTTGAATTTTTTGGATTCTATGGAAGCCTCTTGTAGTTTAGCTAATTCAATGGTTGTGTGTATATCTAGAGGTTTAAACATCATTATTTGATGCCTAATCTCACCCTTGAGGCCACTAATAAAACTTGACAAGAAGAACTCCTCACTCAAACCCAGGTTTTTGGCCAACAGCTTAGGCAGAATCTCTTTAAATTGGTCCTGAAATTCTATCATGGTAGTGGTTTGTCTAAGCCTTTGAAACTCCCCCAACACATCTTCTTGTTCCATATCTAAGAACCTATTAAGTAGAGCTTTAGTGAATTCTTCCCACCCTTTGGAACCAAGCCTCAGCTTTCTTTTCAAAATGTATCGAAATTACTATAACCTTCTATTCTGGTGCAACTGAATGGATTAAGAAAAACCCTTCACTCTTACGGATCCATGCTTTAGGGTTTTACCCATCAAATTTTAGAAAAGTCAGTTTGGGTGGTTTGAGACTAGAATCGAAGTGTACCTTGCTAGAGGGACTATAATGCCCATGATGTCTTGGTTTGCTGGTGGATCTAGTTGGTGATGACCCCAAAATACCTTTTTCAATTTCTTCCTCTTGATCCCCTTTAGTCATTCGTAGCAGAGATCAAGTTGTGCAACCGAGAGAGCTGGTTTGCAACTTCCACCTTGAAGGATTCAAACCCATTTTTAAACTTTTGAAACCTCCCTTCCAATCAATCATTACAGGAGTCAATTTCTATTAACTTCCCTTCCAAATAATGGTGATGTCTTGTTCCTTAAGCCATAGTAAGAAGTTGTCTCGATTTTTGCTCTGATACCAAATGATGCCCAAGTATTTATTTTTTTCAATTGTTTTGTGGATTGGATTTGCTTAATTTTCAAAGAGAATTTGTTGATAAGAACAGAGTAAGAGAATAGAATAGGAAAGAGAAGACTGAGTTAGTTGAGAGAGAGAGAAAAGGAGAAAGAGAGAGAAAGATGTAATTCTTCTTGTTCCCATTCCAAAAGCAAAAGAAAACAAATATAGACGTTGTAAAAGAAAAGTGGTGCAGAAGGATAACTAATTGTGTATTTTGATCCACTGCAACACACTCACACAACAACTAACAATGACTGACTTGACTCCCTAAACGATGCCATTTTGAAGACTATCATACTCTAAACGAAACGCTATTGTTTCAGCTTTTAGGGAATTTAAAAAAATCAACAGCTATTGTTTCCCTAAATATCACATTCTGTCACATCCCCAATCGAAATCAACCACAGCCACCACCACCCCACAATCCAAACCTAGAAACAAAATGCATAAACAAAGTTGCCACCAAAACACAACCACAAACTGCCATAAAAACAACTCCAAATTGCCATGAAAACAACTCAAAACCCACCCACCAACCCTAGATCTCCAACCACCACTCCCAAATAATCAAACTCTAAATAGGATATTAAGAGATCGACAAAGAGAGTGGAGATGAGAGATTGACAAAAAGAAACGGAAGGATGAGAGATCGAGAGAGATAGAGATTAGAAGAGAGAGAGAGAGAGAGAGAGAGAGAGAGAGAGAGAAATTCATGGTGAGGAGAGAAAAATGAAGATTTTTAATTTTTTTTAAATTGTTTTTATTGTTTTTTATTATTTAATTTAATTACATTTAATATTAGTTTTTTAAATTATTTTTAATATTAATATATTAGTATAACATTTTTATTTTGTATTGTTACCATTATACTCTCACATGTTTGATGGAAACCTAACGGAATTTGACGGTACGGACAAAAAGAGCGATTAATAGCAAACGTTTGGATTAAAATAGACAAAACTGAAACTAAATGGACCAAAACGGCTAATACCTCAAATTAGAGGGACAGTTTTAATATTATCCCTCTTTTATAAGTGCATTCATGGGACAATTTTTTTAATTTAATTTTATTTTGATATACTACATACACATATGACAACTCGAACATGGAACATTACCGGATTGAATAAACATTCTTTACCACTAAGCCACATTGGGTGGTGGTATTCATGGGGCAATGAAAATGCAAGACAAACTAGGTAAAGTCTATTGATTGCCAGTAAGATTACCATGTATTACAGACGTCACCCACACAACATATATGTACACAAAATTAAACAAGACACTTTATTTTATGTACAAATATGTAATTTATGAGAAAGTTTCAAGTGTGGGATCCCGAATATTTTTTTGTGTGGGATTCGATTCTGTAACAGTACAATGTCAAAAGAGTTCACTCTGCAATGTTACAAAGTCGGGATCTCGCACCTGGTAATTTTTTTTTTTTTTTTTTGAAATATTACATAAATTTGGGAGTTTTTTTTGGGAAGGAGGAGAACTCGAACCCACAACCTAACAGTGTAGATGTAAGGAGTATATTGTTGGATCAACCTCGTGTCATATTTAACTTGCTTTATATATGACCGTTTTAGAGCAAACCACAATTTGCATTAAATACCATATAATTCAAGATTAAGATTATTTGGACCCTTTTAATTGTATTAAGAGTACAAGAGTCTAGATTATTTCCACATTGAACTCAATTGATTAACGATATTATATAACTAACTAAAGTGCCAAAACAAGACCAGGCACAGATTTATTGTCACACAGCTTGCTCTCCCAAATACTCTGGCAATTGGCCGTGATCACTGCCCGCGGGGACAATATCGACTGTGGTGGGCCTGGCAGTGCTACTCCCTCAGGTGTCCCGAACCGGGTGACTGTCACAGAAGTATTGAAATACTCCCTTACCTGACTAATTATACTGCCAGTGACGGTCCATGCGTGGACCCAAGAGCCTTCCTTGTCATCCTCATGGCGACCCTCAACGATGACGGTTGATCCAAAGGCGACGATAGATAGAGGAATGAAGATGAAAGACTTACTCTTTGACGATGAGATTGAACCAGTGAGTATGTGCATCAAATGTTGGTGGGTTGGAGGACCATGGAACCACCACTCAAGGTCACGTGCTAGCAGACGGTGGACCGTGTCTACATCACGTGAGTTGAGGGCCTCATATAGGGTTTTGAACACTCTAATTTTGTTGTGTTCTTCTTGATCCAGCTCGTCCAGGCTTGAAGCTTGAGAGTTTGCCAGTTTTCAAGACGAGTACAAAGATATGTATTGTGTTGTGTATTGTAAGAGATGATATTTTGAAGAGTCAATTAAAGGGTTTTATATAGAGGGGGAGCAGGGATGGCCATGAGGGCAGCAAATCCAACATTTTGCTAGGCCCCCAATTGGCCCAATTTACTTCTTCTTTTTTGAGACCTCAAAACCCAATATATTTATGTTTAAACATAGCTCAATTCCAAACATTTTACTGTTTTTATTTATATATTTTTCTTTTCGGTCCAATGGACTAATTCAATTAAAAAAAAAAAAAAAACTTCAGGCTCAATAAACTTGTTATTGTTTTAATTTGTATAGTCATTAATTTATATATGTAGATTTTGACTCATCTTTTAATTATTTATTTTATTTAAAATAGTATATTAGTATCCACTAATTTTAGGCTTTAGTGATCTCAGTTCTCGGATCTATATGTGTATTGTGTATTTGTATAGTCAATTTGTTAAGCTTTTCTTAAATCATTTCTTGAATCTTTTATGGCCAAACAAGAATATTTTATAATGGGTTCTTTTATAACATATTATATAATTATAATCATTAATCAAATTGACTACAATCTACACAAATACACAAACAGATTTAAACGAGAAAAATATAAGTTAAAATAAAATAATCTTGTATTATATAGGGCCCCGATTTTTGTTAATATCATAAAATCACTCGGGTTCCAAAATGTCTGGAGACGGCCATGACGGGGATATGTTTGGGGATTGGTCGGCTGGGGTTGCATTTGCATGGGTCCAAGGTTATGTGAATATATGTGGCTCTTAAGAGAATGACAAGTCGTCGTTGTTGAAAAATATTGATCTTAGTTTATGTGATGTATAGTGACAGTTCGGGAATTTAAGTGGGGTTGTGGGAATTTGCATGGGGTGTGAGTCGGCAATAATAATTGCTTTATTTATTTTCTTAAAGTAAAGCCAATTAGGTCATGGGTCCATGGTTACTACTTACTTGAGATCGATAAAATCAACAACGATCAGAATAGTTATTCCCACAACACAGAGTGAGATTTCTCTATATATATATATATACTTTATAATTCTATAAGCAAATAAAATCTCTTTCTGTTATGCAAAAAGACATGGTTTGAATCTTATTCGTATTAGGATTTTAGATGTTTGGAAGCGACCAACCGGCCATTCGGTTGGGAAAAAATAGCACTATTTTTTCACATAATTAGTTAGAAACACGGTGTGAATATTGGATAAAGGTACTTTAAATGGTTAAACCAACCCATCACGTAAGGAGTTAGGATCCTCTCTTATTTATTTTTTTTCCTATTTTATACTTAGGTATAACTGAATTTAAAAAAGATTTGAAAAAATTAATAATAATAAGTGAATAAATAATATCTACCCTGTAAATTGTTTTTTTATTTATATGTGGTGGGCTGTGTATAATCAGCTCATGAAATGTTGACATTGATCGAGAATTTGGTATGAATTAGGTACCGACCTAGATGTTTTAGTATTACTTCTTTACTTTAACGGCTGACTGTATAAAACTCTTTTTTCAAATCACATTTAAAGCATCTAAGTTTTTTCCTTCATTTTCAAAACAATTTCGTTTGGTGTCTAACATGACTAAAGTCCCATTTGATATTGTTTTTAAGAAGTTAAAAGCAAATAATTTAATAATTTGATATAAAAAAATGTTTAGTAAAATTTTTAAGAATGATTATTTTATATTATGTGTTGATTTGACAACAATTTTAAGAAACACGTAAGGTTACTTTTTGTAAAGTGATTATAAAATAATCTGTCATGGGATTTAATAAATCTTTAATGACTACATTATCTTTATTGATTTAACATGGAGACAATTATATCCTAAGCAAATCATATAAATCAATTTTTACAATTAAATTGATTTGAAATTACAATAATGCTATTTTGTTCAAATTTAGTGTATAAATCTGATACTTAAACAATATGGATCATCGATTTCTTTGTATTAGAATTGTATGATTGAAATGATTAGATTTTGGGGATGCCACATCATTTGGGCTCCAAATTTGGACACCAAATTTTAGGTAGCATTACTCTTGAAATTATCCTTATTGATTTTGCCTAATATGTATTTATATGCTGGTTATAAAGAAAGTTGATGATTATTAAATAAAAATAAAAATTATATTAAACTCTTAATATAATCCCAAAGTTTTAAGCTTTTTCATTTCATCTCGTCATTTTTTCAAATCGTCACATATTTTTCTCTATGTTTTCCTTTTATATTTATTCATATCTTTTTCGACTGCTTCTATGAATCTCATAATACACACCAATTTTTTTCTCTATGCATCTCACCTACTTTTATTATAGTATTTTTTACTTCACTTAAAAATATGTTATGGTTCACATTTGTGTTTACTTTTGTTTAAAACACTTTTTTCTTGTATCTAATATAATTTTGGAGAGTTTGATTTTATTTTACTTAAAATATTATAATTAAATATTGATTTAGTTTGAATAGCAAGTAAAAGATAAATAATTTATATTTTACATCTATTTTAGACATTATATAAAATCACAACAAATGCAGTTCGTTTCTATTTCTAATCAAGTTAGAAGGTTCACTCAAAAAAAATAAACAAAATACTATGTACACTCATTAATTACATCCACCATATCTTCAACTATATCACTTTATTAAAAATAAAAAATAAAAAAACCAAACCCTAATTATCCAAAAGGGCACGAAAACCGCATTTGGGGGTGTTCATGGAGTCAAGAGAGAGCTTCCTTCCTTGATGAGCACAAACACACTGCCAGCATCCCCCCTCGATATACGAAGGTCTTCTTTCTTAGCACAAACACGCTACCACAATAAATAAATCTGCTTTCTTGGATGGTCTTCGCAAAAGATGAAGCTGTGTTTTGGATGGAAGTGATAAAATTTATCATTTGTAAAATTGGGTGTGTTAATAACTTATAAAGGTTTATAAATAAATTGTATTAAAATGAAAGCATTCATTTAAATAAGGGTACTATTGGCATTAAGATGAGTGTTTATAGTATTGTTTTAATTTTAAATTTTAGACATGGGTGTACTTATAAATATGGGTGCACTTATCATATTTATGGGTGTTAATATTCGTACCCTTTGTTTATATATATGCAATGGTTCTCTTATGAGGGATTCTTATTTAACACAAATTAAAAATCTCGATGAAATCTATCGATTTTAATGAATTTTGATATGAATTTTTTTGTGGATGATAAATTCAATGAAATTTAAGTGTATGAAAATTTTGAAATTTTCTTAAAGAACCACAACTATTTTTATTTTATTTTTCCGATTTTGTTGAATATCAAGCATAGGAAAACATGGCAAAAAATAGGAAAAATGAAAAAAAATAAAATAAAATAGTTGAAGTTCTTGAAACATTTTCAAATTTTGCAAGTAGATTTCATTGAACTTATTATCCATAAAAAATTTCAGATCAAAATTCATTAAAATTGATGGATTTCATCGAGATTCTTACTTTTTGTTGAAACAAGGGACCCTTCATGAGAGAGAACCATTATATATATATATACGGAAATTATCCTATCAGTGCATCCTGATAGAATTATATAAGGATATTAAATGTGAGCCACTCGTTTTACATACTTTGACTTGGTATGTATGCACTTGTCAAATCACTGTTATAAATGAGTGACTCATATTCAATATCCTGATAAAGTTATATCAGTGCATCATGATAGGATCGGGACCGTATATATATATATATATATTCTTTCTATTATCAGTTCGAACAGACAATAAATATATCAGTTCCTTGCATGTGGGTCATTGGATTTAAAAGATGATTTGACAAGTGCATACAGTCAAGTCAAAATATTTAAATCCAATGGCCCACATGCAAAGAACTGATATATTTTTTATCGGTTCGAACTGATAATAGAAAATATATATATATATATATTTAGTCTTTCTATTGTGAGTTCTCTTTCCATTAGATTTAATTGTTTTGACTCAGTCTGCATACACTTATCAATGCGTATTCATAATTTATGGTCCACATACAATGCATTGATATATTTTATATCAGTATGCACCGAGGAGAAAAGGGCTATATATATTTATATTTTATATATATATATACATATATATATATATATTAAACAACACTCACTACAGCATATAATCTACTAGTATAGGTAGTAGTCCACATTCCTTCCACATTGACGGTGGTGGGTTCTTCCCACCATAAGCATTTTACAAACAAAACAAATATTCTTTTGTTTAAAAAAAAATGATTAAGAATTCAAATTTATTTTTGAAACCTTTAAGAATTCAATTTTATCCGGTAATTTTTTTAATGTCTTTTTTATTTTACCCTATTTTGCAATTCCTTTATCAAAATTTCATCTTTTTCTACAACAAAATAATTCACTTTCTCTATCAACTACCCTTAATTTACTGTTACTTAATTCCATTGTATTTTATATTAAATTATCTATTATTATTTTAAACTTTTCTTATTTCTAATAGATTTAGTTTGACATACCTAACACATCCAATCAATAAACACCTAAAATCTCAAAATTTAATTTATTGTATTAAAATAGACCATCTATTATTATGATTCATTTTATTTTATCTTTAGTATTTTTCTTTATTTTACAGTCTTAATTTATTTAGAATCAATATATCAATTAGAAAAATAAAAAAAATAAAAAATATGTCTATTAATATTTATTAATCAATTATTTTTGTATAAATTTAAAGTAAATTCATTATAAATACAAAAAATAAAAATTCTTATTATAAAATTATATTGTAATTTATTTTTAAGAATAAATATTGTAATATTCCATGGTTTATGTTATTTTTCTTGTTATTATTTATTTTTTAATATTACGTTTCTTGTTTTTATTTCCTTTTGAAATAAGATTATTTAATTCATCTTGTGTAAGTGTTCTATTTTATTTTATCTAAACTTTATTATACCATCGATTTTTCTTCATTAAAAAAATAAAAATAAAAACTCATTTTTCCTTTGCACATCACCTCTTAGTAGAGATAGTTGTACATGTCCCTTCCACAATGGTGATCATCAAGCTTTTAAGTCCCACCATACGTATTTGGATCCTCCCTCGTTAAAATTTTTGGATCTGCCACTGTTTGCAAGTCGTGTACGATAACATTTATATATATATATATATATATATATCAGTGGTTCTCTCATAAGGGATCCCTTATTTTAATTTCGGTAAGGACCACCATGAAATCATATCGATTTGAATGAATTTTAATCTGAATTTTTTTGTGAATGATAAGTTCGTTGAAATCTACCTATGAATAAAATTTGAGAATTTTTCAAGCACGAAAACTATTTTTCTTGAATTTCCTATATTTCGCCTATTTTTCTAATGCCTTCGTATTTAAAAAAATCGGTAAAAATAGTTTTCGTGCTTGAAAATTTTTCAAATTTTATTCATAAGTAGATTTCAATGAACTTATCATTCACAAAAAAATTCAGATTAAAATTCATTCAAATCGATATGATTTCATGGTGATTCTTACCGAAATTAAAATAAGGGATCCCTTATGAGAGAACCACTGTATATATATATATATATATATATATATATATATATAAACATCATTTTACCAACCTTGATGCTAGCTTTGGTAATTACATTTTCATTCACACTGACTTATAATTTACATTTTTTTTTTCAAACAAATCAATCAGGATTCAGCAGCAATACTATACTTACAATATTTAATTAGTCAACCAAAAGTGACTCAACCAATGACATATCACCACGTGTCCTGTCATTACAAGGCTACAGTGTATTATTGGAAAAATGACATGTTTCATACTTTCATTTTTTGGCTGTAGTTTCTATTTGCATACGGTGGTGCTGGCCAACTCTGAACCAGATACTGCTTTGAAACTAATTAATTAGACATAAAAATTGTCACCACTCTTTTGTAAGCATTTGCCTAAAGTTGAATGCCTGTCAGCTTGAGCTGAATATGATTGGCCCGTAGTGCGCTGCAGGAGATTCATAGACCGCATTGGAAAATCGATTTAGCAAACCCAATGCAATGCCTTGCCCACCTCAGTAGCTTAGTGGTAGAGTGGTCAGCTGTTAACTGATTGGTCGTAGGTTCGAGACCTGCCTGGGAAGATTTGATTGATTCCGAATTCCAGAATTCTAATTCTTTCTTTCTATTGCATTCTATCTTATTGTATCACATTTTATGTTTTGCTCAACTTTCGGCCAATATGCTGAAATCATTGGTTGTTAGAGAGTCATTAAGCCCACAACTTAATAATAATTTGTTGACCTCTGGGACCCTCTATAGCCTCATTTCACACATTCATTTTATTTTTTTTATAAGAAAAATCTGACATCGAATGTGTTAAGATATCTATCGAAACCTATCGAGATGAAGTACGTGGTTCGGATGCCAACTCTCACAACTAGAAGATATCTACACCCACAATACCGAGGAAAAATCTCCACACGTGCTTTAAATGCGTATTGTGGGACTCAAACTCCACACCATTAACGTGGTGGGTGAAAATACTTACAAGGTTATACTAAACAACCTAGAGGGGGGTGAATAGGTTGACACTCTAATTTTAAAACTTTTTCGTGACTTTTGTCAAAACCTTCGTGAGCATACAAATTAACCTTTAACAAGATTGTTATGAGAAAACAATTAATACATGTATGCTCAATTTACCACTCTTAGTCTACAAAACATATACCAAGAAATAATGTATCTTATATATAAGTATATTCAATGAAGAGCACATTCCACAAGTTGTACTTTGAATTTTACAATGTAAGAACACTAAGTAGAACTCTACAACTTGCTAGTGAAGGAACTATATTAAAACTAAAACAAAGAATACTTGTATTCACAATAATGTCCAATATGTACAAGTATCAATTAATATATAATTATACACAAATGTATCAATATACAAAAGAATTATATATACAACTATGATCAATATGATGTGCCTACATCTCACACTTAACAAAATCTTGTTTACAAATACATCACAAGTGAAGATTATGAAATAAGATTAAAACATACACATATACAAATATGAAAGATAGAGATAGGAAGAATTAACATGAGATTTTTTAACGTGGTAAAATCTCCAAGGAGGAAACATCTGCGGGTTGAATTACAACTTACCATAGGGTACTATATATATTGGATGATAGATTAGAAATTCCTCAAAAGTGACCAACCTATGATCTACTTCCTATTTGAATCTATGTCTATCCAATCCCTATTGGTAGATTAGAAATTCCTCAAAAGTGCGAAACCACTTTATATTGGAGTCTTTGTCTACACAATATCGTTGGAAGATTAGAAATTCCTCGAGAGTGAATACACACCCCTAACACTCTCTATTGGAGTCTATATCTATCCAATCGCCCGGGCCTACCAATGTCATAGCCAACTCCTTATTCAAGGCACTCATGCCTCTAGAGAGCCTCTCATGCATAACTATCCGAACCTTCTCAATCCTAGCCATGATTTCTTGCTTGGTTATCCGGACCTCTTGTCCTAACCAAGACTCCCTTACTTGACTATCCAGACAACTTGTCCTAGTCAAGACTTCATACATTTTGCAAGGACTTCCTAGTGTGATAAATGAATGCAAACAAGCACTCAACAAAGAACATGTGATCAATACATTCTATAGAACTAGACTTAGTCATGTGAGCACACAAGTCAAAAATAGTTTAGTTACAAAACACGAATTGAAACCTAGAGCATGTGAAACACCTAACACATGTGATTCCTAGTTTCATTCACAAAGAACAAATTCAAATATTAGAAACATACACAAAAAATGCTATAATCACAAAATATGATCAATAAATATTCTATCAAGTATTTAGAGTAAGGATATAATTAATATAATCAATTAAATCCTAGTTAGCTCTAAACACAAAATCAAATGTGCTAATCATAGATTTGTTAAATTAAAGGATCCAAGCACATGCTAAGGTTATTAATCATAAAATGAATCAATCAAATCACAAATATCCCTAGATATCAAGCTAATCATAATACAACACTCAAACATGTGAAAAACTAGAATCCTAGAAAACTAATTCACATTTAGTCTCTAATTAGACTATATTAGCTTTGATATGAAGCTATCCTTCTCAATAGCTTTCATCATACATACACATACATATAGAAGAAGAAAACCCAAGGTAATTGAAGATTTAAAAAGATGAAAACACAAAGTTTAGTAAAATACCTAAGAATCACAAGCTGGTTCGGTTTTGAGGGTAGAGCCACCACAAAACTCGATCAAACAGCTACAAACTCTTTTGGATAAGGTAGGGGACTTGATTACGAAGATTCTCCAACTTGAATCACTCAATTCGGAGTCCGAATGAGAAAGTTACGGTGTTTGTAAGGTGAGAAAGTTGGAGAGAAAAATTCTACATGCACTTGTGTTTTCAAACTTTTCTTCTACAAATGAAATGTGAGGGAAATGAGAGAATTTAAATGAAAAAGAGAGAAGATTTTCAGTGACCAATCAGGAGGTGCCACATCACCTGCCCATGAGAGGCGCGTGAGCCTCACGGGGCAGAGGGATGGCTGGCCCGTGAGCCTCACACGCTCCTCACTGGGTGGCGGCCTTCGGCCATTATTGCCTCATTACGCTCTTCTTGCATTCTTCGGCCGTATTCGGGCCTTCGAACTCTGATTTCTCCGTCTTCCAATTACTAATCGTAACTCCCTCACACACAAGGAAAACTATGAATCTTTGACAAAAGGTTGTGAATTCGACTCGATACACAACGACGAAGACAGCACAATGTATGAGAACGTAAAGTAGCGTAACTTTCTAGTTTGGACTCGAAACCTAATGAGTGAGTAACCAAAATGACCAGGACTCAATAAGGAATCATATGAGATCATGTTCAAATCCAAAAACAAATAAACATAAAGTCACACAAGTATGCCATTTCCTAGAGATAGTCCTAGAACATGCAATTTCATAATGTTTATCAAATTAAATCTAATGCATGTGCATACTTCAACAAGTGTGTGAATGTGTTATACCAATTGTGTACAACAATGCAGGGACACATATGAATGCAATATGTGTGTGTGCCTAAACGCCTTACAAGAGGAATGAAGTCTAAATATACCTTTGATGCTTTCTCCTCTTGAAGGCTTCACTTTACTTAATGTGTTGACCAATTTCATTGAAGCATGATAAATCGTGAATCCTAGACAAGTAATTAATACAAAGGAAATGTCGTTTTGATATAGAATAATGCCAACCTAACTCAAAATCCAAATAGTGGGAAGATGTACATCACTTGAACTAAAAGTTGAACTAAAGGACTAAAAGGATATGTGCGATGTACCACATTCACTTTTTGATATATCTGAAGGTTAATTAATAGGTGAGACGATTCTATATTTCTTTCAATCCAATTCTTCCTTAATTCTTTCAAAAGATAAAAACTCATAAATATTATCAAGATGAGTAATTAAGAGTTTAAACAAAGAACAGTCCTAAATTCAACTCAGTCCAAGATGCAATTTAATGGGCAAATGTGAAACTTTATATACACTGGTACATAACCAAGACTCTAGCAAGACTCAAAACATGGTGGATGAGCTTCTATGAAGTCTTCAACCACCAGACTACTTGTATCTTGGTGGATATGAAGGAATATTGATCAATAGTCCATTTCTAAAGGCTTAACGGTGAGAGATTATATATATTTCATATTTAACGGTGAGATTATATCTCCATAATATCACAAACATATACAAAAATTCTTAAAATTTAACTAATAAAATAACAAATTGCCCATAGGTTTTAAAATTTAAAAATGAAGATAACGTTTTTAAAAAATTAAATTAAATTATGTGAATGAATATAAAATTGGGTGTATTTTTATTTGCCAAATGTGCGCATTAACAAATCACAAGCCAATTTTTATCCCATTATCACGAGGTTAAGAGCATCTCCAATACAAATATACATTTTTGAGTTTCTAAATAGTGCCACATCAGTATTTCTATTTATTATGGGCCCACTTTTGAATTTTTTTAGAGAAATGCATATTCACATCTCCAATGTAATTATCTAAAGTCAAACATGTATCCATTTTATATCCAATCATAATAAAACAATTATTACACTCTCTCTCCTCTTTTATTTTACAATTAAATGAGGTTTAATCTTATTGGTGGAAAGAGTTAGAAATCCTAGTCAGCATTTCTAGTAGAGTTTCTAGAATTAGAAACCCAACTCCATATTCTCTAACTTTTTTTTGGCCATATCATCTCCATATTCAACTTAAATAATAGCATTATAGAGAGTTTTTCTAACTTTTTTAATATCTATCCTATATGGCACTCCATTTTCTCCAAATGCATAATAGCATTGGAGATGCTCTAAGACATATTATGAATTGGATCACTATTCTGATTTCTAAATACTATTTATTCAACAAAGTTGATTGGTTGATGCGAGTCAATTTTCTATTACAATAAATTGACGAAACAATAATTAATCCAATATCCTCCTCAATGGCTACAATAGCTGGATCTGGATTCTCTCCTTATTTTAATTGTACAATCAATGATATGAATTATTCATATTAATTTTTATATTTTTACTCTACCAAAAAATAGAATTAACAAAAACTACTGATTTATGTGAGGATAAGGTGAGGATGAGGGATCCAAATCCGCAATAGCTATAATAAAAATTGAGAAAATATCTCCTTTTAATTGCCTACTATAAAATAAAAAATCAGAAAATGTTACAAAATTAACTTCAAAACAATGACATATGGAATGATGACATGTGGCATTTCATTACCACTGTGTACTACTATGATTAAAAAAAAAAAAAAAAAAAACTACAACACTAAAACAATAAAAATCAGAAAGAAAATCAAAAGTAAAATTTCGTTTTTAACCTTATACGAAAGTTTAATTATTAATAACCATATTTTTAAGAAATTGCTTGAATGTCCTTGTATAAAAACCATCCCCAAACTCTTTTTTTTCTCTCTCTCCTCTCCTCTCTCTCATCTCCTTTCTCTATTCTCTCCTCTCTATCCCGTCAAAATCTTCACCGGACGTCGTTGCTTGGGTGTGTGCCGCCCGACAAAGGTGCCGCTGGGTCCA
This sequence comes from Acer saccharum, assembly GCA_030490815.1. Taxonomy (NCBI): domain Eukaryota; kingdom Viridiplantae; phylum Streptophyta; class Magnoliopsida; order Sapindales; family Sapindaceae; genus Acer; species Acer saccharum. The sequence goes on from CM059866.1 coordinate 31,781,668, forward strand.
TACGGCCTCGGCAATTTGCTACCTAGGCTGCGTGAATCAGGCAAAGTCACCTGGGCTTCGTGAACCAAGCGAGGCGACACCGTGCTTCACGAACCAGACAAGTAGTGACGTCTCAGCGTGCAACAACGCCATCAGAGCTTTCCCTTCGGGCAGCACTATGATCTGTAGAAAACAGAAAAAAAAAAATTGGGCGGTGCTGTGATCTGCATAAAAAAGTAAAAAATAAAAAATAAATAAATAATAAAAAATTAAATTAAATTAAAAACTAATTTGAGGAAGAAGGGAAAATTACCGAGAGGGATGTTTTGGTAATTTACCGTATAAAAGGTTAAAAATATTATTTTAGAAGGGTATTTTAGTAATTTTGCCTAAGAAAAAATGTAAACATTTCACGTTTTGACTAAATTGCATGAATGCCTCCTGAATAATACGCGAAGTAGCAAGTTGCCCCCTGAATGTTTTTTTTAGGCATTAAACCCCATGAACTTTCATTTATTGGTAGTAGCTCACAAAATAGTAACGGAACTTTCTTTTCATCCATTTCTTTGTCATGTGCTCCTCACGTGGGTTCATACGAAGGTCAGTTATGTCATTTTGTCCTCATAATACGAAGGGCAACTTGCAATATGCGAAGTTTGGGTCGTTGAGAATTCCTAAATTTCCCAAATTCTTCTCGTATTCATACTCGTAAAAAACTAGGGTTTCTTGATTTTTTAGAACATTTAGGGTTGTGATTTTGAGGTTTAGGGCAAAAAATTGCTGCAATTTCGATTACGATTGGTTTGGTTGTTGATCCGAATACGGTTGGTGAGTTGCGATTTAGGGAGTTGCTCCGATTAACGAACAGTGGTTGACAAATGGTTGGAGCAAGGAAAAACGGTGAAGTCTTAGGGTTGTGATATGGTATGTTTTCTTTCCTGTTTTTGGTTTGTGCAGTCTTAGTTTGTGATATTAAGTTATTTAATGGCATGGGTATAAGAAAAACTCTAAAATATACAAAAATGTTTAATGATTTTGTTTTGTCTATTACAAAACAACAAAACTACCCAAAGGGAGGGGACCACATGAATTGATAAAAGATATATAGACCATTTGTATAATACTATAATAATAAAATCCATAAATCATACCCACTCGCAACTCGAATTTGCAATAATGTGATTGTCATTATGTTTACATGGTGATTTACAATGTCTTGGACAAATTCATTTCTCAATGTGTTTGTAATAAATGTCATTATTTTTACTTATTTAGGTTCCCAGGTGGTGTACAATGTGTTTGAAAATTTGTCTTGGAGAAAATGTCATGGACAAAATTAGTTGTCATTATATTCACAGGAATTGTTCACAACAGGAATTGCTCAACATAAAAATACAACCACACTTTAACATAAACATAGAAATTTGTTATAGAGGTAGCCAAAAAAAACTTGATACAAAGTACATATTTTCCAGTAGTTTTTTGCCAAAAAAAAAAAAAAAAAACACAATCCCTATTGCTAAAACCAAAACACAAAACCAATTTCTTCTCATTCCTCTTGCATAACTAACTTCTCTTCATCAACAACAATTGTAGATACATATGTATAGCTTCTATCATTGCCTTCAAAACCGTTTGTTTCCGACGATCCTATCTCAAGCTCTTGTATTCTTCTAAGCAATCCAGGAATAATTATTTTTGACCTTGCACACATTGGAGAGTCATACCATCTGAAAAATCCACAATTCGCATCTCCCTAACAAGCAAAAAAAATTACAAAAACATGCAATAATGTTTATGGAGCATTTAGTTCATTTACAAAAACATTAAATTATAACACACAAATCCTGTTTAATTCATGCCAATTTCAACACCCACATACCCAAAAACTAGAGCAACCCCATAAACGTCTTCCCGGGTTTGAATCTGTCCAAGATGTGAAACGCCTAGCTGATGTTCCATAGAGACACTTTGGGTACAAGTCCCCAAGATCCAAGCCATCGCTCATGTTTGCCCAAGAAAAATTGAACAACCAATGATGCTTTCGACGAGGAAAAGTGACGAAGATGAAGCTTCAACAGCCAAGAAGCTTTCAAAGACAAAGCTTCAGAAAAATGTGATTTTGTTTTCATGTTCTTAATTTAGGGCAATATATTAGAGCTGTTCAAATATGTAATTCCATATTTGCCCCTATGTACGAACCCACGTGAGGAGCATGTGACAAAGAAATGGACGGAAAGGAAGTTCCGTTACTATTCCGTGAGCTACTGCTAATAAATGAAAATTCAAAGGGTTTAATGCCTAAAAAAAACATTCAGGGGGCAACTTTCTACTTCATGTATTACTCAGGAGGCATTCATGCAATTTAGGCTCACGTTTTCTGCATGAGATTTCATGTTTTGTTTCAACATTTCAAGTTTTCATCCAGATTTCAAGTTTTCATCTAGATTTTAAGTTTTTTGTCTAGATTTCAAGTTTTGTAAAAAATAAAACTAAGTTTGAGGGTACTTTTGTAATTTATCGATATACACTGATTTTTTGCATTCCGGATTGTACTTTTAGCAATTGATTTACCGGATCCCGACAAACCCCTACCCGATCGATTTTAGATTTCAAAAATTCAAAAAAAAAAAAAAAATCACCAAAAAAACAAAATTACCTTTCATTTTTGTGAACATTTATATTAAAATATAATTACTAACATACTAATAATCGTTGACATGAGAACAATGTAAAGAGACTTGCTTCCTATATGACATAAAGATAAACTTGATAGGTAATCAACTCAAAATTTGGTCACAAATGCTTTTGTTTAAAATACCTTTTTTTTTTTAATTACGTGTCCAATTTTTTTTCCAACGTTTAAAAGTAGACGGTCATGTTGACAATATATAATTATTTTTTTACCACATCAGCTTGAGTTTAAATATGCACAATTGCATTGGATATATATTTATTAACAGATCGACTATTTATCCCACGTAACAACTGTATAATAATTTGATCCAAAAATTCAAAGCAACAATTTACTCAAGAAACTCACTTGGGCCTGGACAGGCCCAATTTAATTCTAATGTAATTTGATCCAAAAATTCAAAGCAACAATTTACTCAAGAAACTTACTTGGGCCTGGACTGGCCCAATTTAGAATATTCTAATGTAATTTGATCCAAAAATTCAAAGCAACAATTTACTCAAGAAACTTACTTGGGCCTGGACTGGCCCAATTTAGAATATTCTAATGTAATTTGATCCAAAAATTCAAAGCAACAATTTACTCAAGAAACTTACTTGGGCCTGGACAGGCCCAATTTAATTCTAATGTAACAAAGACCTCATTTACTATAATACCCTAAAAAAATAAAACAATCTACACCAAAACCCCTCACTAAACAAAATCAAAAACCTCCGTCTTACAACACAACTGAACTCGGTCCCAAAACTCACGAAAATGCTGCGTTTCATTTCCAGAGCTGCGCTCTCCAAAACCCAAAACTACGCCGTTTTTGACCCTCCTCCGTCGTCGTCGGCGTCGCTGCTTAACCACCACTGCTTCTATTCGTCGAAAGCGAAACCTGACAACAAGAAACAGGAAAACAACAAGGCCAACAAACCTAAGTCCAAGGCCTCCGACTCCGCATCCTCCGCACTTCATTCGGACGCCGCCACATCGGCAACCGACGAGTCGGAGTCCGCCAGGGTTCGCGTACGTCTATTAGCCGACGACGAGCGAGATTCGTCTCTCGATGTGGGACCCAATAACCGGCCTCTCTTCACCAGAACCACCTCCCTCTCTTCGCTCACGCGTAGGGACGCGTGCAATTACTTCAAATTCAAGTAAAAACCCTATCTGTGTTTCCGTTTGTAATATGGCTTCGTTTTCGTCGTTTTAGTGATCGATTCAGTTGCTTGTTTGTAGTGAAGGCGAATTGAAGGCGGCATTACCGGAGGGACTGCCTGCAGGGATGGTGGCGGAGTTTAGAGAATCAATGAGACCAGCATTGCTCGTGAGGCAGAGCTTTTTGGATATTCGTGACAATTTTAGACGAATTGTTGATCCTACTTTGAACTCGTTTAACGGTAAAAGCTCAGCTCCTCTTCCTCTCTCTCTCTGTGGTTTAATTTAGTTGCCCTCGATGTTCTCAGTTTTGTTTTTGAGGTTCAATGTTTATGTATTATTGTATGATTTGATTATTGGGAGTGGTTAAATTTGGAAAAAGAAAGATTATCTGTCTCAAAATTTTTATAGAGACGTAAGGTTTCAATTTATAAGTATTCTTGTATGATTTGATAATTGGGAGTGGTTAAATTTGAAAAAAAAAAAAAAAAATTATCTGTTGCAAAATTTGTTTAGAGATTTGAAGTTTCTATTTTTAAGTATTCTTCTATGATTTGATTATTGCGAGCGGTTAAATTTGAAAAATGAAAGAATATCTGTCACAAAATTTGTTTAGAGTTACAGTTCCTATTTTTAAGTATTCTTGTATGATTTGATTATTGTGAGTGGTTAATTTTGAAAAGAGAAAGAGTATCCGTCTCAAAATTTGTATAGAGATGTAGAGTTGATTTTTAAGTATTCTTGTATGATTTGATTATTGCTAGTAGTTAAATTTGAAAAACGTAGATACGCTCTCTTAGATGTGATGATTTGATGAAGGGCTGAATATGAGAGACTTTGTGATTTGTTATGTTGATGAAATGTGGCATCTTTTGGTATATAATTGCTTGCAGGTCCGAAAGTTAGGAAGCAGATTGTATTGGATGGGCCTGTGAGTTGTGGGAAGAGTATTATGCTGGCAATGCTTGTTAATTGGGCTCGTGATGAAGGTTGGCTGGTTTTTTATGTCCCTAGAGGCCGGGAGTGGACTCATGGTGGTTATTTTTATAAAAATCCGGAAAATGGTCTTTGGGACACTCCCCAGCAGGCTGAAAATGTTCTCAAGGCAAGAATTCTTTGTTTATTTTTATTTTCTCACAATTATTTTTTAAAAGTACTGTTAGAATATTATCTGGGCTGATCAACTGCTGTTGTTATGAATGATGAACAGTGAAATTGTAGCTCTATATTGACTTAACATAATAAATATGATAAAAAAAATAAATAAAAAAATTCTGAGATTCGATATAAAAGTTGCTAGTTGGTTTAATACAATATGCATAATACTTGGAAGTCCATGTGCAGAGGGATACTGCTAATTTGGACCATCCATCCTCCCTCGTTTCATTTTTTTATGCTTGATTTTTGTTTTTGAGGCATGATAGGTTTATCTGTTATTCAGATGTGTGACATGCGTCTATTGTTCAAGCTATGTTTTCGTATTTGCTTCATTAGTCCATTTTTCTACAGGATTTTTTGAAATACAACGAATCCCGCTTAAGAGAATTACGATGCCAAATACTTGATCCTATTCGACTGGGAGAGGGTGCTGGTGTTGGACCATTGAAAGGGGTTGATTCCAAGGAAATTCCTGAAGGTTCAAGTCTATATGATCTTGTTCAAATGGGAATTATGCAAACACATGCAGCTGTTGGTGTTGTAGTTCGTTTGCGGAAAGAGTTATCACTTGTGAAAGATATCCCTGTGCTAATTGCAATAGATCAAGTGAGCATCAGCTACATATTTTATCTAATCTAATGTTTAGTTTGTTGAATATCTTATTGATTCTACAGCTCCATTGCTATTGTTTATGATTTGCTGATTTCTTTCTCATTCATTTGTTGCTGTTACTTGTCTCCAGTACAATAACTGGTTTACATTCAGCGAATATGAAGAGCCAGTAACTATTCGTTCTACTCGTCCAGTACATGCTAGAGAAGTTGCAATGGTTAGTATCAGCTCGTTATTTTTCTGCAACTTTTTGGGCAGGTTCAATATTTGTATCAAATTAAAATACATGTACAATGTTCATGCAATTTTATTTTTTCTTATTTGAATTGTACTGTCAGGCTTGGGATATTCAACTTCTTGTACTTGATGACTTCATCAATATAGTTTGTTTCTTAGTGAATTTGTCCTCTTAGGTGTCAACCATATTGTTTTAGACAATGGATGTTCCATGAACATGTTGATTCTAATTTTATCCTACAAAACAGAGATAATTGGCGTATTCTTTTAACTTCTAGCTTGGCCCTCTCGCATTCATTTAATCTTCACGATGTCTGTTAATTGGCCATCTCCTTGTCATACATCTATTTGTGTTCACTATATTGGATGATTATGTTTTCTTTATTTCATTTTTTTCCCAAATTTTTTGGCAGGTGAATGCCTTTAGGTCAATGAGGCATGATGACATGATGGTGGGTGCTTTCTCTCATTCAACAGCAGTGGGAAAGCTTCGTAAAGACTTACCAGATGTGCCTGAAGGTGCCCGTTTTAACTTGCCTCGGTACAGTTTAGATGAAGCAGCAACTGTTAGCCATTATTACCTTAGGTATGTTTATGAAGTTTACATACTTTCTAGTATTTCAAGACGATCTTGGTGATTGCCGTCAGTCTTTCTTTAACATCTGTTTGGTCATGTGAATAGTAGATTGTCAAGTTCGAAAATAGCAGTCTTAGATAAGCTCTTAGTTTCTCATTCGTGATCAAAACTTGTGCTGATAACATAAGCTTATTTTTCAGATTATAGGTTTGGTTTTGGATCCAGCAGTTAATTTATTTTAATTAACATGAAAACTATGAAATTATTGGCTGGAGATAATGAGATTTTTTCTTTCTTCCTTTTTTCTTCTCTCTCTTCTCGTCCTTCTCTCACTCTCTCTCTCTCTCTCTCTCTCTCTATATATATATATATATATATATATCTCTATGTACATCCCTCGGATAAGTACTTATTAAAGAAGTGGGTTTTATCTTGTCCTAATTTCTAGCTTCCTTAGTGGTTTACACTCGTTATATATATTAAACATAAATATTAGCATACTTCTTACACTAATGCCAGACAACCCAAAAAATGAGCCTAAAACCAACCCAAATGATGTTGCATATGATTTTTCCTTACTTTGTCATTCACCACATGATCTTATGATTTGTAAAGATTTCTACACGTATTGCTTGACCTCTGCATGTTGATGTTATAAGAAGATATTAGCTTTGGCAATTTTCCTGGTGCCTACTAGTTGGATCTTATCTGTCGAACAAGTAACTATAAGAAGACACCATTTATGTACATTTTGTTTAATTGTCAGCTATAAATGAGAACATTGATTCATTAGGATTCTCTTTGCAATATTTTTCGTAACATTGTTAGGTCGGGTTGTGTTCTGTTGAACAAATATCAGTGTGAAATTTGTGAGCCAAAATGCTTTCATGTGCAACGATAATTCTAAATCTCAACTATTGTGTCTTTTTTCTATGGCAGGCAAAGACTAGTAAACCGCAAGGTGTTCACGGAGGAAAATTGGAAAAAAGTGTACTATTTATCCAACGGAAACGGAGCAGAGATGAGGTCTTTGCTTCAGATTATGCAATGACATGTATGTACTTTCATAATGCATTGACAGGAGTTCATATATGCTCTCACGGCTTTTTGGTTTGTATCCTCACCCTGATGAAATCAGTGATTACTGATGCTAGGATTCAGTTATTTTCGTCGAGATCATTGTTCGACAGACATGGAATTGGCATCTCAAGGCTGCGCCGCCAAATAGTAGACCAATTCACGTCTTGTAGTGTTTCTTTTTGAAAGAAATTATGATCTGCACATAAAGTTCAAAAATGCAGATTGGATTTGATCATTCTGAGAATTGCATGAAACAAACTTGTTTGTGTATTATGGGACGAACAAACAATTTTGTTACATCAACCATTCCGTTTTTCCTTTATTTGATATTAGTGTTCATGGGACGAAAAAAAACTTATGTGAAGCAATCTTCTTGTAGTCGTCCAGTTAAAAACTGCCATATTACAGCTTTTTAAATTTTATTTTTCTTTTATTACACGTTCCATATAGGAAAATTCAAGAAAACCGGTTCTAGTATTTGAAAATTTCTTAAATTTTGTTTATAGGTAGATTTCAATGAACTCATCATCTATAAAAAAAAAAAAAAAAAAAATTAAAAATCATTAAAGTTGATGTGTTTTTATTATGGTTCTTATTAGAATAAAAAATAAAAGATCCATCATGAGAGACTCTCAAGAGAGAGAGCCCACATACAAGAAATTGAATATATATATATATATATATATATATATATATATATATACAATTTTTATATTATCAATTTGAACTGATAAAAGATATATCAGTTCCTTGCGTGTGGACCATTGGATTTAAATACTTTTGATTTGACTGCATACACTTGTCAAAGCATCTTTTAAATTTAATAGCCCACATGCAAAGAACTGATATATTTTATATCAGTTCGAACTGACAATAAATATATCATGACGAAGAATGTGGACCACAGGTTATGGAGAAGTTTTGACAAGTGCATAAACTTTGAGTCAAAGTATGTAAATCTAGTGGTCCATATTCTTCGTCTTGATATATATATTGTCAGTTCGAACTGATAATAGAAAAAAAAAATATATATATATATATACAGATTTTCTATTATCAGTTTATCCTGACAATAAATATATCAGGATGAAGAATATGGACTTTTTACGATACACACTTTAAGTATCTTTGATGAAATTGCAAGGAATATATTAAATCTTGATTTGATTTTTTGTATGGCTGGTGAAAACGTTGAAATACATTTATGGAAAAAAAAAAAATTAAGAAATAAATTTGGGTGCAATAACTAATTATTTTCGATTTTTTTTTTTTTAAGATAACACATTTAAAAATAGGGAAATATAAGAAAAAATAGTTCTCAAATCCAAAAAAATTTCAAATTTTTACCAAATGTGTATTTTAATTTTCTTAAGATGCATACAAAAAATCTCATCGAAAAACATTTGATTACATGCAATTTCATCAAATGTGTTTAAAGTGTGCATTGTAAAATGTAAAATATGGTGTGGCCCATTTGACATATTTCACATAATTTTGATTTAATTGTGGACATTATTTGATAACTTGATAATCCGTTACATTTGTCATTTGAATGTGGACTAATTTAATTTTATTGTTAAGCTTATGAGAACCTATTTACAAATAGATCCGTACGAGTACTAAATTAATCAAAAGCATCCTCTAATATTTCACAAATTGATAGATTACTTTTTAAAAATTCATCATCTCACAATTTGCTCTCTAAAGCAGATCATTGTCAAGAAATAATCAATTAGATACACCTGTATAATCAAAAAATCTTAATAGGAGGAAAATTTGGCTAGAACAGTCGAATCATCTATTTGCCATCCCGAATAAAACAAGAGATAATAGTTGAAATTCACTCTTTATTTATTTTTCTGTTTTTGGACTTGTAATATAACAACACATCCTTTTGACAAACAAAATTTGAATTTCAAGTGATACTTGAAATTCACTCTTTATCTTCATCAAACTGTATCCTATAATTCTATGTCTAACATTACCAAAAAAAAAAAAAAAAAAAAAAGGAAGAAGCTAACGAGTCCCCTGCCTCAACATCTCTGCAAAACCTGCACGAAATCATCAAAAATATCACTTCATAGAAGAAAAGAGCTCCAAAAAGTTCAGGTTGCATGATCTTAAAACCAACATTCAACAACAATCGGGTACATATGATATCAAAACCAGTATTCGACGACTCAACAGAACCGGATACTTACTTGGCGATGTGGTCCTGATTTTCTCGAGGCTTCCGATGATAAAACCCCAGAAACTGAAATGCAAGTGGAATCGTTATAATTCAGTGCTGCACATATGCAGGTCCTCTAATCAGAATTGAACACCCACATCGCTCACAGAAGAAATTGCAGTTTCATGCTTGACTGGTCACAGTATGCTTCTAATTGACGCTTCCTTTGTACATATGACGAGCAATATTCGCAAAAGACACAAAATTGTTGTTGGAGGTCAGAATGGAGACTGGCACAACGGGCATGATGACTTGTGAGAAGTTGAGAACCACTTGTAGAGGCACGCAGAATGAAACTTGTGTTTGCAGGTCTTGCAGGCAAGACGTGGAATGCTGTGGTTGGTAGTGTGGATGACACTGTAACATATAGGGCACTCCTCGACGCCTTCAAATTCCTTGTCGAAATTACGCTTCCATATTCGTATAGCCTCAGCTAAAGCCCCATTCTGCATCAAAAGTAAAACAACTTATTTATTTAGTCCAGACGTTTTCTTAATTCACTTGTTTATGCCAAATTTCAATGTATCATTCATAATTGCAGTGCCCCTTTCTACAAAGCACTAAAATTAATCTTTGCCGTTCTAGTGCCCTACTTCTGATGGACCATTGCTCCGTATATGCTACCTTTGATTAAGTCTACAACAAAGCATCAAGAAATAAAATGAAACAAGATACAAGCAAGCTTAATACGCACCTGATTGCGAACAAATAACATCATAGACATTATCCACTTTCTCTGCTTCAATTCACTAATCCCTAGGCTCCTCACACACTCAACATCAACAGGCCGTAACGGGTAGGATGGAGGTAGCCGGATAACTAGATCCATGTTTGAATCATCCTTTGTATAGGTGGAAACAACCTCGTTTGCTGATTTGCTCACAGAAAGCGAAAAATTCTCATCAGCAACATCAGCTTTCTTGATCTGCAATAAAGTTCAATCAGTCAAAGGCACAAAGATATTAGATTCAACATATAAATTGGGTCATGCTCATTTTTCATAGAATAAAGTCGATCACTGTATTCAGAACATGGTTATACATAAACTAAGTAAAAGCCCCAGCAAGATCCCCATACACACTATAAATAATTTGAATGTCTTGTCCAGGTATAAGGAGGCCAAAAGAATGCTGAAATATATTTTCAAATAATTCCAAGAAAGCTCATCACTTAAGATCTCGCATTTTATTACTACCATAACTGTTTTTTCTTTTTTCTTTTAAAAAATATCTAGTTGTTTAATAAACTTTGACAAATTTTAAAATATATAACTGAGCTTTTTATAATGTAAAAGCTTTTAGTCCCTTGAAACCAAGATATCTTTCATGAGCAATACCCCAACACACCTGAGATAGTTCATTCGCGAGTAGAGGAGGGCTGCACCATGTTCTAGTAAAGGATTCAACTAAAGGGGAAGTGGAACGATCACGTAAATCAGTAAACCATCCTCGGACATAAGCAGGGAGAACGCATAGCATCAAACCGTATATTGCACCAGCAAGCGTAGCCAGTTTCACTGGTTCGACAGGCCAAAGCGATTCGACAGAAAACAATAATGAGCCTGTTGAAATAGAGCGTGTTGCTGCAGTTGCAGCCGCTGATAACTCAGCAGGAAGTTCCCCATCTTTCTTTTTCAGACCCTGCGTCAAGCATTCCAAGGGGATATGCTGGAAAATGCAATCTATTATCACCGAATTAGCAGAATCTAGAATATACTGAACCAATCTCTCCCTCAGAGGTGTTGATGATGGTAGAGACAACAAGTGCGAAAGCAACAAAGACCATGCAAGGAATACATTGACCTGTGAATTTGAACAGAGAAAGTTACATTAACGCAGACACTCTATTCTGACGTCACATTATCTGTATTAATTTAAAACGAAAAAGAGAAACATAATTTCACTGCTGATAGAAGCGAAGTTACCCGTTGTTCAGCTGCCAAATCCATTTCAAGAACCTGATAAGGTAACTTTTCAATCATGCAAGAGATTTCCTCCTTCAAATGCACAGTTTCTTCAGATGACAGATCGGGACGGGATGTATCTTGGTCAGTACTGGAATTACTATCCAAACAAACTGCAGTGTCTTCACTGACGATAGCCAACTGAGAAATAGGTTCAGATGACAAAATAGCATATGCAGCAAACTGCAATGATGCTATAGGTTTTGAAGAAAACAATATAGCATATAATGCACTTATAGGTCCTCTGCTAAGCCCCCAAAACTCAATTGACTTAACAGCTCTATCTCTTACATGTGGAGATGAGTTCACAACAATCGAAGCCACCAATTCCCAGAAACAAAGATGACCATGACGTGATGACAGTATAATAGAAGCAGCGTCAAGACAAAAAGAACTTGCAATGGCCTCAGAAATACCAGTGCAGAAGAGTAAGCGTAGAGCACCTTCTACAATCCGATCTAGGATACGGTCCCATTTTTCTGTCTTCAAAATTCTTAAACTGTCTGATTCTTCTGCTGGTTGACATCTTAAAAGCCCATGACACAGAGAAAACGATAAAAGGGCATTTCTAGCATTGTTTATAGGATGGGGATTTGAAATGGAAACAATTTCCTCAATTTTCTTAAGGTTAACATCCAAATCATTAATAGAACAGCCAGCAACAGCATCATTTACATTTTCAGCAACCTCCTCCATCATCACAACAGCTGATTGAATCCAACGACCCACATGTGTGAAGAAAAAATCCCAATCATCTTCATCAAATTCCTTCCAGCAATAACCTACTGAAATAACCAACAGCTTTGACAGCAACAACTGTACAACTGGCAACTGAACAGTAGCACCAGCTCCATGCCTCTGCCTCCGGAATAAATTGAGTAATAGTGTTCTCTCCTCATGGCTGATATGCCTCTCCAACTTCAATGGTTCTGTTCCTCCTGTTGCACTTAGCGGATAGCAAGATATAACCAACTGAAACCATTCTTCCATATCTACAAGAAATTAAATGGTAGCATCAATACAGTTAATAAAAGAGGAAATACCATATTTTAATAAAATTGACAGTTAACAGAAAACTAATGCCCTTTATAGCAACTTAGGCATTTAAAGGGCTAAACACAACCATAAAGACATAATGTCTGCTTGACTGCTTCAAATCTTTCGGGCAATGATGCATACCTTCATAAAATAACATATTTTTCAGAAACGTTTGTCAATAATTAAAAGAACACACATTTACCTTGTCCAGTTTGCCATGTAACTAAAGGCGGGAATAATAGAGTTCTCTGGAGCCAGCTTTTGATGATATCCTGCACCTGATTTTCTTCAACAGCATAAGGGTCAACATCTTCATTGCATTCACCAGAACTGATGCTTCTCCTACTTAATGGTCGTATAAGCACACTCACAATCAGAGGAAGAATGCTCAAGCAATTCATATCGACCGATTCACCAATAAAAAGTTTACTTTGGAGCAGTTCGAACAGAGTCATAGCTTTGACCGCTTCCCATATATTATCTCTAAACAAAGTAAGAAGCAAAGATACAAGAGCTCTCAGAAAGGGTTCTTCGATATCCTCCACTTTATCACCTAAGGCAGGCCATATATCATGTAAACTCTTGGTACCACTTCCTCCATGAACAAGCGCGCCATCAAGTAAAATGTTGAAAATGGAATCTAGCAAGCTTTGTTCAAAAGCGCTAGTTCTATTCTTGGCATATGCACTCAACAAAGGCAAGAAAGAACCCAGAGCACTTCCCCCTGGCCATTTCCATGTGCATAATATTTCCACAGCAAGCCAGGCTCGAGAATTAACCTCATTATGTGTTGTTTCCTCATGTAGAGAGAGAGAAGCATGTGTAACATAACCAGAAACAACTTTGTCAAAGCCAACTTTTGAGATAAGCTTGTCAATCAAAGAAACAAACTTGTTATGCCCAGATACCTGCGCCTGAAAAAAAGTTTGTAACATGCAAACCATTCAGCTCTTAATCCAATTTGTGCACTAATACTTTATTAATTTTGAGAAAAATGAGCTAGGTATACTTTCAGAACAATAATTCCAGAGAGCTCTGTTGATTAGACACAGGTCCACCACAAATTCAGTCACTTCCAATGTTTAAATCTTCAATCATTCAAATTTATAAGCTACACCATGCTTTAAAAGGATAAAAATAACAAAGATATCAAAAACAGAGATACATTACTATGTGAGATCTGAATTTAAAACTAGCATAGGGCAACTATCCTAAATTCAAGTGCAGCTATCTCCTTACCTGGAAATATTCAAAATGCCTAAGATACAGTTAACTTAAGGAAGTCTGCTAGAGTTGATAAAGTGGGCACTAGCTATTAGTAGTTGCATCAGGTCAGACAATGAGATGACAACATTGACCCCAAGATAAATCTCCAATTTCTTATTTTTCATGATTTGGTGCTGAAATTCCAAATATTTTTCATTCTACACATAATAGCAAGCAAAAATAATAATGGATAAAAAATAATAAATTAAGAAATGAAAAATGTAACTCACATGTAGTTCAATAGGTGCATTTTCAATATTTAAGGTAGCAGATCCTTTTGGGGTGCAGAAATTGGGAGAGATCCACAAAGGCCACTTCTCACCCTTACTCAGAAGCTGGTCTAACAAAGTTTGTTCTTCATATCGCTCTTGTCCAAGACAATCAAGTACCTCCAACATCCACATGCAGCACAAGGACACCATTTCCTCTGCTTTTAGATTATCTTCCTTGAAAATGGCCACCCTAATAGAGTGAATTAACATACTACCCAATCTCTTCTGATTATCAATGCTGAGACTTCTCCAGAATTGATTATTTATCTTAGTACGGAAAGCATTCACAGATTCACAAAAAACCAATCGGGTCTTGATTTTTTCCTTTGATTCATCTTCAAGGGTATCGTCTATTGCTGTAGCCATGCTGAACTCCCAGCCAATTAAAAATACAGCAACTGAAATACTTGAAACTAGACCACTGTCGTCATCAAGTGTTCTTAAGCAAAAGAAGCTACCTTCAAGTATGTCTAAAGCAAACTGAGCCATCTCAATTACATTTATAGAGTTTCCATTTTCCAACCTTAGATCACTCACTACAGAACTAAGATGAGAGCCAGCATCTCTGATCCAAGTGAAAGAAGACTCCAGTAGAAAAGTAAGTAACTTCTTTAAAACCTCCTTAAATATAGTAATCAATGCATTTCTAGACACGAAAGGAAATTGATTGCCTTCTCTTGAGCCACCTAGAAGAGCCCTGCATGTAAGATATGGGACTCAGTTATAAAACTATAAATAACGAAATACACAAAAGATCTCAGCATGCAATACGCTTAATTAAAAAAAAAACTAAAATCAGCAATTATAAACTTAATGGTATAGAGATCTTGAGCTCAAATTGATGGAGCTCTTCCCACCCAAGACACCAGTAGCCTCCATAGATTCAACCCCTATTAACTTCAAACAAGTATTTTCACCAGTATTTTCAACAAATAGGACACAAAGTCAAGCCTGGAGAAAGGAATCTGGGAACATAAAATCCTCAGTCTACGAATTATAAATTTATGTCCCAGAGCTATGGGTTTCCTTGGAAGCAATGCATTGGACCAGTGTTTGACAAAATGCACAATGGGCTACCTTCACGTCATCTATTTCTAAGAAGAATGAAATAAATTGGTTAAAAGGAAGGGTTATATGCACTCTAAACAATATGATTAAGAAAGCTTCTCCATGTGAATAGGACATTGCACTGTGACTGCATCATGATATGAACATGATGAACATGAACTTACTATGGTATGTATGCAATTGCTTATATATCTATATATCTCATTCATAATTTAGAAAAATCAAATGCATAACTCAAATTATACAAGATAGGAACTTTTCATATCCAGAATTTCCCATTAGCATACCGTATGAATCGTGAATCAGAAGCTCCAAAAGGGGGAAATGAACATGAAATTGCAACAGCAGTAGATTCCAGAAGCTCATGATGCCAGTGATCAGGTAAGGAACCTTGTTGATGACTGGAATGTTCTCCCACCTTCCTCATTGTTATTTTTTCTCTTGCTTTCTCTAAGAGCATTGCTAATATGACTATGCAATTGGCGTCTAAGGATCCAGGTCCAGAATGTTTTGAATTAGTTGCAAAAGAAATTACAGCACATAACTGTTCATGAAAATATTCATTATCGAGCAATGTAAGCAATAGATCTAGGCAAGCACTTGTGGAGCAATTATATTCATGCAAACACCAAGGAACAAATGTTTCCTTAAATACTTGCATGAAAAACCTTGAATCCAAGTCACTGTCTCTATCACCAGAATGAGAACTATAGCAACACTCTTCATTATCAGCAAAAAGTTCTTGGACAATCTTTCGTGGTCCAAATATATGTATGGAAACCGACAAAAGTCTTATACCATCCACCGAATCCTGATGCCAAGAAAACAAAATAGAAGAATGAGTATTAAAGCAGGAGCAAATGAGGAAAACACATTATAAATTTGCAGAAGAAGCCCATAAAACAACATATTAAAAAATTTGAAATTTTGACTCTATCCTATGTAGAGCTTCATGCTCTCATGGAAAACAAAATTCCATTTTTTTTCCATTCCATATCTTGCTTGAGGATTTGGGTGGGTTTGAAACCCCATTCAAATTAAAAACTCGGTCTTTAGGAAAAAGTTACAGAAGATAGTAAGTCTCCAGGTGGGTCAACTAGATAATGCAGGGACACATAGCAAAGAAGTCTTGTTTTCGTTACATAAAGACGCTAAAGCCACACTGATATATACCAAACAGGTAATGTATTAGGTACACTTAAAGTCAGCATGAAAGGCATATTTTCATGATATCCATGGGGGAAACTGTTTAAACTTTGTGCCATAAAAACTTACCAGTGACCTTATCAATGGGAAAGACTTGGCCAACATTGGTCCCACTAGATAAACCAAGGGCCAAGCTTCACCTTTCTGCACAGCATGTCGTTCCAGAAGTGACAAAAATTTAATGATCTGCTCTATATTCTCAGTACGTCTTTCAATAATTTCTTTATGCTGAAACAACTGAAGGCAAGTCTCCTGAAATGCCACACAGAAGGAGGAGAGCAGTTTAGGTTCCAGCGAGTAAATACCCGCAAGAATTTCAATGACACATTTTCCCAACTCTTGGAAATAACTCAAGGGGTACTTAATGTTCAGAGTATCCACTGTCTTCTTGTGGAAATGTAGATTGCTATCCTCAGATGGATTTACAGAACTTCCCGAAATTTCTCCCTTCTGACCTTTTGAACTAACACAGAACATGAGATCTTGCCATAGAAGCTTCACAAGGATATTATCAATGAGAAAGACTTGAAAATGGGAAACAGATTCAGCACCATCACAAAATCTGGTAACAGAGAATATATAAATAAGAATTTAAACAAAAAAAAAAAAAAAAAAAATCATTTATCTACTACGAGAAAATAACATCACAGATATAGATGTCAGCAGAACATAGACAACCAGGAGAATAGCTAAAAAAGTCAAACCTTGATAAATTGCATAATCCCCAAAGAAAACATTCCTTAAATGCCTGGAAAAACGCTAGTTGATCAGCATTTGAGTAATGTGGCTGGTTCCTTCCAGCCCATAGACTTTGGAAAAAATCAAGAAAGAATTTATCTGCAGCTACTGCCTTTGGAGGCACAACTTCCAAGAATAAAACCAAAGCTGGATAAGAAATCTGCTGAGTACCAAAGCACCCGTTCCTAAGAAAATTCCACAACCGATTTAAGATGGTTTTCTGAACATTCAACAATGTCCAACTGTCTGGGAATCTCTTAGAAAATAGTAATATTGTATCCCACATAGAAGAATGACAAACAGGATTATTTTCCTGGAAGGCACCAAGTATTGAAGTAGCAATTGTTTTCATATTTCCTTCATTAAATGCATGAGGAATATTCTTAATAAAACTCCTTAACACAGAATACGTAGCAGACCGAATTGCAGGACTTTGAGACTTTAGAAAGTCTTGAAAGTACTTATGAGCTGAAAATAACTTCTCAGCAGAAGAAACAGCAATTGTCCTAGCCTTCGAAGCATGTTTTGGTTCAGCAGTTATATTTTCAAAACCAGGTCTACCTAATTGCTCACAAATGAAAACATCAAGAAGTGTGGCCAACGCCAGCAACGATGAAGATATCACCTGCATTCCAAGCAAATTGGATAAACAAATTCAGTGAAGAATTTGCTGGCAAAACACAATAAATGACATATAATGGAGACATGACAATCATGATTTCAGCGAACACACAGAGATGCAAACATTTACAGGCATGCAGAGAAAGCACAAGTAATTCTAAACTCAAGGCAATATGAGAGATACAATACTTGCCTCATTTTTAGTTAAAATGTTACGAGAAATCACTGACACTTTCAATAAGTAAGAAGAAAAGCAAGACCTACCTTAAATAGTAGTGTTGAGCAAAATAGTTTGTTATTCTATAACTGACCTCAGAACAGAAAAATGAAAATCAATGTCAAGAAGAGTCCTTGAACACATACCTGCCGGTGCATCTCTTCCAATTCATCCAATGCAACAGCTTTATCAGATAAATTTTGCGGTGTAAGCTTCAGGTTTTCTTCCAAATACATAAATACCTCACTTATGCATAAAATTAGAGCATCTAATCTCTTTTCCTGTACAGGAAAAGCTGCCTGTTGATCACAACCAAACAGTGAGACCAAAACTAAAACTGCAGCCTTAAATGCAACTCCATTTGACATGGAAATCTGTCGAATATAATTTCCAAAAAGTATAGTTACGAAAAATGAAAATTATTTTCAATAAGCATCAATCATCCATTAATTGGTTACAGACCACAGTACCACACATACTGACATAGGCAAGATAGAATACAATAATATGATAAAGATCTACCATTGGTAGAAATAGAACAAACTTGTTTTCCAACACAAGCTATTTTAAGACCTACTTAAATTGAGTTTATGTTTGATTTGTTGCCACCAGTTTCCCTCAAAGTTTCTATGGCATTTCTCAAATTTTGTTATAATCCCTACAATGGTTTCCTATTACTGATTTTAATTATTTGTTTTATTAGGAAGGTCAGATCATCATAATTTGATGAAGTGAAAGTAGTTAACTTCCTCGGGTTTGTTAAGAAATGAATCTAAACAGGTACATGTTTAATTTTAAGGGTAAATGCAAATTCTGTTTTGGCTAACAATGGCCAAGGGCAAGGAAAAACATAGTATTTCATTAATTCTGTAAGGTAAGAGGATAGAAATAGGGCATGTACCAATTGTTAAAATGCAGAAAAAGAATCCAATACAAAAGACTATGACATAATCCGTACAAATGAAGATCTTTGTCATGGTGTTTATATAAAATAAAGACCAAACACAAGGTATGTCACTATAATATTTATTTTCTCATTGTCTTTTGCATAAAACCTCAGCAAAATGCACTACAGCTGAAGCAAGCAAAACAACAATACCTGTAATGATCGCTTTGCAGCTTGAGAAACTTCAGAATTTGCATCAAACTGCGCAAACCACCATGGTCCCATCAAAGATTTCAGATGCAGAGCTAAATCTCTCCTGTGAAAAAAATTTCTAGAGTTTTCACAGAATGTTCAGGGTAAATTGTAAAGGATTAAAAATATATATATTTTGCAGAGTTGAATTCGACATAAAACTAGCTCACACAAGCAAACATGACATATGAACATTAACAAATTTAGAAGCATAAGAATTTCAAATATTGAAGCAGGAGATACTGGAAGAATAGGAAAAAAAAAATCTCATATTAGCCTGTATTGCGAAGTGGCATTTTCCTTTAACTGTCTATCTATCTACATTCATTGCACTTGGTCTTCTACTCCTTGATATATGTCATTTCTCAAACTACACATAAATTCAAATAGAGATGGTTTCTCACAGGAAAAAAATTAAAAAAAAATAGATTATACAGATTCATAACCTGATTTTTTAACATATACTTTTTTTATTTTTTTATAACATATAACTTATTGGGCATGTTTGGTGCATCATACTGTATAGTATTTAATTAGATTGGACTGTATGGATTGGATTATGCTAATATAATCATGTGTTTGGTGCATATCAGTATTACATTGTATTATATTTTTATAAAAAAAAATAACGAAAATTTTAAAACAAAAATGTTTTAAAATATATATTTGTTATAATAAAATTTTTAAAATAATAAAAAATAATATTATAAATAATTAATAAACTAAATATTATAAAAAAATATTTATAATTTAATATATTTATTTTAATATTTTTTTTGTGATGTGATCAGAATTTGTAAGAAACAGAAGTCTTAATTATAAAGGGAATTTTGGTTTGGTTTGATCAGCCTCTCTCTCTTTTGTGTTTTTTTCTCTTTTGCATGTCAGTTGTTTTTCAGTTTCAGCTGGCAGCAGCAACAAAAAAAACGTCTTTTTCTTACTCATTCTTCTAATCTTCTTCTTCTTCTCAGTTTTGGGTATCTGAAATATCTGAAATGAAACATTTTTCTTGATCTTGTTTCGAGAAATCATGATGACTACTGTCTAGTTTTAGATCTTTGAGGCAGGCAAACAAGAAGAATCAAAATCATTTCTTTAAGCTTGAGATTGTGTAGAAAAATGATGGTTAAACAGAACAACAATATCAGGAGTTGTACAGATTGCAAGACCACCAAGACCCCCTTGTGGAGAGGTGACCCAGCTGGACCCAAGTCTCTGTGTAATGCATGTGGGATCAGGCACAGGAAGAGAAAGAGAGCGATAGAAGGAATTAGCAGGAAGAGGAGAGCAGAGAAGAAAAAAGACAAAACAGCTAGCAGTACTACTGGTGGTGGTACTACTTCAACAACTGTTACAATTGCTGCTCAAAGTGCTTCTGGAAAAGTTGATAGTAGCAGCAGCAATCCTACTACTACACTACCAAAAGTGATTCAGTGAAGAAGAATAATAATGGATTTAGTGAAACTTTGAAGATAAGGCTAATCCAAAAGTGATTCTGTGAAGAAGAAGAATAATGGATTTAGTGAGACTTTGAAGATAAGGCTAATGGCTCTGGGAAAGAAGTGATTTTGCAAAGATCATCAGCAGCACCACCGCCGCCACCACCAGTGGTGGTGATGAAGAAGCAGAGATGCCAAAGGAGGAGGAGGCAGTTTAAAGAAGAAGAACAAGCTGCTTTCTCTTTGATGGCTTTGTCTTGTGGTGGTGTTTTTGCTTGAAAAATATTATTATAGATATAAAAATAACAGCCTAGATAAGGAAAAAAAAAAAAAAAAACAATCAAAAGGGGCAAAAGTATAGAGGAAGAACCCTAACCCTAACCCTCTCACCCAACCCAACCCACACAGCTTTTTTTTTTCATGTTTTTTTTGGGGGGTTTTGAAGAGAAGATAGAGAGAAGAAAAGTGAAACAAAAGGGGAATTGAGAGTGATGTCTCAATCATTTGTAAATAGTATTTTGGGAACTATGAATAATATATAAAAATATATATATATTGAAATAGAAAAAAAAAATCCAAATGTAATACAACGTAAACCCACCTAATTGCTTTGTATTATCTAATGCAGCTGTGGTTGTACTAGAGCCACTGTTTGTATCAATTAATGCAATACCAAGTGCCTGCCCAAACACTAGAGTTGTATTATTTAATATATTTTAACCGTCCTATACCAGTCCAATACAGAGAAACAAACATGCCCATTATATCAGAAAGACAATGGACATGTTAATTACAACAGATATAAACCAAACCCCTCCCAACCCTGTGTTAGCGAGATTAGAATCCAAAACCTCTTGTACACTAAGAGACTTTACCTGCTAGCTAACTAGTATTCATAACCTTAAAAATACCGTTTAAGTTTCCAAAGAACAACATTAATAAAATTCCCAAAGTTTGAATGGGATCTCTGATAAGTGTATCATACTAGTGCTGAATTAAACCAAAAACTATTCAGTACTCCACTATTCATTTAGGTGATCAATAGTAGGTGCAAAAAGAGAACTGCATATTTAGGCTTAAAGGCTCCACAAATATGAAGACAAGATTAGCATCCACAAAACCAATCTTTTTTTTTATCCCTTGTCTCATCTTGTTTCACACATAAATTTGTTATTTTAAGATAACTTCAGGATTCAAGCATAAAAGCTTACCCACCAATGTAAAACATTCATATGCAAGAGCCAAGAGCTATGGTTTTTAAAAGATAAAGACCAAAGCAAATAAAGCAAAACAATTTCAAGATGTTCCCAGGATTATCAAACAGCCTGTACAACTACAAACTAAAAGGAAATTTCAAAATAGCATGCATAAATTAACAATTCACTCATACCCAACAGCAGTAACAAGATTAGTCATGGTCTCATGAGTGGCTCGCCGAACCTCCCTGTTATAGTCCAGCAACAGCCTCTTGTATTCAAACGCCTACACAAGAGAGCAAAACGCTAAAAAAACTATCATGATACAAAAAATTACTAAAGTTCAAGAATAGGATAAATCATGATCAAGCATATCTCTATTGCATCAGAAACTATAATTCAATATTCTTTCAATAATTTATTAACATAGATGCATATATCAAAGACTAGCAATGTATTGACAAAGTATTTATAATCACAGGAAACTAAAGGCCAAGTAAGGTCTGGTAGTTTTTAATCAAGCAATGTGTTCCAAATCAACTCCTAAGAATCACTACTGGAGGCAACAGAAATTGCATATTGATGAATGAGCTACAACTATTGTATCTATTCTCATGCCAAGGTCATCTCAGTATTCTCCATTTTAAACTTCACTTCTATGAGGGCACTTCAAAACCTCAACAAGCTAAGCATAGTGAAATTCAGAAAAAAGAAAAGCAATAAACATTATAGGGAACCAAAGGATGAGAACCTCTTAATACAACCATATAGCATAATAGTGAATGCACAGTATCCCTTTCATACTTGTTATTCATTTTAACTACCATGCAAAAGCTTCTTTCATTTTAAACACACTTCAATCCCAGATTTCCATTCTTCATTTGTATCATTCTTCTCATCAACTATTCTAAATTTAGATATTTAGTCATTTAAAGTTGTGTTTTACTTCCTTTTGTTGTCAGTAAGTTTCAAATTCTTTTATTAAGAAATTTCTGCAAGTAATGATTTGGATTCCAGGACTATCTTTAACTTACAAATTACTTGAGTCTTCCTCCGATGTAATCACTTTCTTCTCTCATTTACTCCCCAAACCATCAATTGGTTGCACCAGTTTCAGTCCATTTTCTCAGTTAACTTTTTTTGTTTGGAAGCTGCTAATAGTTCAGGTTTTTGTAAATGTTTATTTCCATCCTTCCTCCTCCCTCTCTATCTCTCTTTGGGAACTAATATTGCTACAATTTGAAAATTAACATGGCCAAAACATTAAAAGCATAGTTTCTATTTTCTGTGTGACCAAAGGAACTGCGTTGCTTCTTTTATATATTTTCATTTTAGCACTCCATCCTCTCCTAGTTCCATATTTCCTCCCAAATTTCACCCCTAAAATGCGCAATTTAAAAGGTTATTTACAAATAATATTGGTATATTTTTAAAATAATTTGTTATTACATTATATAAACCACACCCTTCCCCACCTTGGTGTGAGCAGGATTTGAATGCAAGACCTCTTGTATAATGACAAGAGATCTTACCAGTTAAGCTAGCTAATATCCACAAAAGCCTCTACCAGTTGAGTTAAGACAGCTTTGCTTGATTTTATTTAATGTAATAAAAAAATTAGAAAAAAAACTGATTAAAGAGAAAATGAACAGGGTTATATAATCTTATAATTGTGACATAAATAATAATTTCCATATCCATCTGTTTATTGACTATTAGTCAAACAAAGGTTATTGGCCTTAAATATGAAGTAATATAGATTTAATGGATAACAAGCTTTACTAATAAATTCTCCTATAGATAATATTTATAGCAAATAATTAAAAATCCATACCCATTGAGGAATGATAAGTACTAAGTCCTTTCCAGACTTTTGCTTGAACAACACAGATAGAGATGCCAAAGCTTTAAGCTGTTGAAGAAACAAAATCAATCTGTAAAACTGTATTATCAATAATCACACAAAAAATTATTCCCAAGTGAAATGTTTGAAGAGAGTAGAGTTGTAATAGAAATATAGAATACAAACTAATTATGGAAAAAAGAAGTTCCAATCATCATCCGGAATATGTTTCAATAAATAAATACTTTTTAAATCTCCATCAGCCAATATATTCACACTGCATAACAAATTTACACACAACTTAAGCTAGAAACCCATGTCAAAACAAGCCAATTATAAGCTCAAGGTATATAAAGTGAGGTTTGTACAAGATTTCATTATCATTTACATCATAGAACAAGATGATACCTCATAGTCTAATAGTAAATCAAGACAACTCTACGAAGAAAATCACAGACAATGAAGGGTGCATCTGATTTATGTAATCATGATACTATCCAAAAACTTGAATTGTATTCTTATCATTTTTATGAATGAAGACACATTGAATATAGTATTAGTATCCAAAAACTATTTTATAATTTAGAAAACTAAAATGAATGACTTTTTACGTTTCTCAGTTTTGACTTTATTCTTGGATAGTATCCAAAAACTTCCAACTTGGATTGTATCCAAAAACTTCCAACCAAGCACCTTTTTCTCTAATAATCATTATTTTTTTGTTTCCCTTGTTTTTAAAAATAGTGGATTAAGTTTGAATTTGTTAACGATGCCCCTGGAGTTTTTAAGGTGTTTTGGCTACAAACAACACAGAAATATAACTACCTTGGTGGTAGGGTCCTTCCTAGCAAGCCTCTTCAAGTGCTGTGCCACTTCACTATCTATATCCTGCACAACCAACATCAAAACCACTCAACATTGTCAAATATATATACATATATATATATATATATATATATATATATATATATATATCCAACACATTCACTACCCAAATATCATCGTTTGTAAAAACATAGAAATGAAGTTCAAATTCAAGCATGTCCGTTCCAATATTAGCTCTCAAAAAGCCAGCACTGTCTCCACAAAATATAAATCACTTGTTTTTCAACTTTTATTCAAATTCAACGAGAAGAGGTTGGTCTGGACCATGAGGTTGGGGGTTCGAGTCCTCCCCCCTTCCAAAAAAACCCTGAATTTATGTAATAGTGTAATACTTCAAAAAATATATATATATATTCAAATTCAAATTCGCTTGATATAAAGCTAAACTACGAAAAAATCCAAACTTGTCAAAACTTAGAAATTTCAAGCTTAAACATGTCCACTCCAATCTTACTTCTCAAAAATCCAGTACTGTCCCAACAAATCACCTCTTTTTCAACTTTTGTTCAAATCCGAATTCGAATTCAAACCTAAACAAACAAGAAAGCATGATATAAAGCTAAACTAAATCTTAGTTCTCAAAAGGCCAGTACTGACTCTACAAATCACTTCTTCGATTTTTGCTCGAATCAGAATTCAAATTCGCAGCTAAACAAGTACGATGTAAAGCTAGACTACAAGTCTACAACGAAATAAACGAAGTCCAAATCTTGAACCAAAAAAATTAGAAATTTACCAAACAGGTGCTCGAGTCTTCATTGGAGAGCGAAGAATCAAGCCGAGAACAACCAACGTAGCCGCCGAATCCCACAGCCACCGGAGCAGTCGAACCGGACGTCAATAGAGAAGCAGCGAGACTGACAAAAAAAGAGAATAAATTTGACAGAAATTTAAAAATTGGAATAAAAAAATAAAAAAACAAATTGAAAATCACCTGCTGCTTGAAGGACGATTCTTTGTTCGACCTCCTCCGTCTCCTTTCTGCTTCCCCATTCGTTTTTAAAAATATATTTATCGAAGTTTCTAGAGAAAGAGAAAAGAGTGAGAGTTGCAGAGAATTGATTGTTTTGGTGGAGAAGGCGAGAAGCTGCTCTCTCTCTCCCAACTTTGAATTTTTACAGAGAAAAGGAAAAGGTTTTTAGAGTTTTGGAGTACCACGGAGTACAGGAGATGAAAGAAAGACAACCAATTAAAACTTGCCACTACAGTCTCTACTTAATCAAATAAAATCGAAAAGGCAATTGTTTCCTTTGACCTTTGAGGTTCGAAACTTCGGATTCATGCTCGAATTAAAATAAAAGGCAAATTCGATTCCAATTAGGATCAATGCTAGTTTAGTTACCGTTTCTACAGCCTCAAAAGCTCTATATATATCTCTATCTAAGGGGTCATTTTTTTTTCCACTAAAAATTTAATGGGTTTGAATTGAATTTATTAAGTTATTTTGTTTTTTTTGTTTTTTAAAATGGTCAAACAACTTAAAAATATCAAAAAACAACTTAAAAAATAAATTAAGAAATCATGACTTTTAACTTAATTCCAAATCACTGAATTACAATTAAAATATTCTCTTCCAAGTCTATCATCTAAAAGAATATATATTTTCAAATTTATCCTAATTTGATATGGTGTAGAGATCTTTCATTTAACATATTTCTTATTTTAAACGGATTTTAGAAAAAAAAAAAAAAAAAAAAAAAAAAAAAACCTAATTATTTCTCATAGAGACCGGTGCATTTAATTTACGAACCTATTTAAAAAAAAAAAAATCAATCACTTTTTTTTATTTATTTGGTTTCCGGTGCATATGATTCAAGAAACCCAAAAAACAAAATTCCTCATACACCGGAAACGAGGACTACATGCAAAATAATTTGATTTTTTTTTTTTTAACAATAAATTGAATTTGAACTTTGTTTGTAGAACACGCAAAATTATATTCTTTGATGAATTTTTTGTTTTGTTAAATTGAACTTTGTTTGTAAAAGAACATGCATGTTAAATTACTTCTTTTAATTAGTATGAGTATAAATGTAAAATTACTTATTTTCAGACAATTTTATTTTAAAAAACAAACATGTGACAATACATTCAGATGTGAGAAAGAAAAAAAAAAAAAAAAAAAAAAACATGTCATTCAAGTTCATATTTCAGTCTCTATTCAGTTTTCAGAAAAATTCAGGACCGTTCAGTCTTCAGACAAAAAAACAAACGACCCCAGTTTTTTTGAGTAGTTTGGTTAGACTTTTGATATTGTCTATTTTAAATTCAATAGAGGCTAATAGAGTTTAAACTTTTACTTGGCAAAAGTTCATGGGGAGGAACTTCTCCAAATAGACCTTTAAAAAAAAAAAGTTTGGAAGAGTTTGTACCCGTTTGGAAGAGCTTGTCTACCAACTAAAAGAGCCTTTTTATTTAAAAAAGCTCTTTTCAAATTTTTGTATATCGTTTCGTTGTCACTTAGTAGAGTTTTTGGATGATTAAAAAAACTATTTTACATCTAGTTAGAGAAGCCCAAATTTAAAGTTTTTCTAGGTAGATCTTTTGGAGTTTTTTTAATAATACTAAAATCTCCAATATAACCCTATAATTTAATATTTGTTAGAGTATTTTGGTAATTCTATAATTAAAAAAGCTCTTTTTTAATTGCCAATCAAATGATCAATGACTTTCATTTAAAAGATCTACTTCTAAGAGATCTACTACAAAAAGATCTACTTGAGATGCTCTTTCAAACATACTCTTTGAATATTTTGGTAATCCTACCATTTAAAAAAGCTTTTTCTAATTGATAACCAAATGACCAACATCTTCTATTAAAAACTCTACCTATAGAAGGTCTACTTTAAAAGATCTACTCTTAAAAGATCTACTTGAAGAAGCTCATCAAAACGGAGCCTTTGTTTACTTGGCTAAAAGAGCTTTTTTAACTCTTTTTAATTAAAAAAGCTTTTTTCAAATTATTTTTTTGTTGTTTGGTTGTTACTCAGTAGAGCTTTTGGATGATTAAAAAAGTTGTTTTATATCTACTTTGAGAAGCTCAAATTTTAGGCTTTTCCAAGTAGATCTTTTTTGAGCTTTTTTAATAACACTAAAATGTCTAATATAACCCTATCATTTAAAATAGTTTTTGAATATTTTGGTAATCCTACCATTGAAAAAAGCGTTTTTTAATTGACAACCAAACGACCAATATCTTCCCATTAAAAGCTCTACTTGTAGAAAGTCTACTTTAAAAAATCTACTCCTAAAAGATTTACTTAATTAAAGAAGTTCTTCCAAACGGAACCTAAATTGTTTTTCAAAAGCTCTATTCAAAAGCTCTATTTCTAATAGATCTATTACAAGTAAACATTTTACAAATAGAGGTTTTCCAAAAGCCCAACCAAATAAGCTATAAGACACCTACATACTAATATAAGAAAAATCTAAAAATTTATAAAAAAGAGCAAATTTGAGTCATTGACAAAATTTAAAAAAAAAATCCTAAACAAAATTAATAAAATGATCCATACTAAATTGTATTAAGATCCAAAAATATTGTCTAAAAAGGAAGAAAAAAAAAAAACACACACACACACAAGAACAAAGGTTTAAACAATTTCAAGGGCTTATGGTCCGTTTGAAAGAGCTTTTTCAAGTAGATATTTTAGAAGTAGATTTTTTACGAGTAGATCTTTTAAAAGAAAGTTGTTGGTCGTTTGGTTATCAATTAAAAAAGCTATTTTAAATGATAATATTATCAAAATACTCTTAAAAAATATTAAATGATATGGTTATATTAGACATTTTAGTAGGGGTGGGCACCAAAACCGGAACCGACTCGAACCGAATCGAACCGAAATTGGGTGTTTGGTTTGGTTTTGATGGTGAGTTCGGTTCAATTCGGTTCGAACCGAATGAACCGAATTGAATACGGTTCCGTTTCGGTTTTGAAGATTCAAAACCGAACCGACCCGAATGAACCGAAATATAAATAAAAAAAAACCTAGATTTTTTTCTCTCAGACCTAACATCTCTCACAAAACTGCAGCCACATCTCTCTTTCTCTCTTTCTCTCTTTCTCTCAGTCTCTCGGTCTCACGGTCCCTCTCTCACTTCCGCCGCTTCATCAACCGGTCAGCCCACCGGAAATCTCTCTTCCACGGTTCTGCCTGCACTCGTTAAGGTATTTCTCCTCTTCTTGCCGTATTTTGATCTTCTTTTTTTCTCTAACTCATCAAGGTTTTCTTGTTTTGTGATTTGTCTTGTGTATTTTGTTTTTCTTCTTCAGATCTTATTGTTATGTTTAGATGTTTTTGAGTTTATATTCATTCGTTTGTTATTTTTTGGATTATTGGTGTCTTCTGTTAAGTGTTTGGTTGCTGAAAAAACAGGCAAAAATTGATGATCTGGGGTTGGTGTTGGCGATCTGGTGTTGGTGTGAATGTGTGATGATGATGATATTGGTGGTGGATCGATAGTTGTGGTGTAGATGTTGATGTTGATGTTGATGTTGATGTTGATGATATTGGTGGTGGATCGGTGGTTGTGGTGTTGATGTTGGTGGTGGACCGGTGGCTGTGGTGTTGATGTTGGTGGTTGATTCTGGAATTCATTAATTGTAAATTTGTAATTAGTTTTATTTTTTTTAATTCATTAATTTCTGTTTTAATAAATCATTTATGTTTATTTTTTATTTCTCTCTTTTTACCCTTGCAAATTAATTCCATTATGTGGAGAGATATGAAGCCCAATAGGCCCAATTACAATTGCAGTTGTTAAAAGGTTAAAAAGAAATGAAGAAATATAAAAATAAAATAAAAATAACTGGAGGCCCAATAGGCCTAAAACCGAATTGAACCGAATCGAACCGAACCGAGAAAAGGGTGTTCGGTTCAATTCGGTTTTAGCCTTCAATACGGTTCGAACCGAACAAGAGAAAAGGGTGTTCGGTTCAATACGGTTTTGGCCAAAACCAAACCGAACCGAACCACGCCCACCCCTACATTTTAGTGTTATAAAAAAAAAAAAAAATTTTAAAATCAAAAAGGTCGATTTGAAAAAGCTTTAAATTTGAGCTTCTCTTAGTAGACGTAAAACTGCTTCTTTTAATCATCTAAAAGCTCTACTGAGTAACGACCAAATGACATAATTTTTTTCAAAAAGAGTTTTTTTAATTATACTCAAACCCCACCACAAATTTAGAAATTGAGGTGCACGAAGAGTTGGTGTAGAAAAAAATATTTCCATTAGGATTAGCATAAATAGAATTTTATTTTTAATATATATATATATATATATATAGGGTTGTACCCAAGATTTTTTGCTAACAAATTTCATTATTTATTTATTTTTTATTTTGAAGTATTACATAAATTTTTTTTTTTTTTTTTTTTTAGGGGGAGGATTCGAACCCACACCCTCATGGTGCATATGTAAGGTGTTGTATGTATAAATTCACCAACCTGACACGTCATCAAAAGAGCTAACGAAAGACTGCCACGTCACTCATTGACCGGGTTAAAGGAGGAAGTTTGACAAGTCAGAATGATAGAATAGCTTAAACCAAAAGGAAGTCAAAGATATGGTCGCCGAAACTAAATACCTACTCGCCGAATGTAGAAGTGTGCTCGCCAAATATGCAATACCCAGAAAGTAAAGGTACTCGCTGGACCAGCACACTGGGCCTGAACCGACTTGGCAGAAACACAGAAATAAACCCTAAACTTTTAGAAGACCCTAAACAACAAGGAATCATAAAAAGGAAGGTAGACCTGATCCGTGACAAGAAAGGATCCTAGTACGAATCAAAGAGGGAAACCTTTCACCCACACGGCTGAAAACAAGGGGAAACCTTAAGTAAACATGTATAAATGGAACCACCTATCCCATGAGGAAGGGGTTCAGAAATCTAGAGAGAGAAAAGAGAGCAATTGTAAGAGAGATCTAAGCGTGTAACAAGGCAATGAAAACCTAGTATTATTCTTCTGCCCTCAGGGGCGCCGTGGTTTTTCCCATTCAAGGGTTTTCCACGTAAAACTTGTCTTTTGCATGTGTTCTTAATTTTCTTATTTTATATTAAATTGATATAATTGTTGAGTGCGTGGCAATCCAAATTTCACCGTCAACAATTGGCGCTAGAAGGAGGGGGCTTTGAACAGAAACTTTGAGGGACCCTTGCAAATCAGACAGCATGAACAACGACAGCGACAGCGACATAGATGGTAACTCCAGCGGAGATTTAGTTGTTGAACCAACTGCGCCGACGGGAGACAGGGCAGTGACAATCGGGGAACAATCAGCAGCAACGCCAGGAACTAGGGCGGCTAATCCCGGGATTCTGCAGCACTTCCAAGCTGCATTGGTAAACTTAATCAGCGAAGCCAGCAAAATAGGACTTTCGCTCCCCATAGGGTTAGGAGTTTCATCTCCTTACGAGTTAACCACCACTGGAATCCATCCACCCGGAAGGCTGCGATCAGAAGTTCACATCGCAATTCCCGATACTCAAGCAAGACAATCCACTGAGGAGACTCCCCAGGACCACACTGAGGATTTCGAGGGGAGAAAACAAAGGAAGGGAAAAGGTGTGATGAATGAAGAATCCAGGGAGGAACGAGACCAGGTGCGAACACATGGGGTCAATTCCAGCGACACATATCAACGGAACCGACGGAGACACCGTTCCATCTCATCTGAAGATAAGAGTCCTCGTCCACGAAGGGAGTTACGATCCAAAAGAGTGAAGCGAAGGAGATCCGAGAGCACTGAAGATCGAAGAAGCTCGGATGAGAGAGGCAATCATGGTAGAATGATAATCAAGAGTAGACTCGATCCGGCAGGAGAACCAACTGGTCAGCGAGATGTCACCCTGCAAGAGCTATCAAGAAAAGTTTCAGCAATGGCGCGAAGGTATGGTCGTAATGTATCTTCGGATGATGAGTCAGATAGCCCATTCATCGAAACTATCGCTCGCACCCAATTTCTAGACAGATTTAGAATGCCAACCATTGAGTAGTACAAGGAGAATAGGGATCCGAAGGAGCACGTTCGCCGATTCCGTAACATTATGGCCCAGTACTCATCTAACGATGGGTTGTTATGCCTCACCTTCCCACAAACATTCGACGACCTTGCCTCCAGGTGGTTTGGAAGACTTCCTCCCGGAAGCATAAGTAGCTTCTCAAATCTCAGCAAAGCGTTTATAAGGCAATTCATGGGGAGTGTCCAGAGAAGAAAGTCACTCGCTCATCTATCCAATCTGAAACAGGAACGTAACGAGTCGATCAAGAAGTATCTAGCGAGATTTGGGAAGGAGGTTGCTCAAATTGAAGACGCCAGTGATGTAGCTGTGGTCTCTGCATTCACCTGTGGGTTACAAAGTGGGCGATTATCCTTTGACCTACGGAGGGAAAGACCAAAAACTTATGAGGAGATGATGGAAATAGCTGGCGACTATGCATTGGCGGAAGAAGAAGAAGTAGCGCAAGGGGGTAACTATGTGCATGGACACAAACCTGACTCAAAACCGGACCACAAGGATGACAAAAAGGCGCAGTCACGTGATCGCCAGAGAGAAGAAAAGGGCCAAAAGGGATATCCAAGAGAAGGCAGAGGAAACGCTCGAACAAATAAATTTCGAGGAAGGTACAACCATTACACCCCTTTAACTGGCGATCAGAAGGAGATATTGTCTGTGGTAGAAGACAAGGGACTCGCCAAATACCCTCGGCAGTAATCAGCAAATGCCAGGAGAGATACAACTAAGTACTGCCGATTCCATAAAGATCATGGGCACGACACTTCAAAATGTTTTCAATTACGCGATCACATTGAAAGCCTGATCAAAGATGGGCACCTGAAGGACTTTGCCTTGAAAGGGGACAAGCACGGTGGTCGCCAGGATAGCCGCCAAGGAAACGGGCAGGACAGGAAGAGTCCAAGGAGGAACAGCCCTAACACAACCATAAACACCATTTTCGGCGGACCTCACACTGGGAGGAGCAATCGAGAAAGGATGTCAGAGGTTCGAGAAGTAATGTATGAAGGCAGAAGCATGGAGATCAATTCGGTGTAGAGAAACCCCAAGAAGGGAAGAGAAGGACATGATCCCATAACATTTACAGCAGAAGACTCAGACGGAATTGATGCAAAGCCTAACGATGCAATCGTCGTGGGGGTTCGAATAGCCCATAGGGATGTCCTTCGGGTGATGATTGACAATGGAAGTTCGGCTGATATTTTAAGTGCCAGAGTATATGATGAGTTGCGGCTGGACAGGAAAGATCTTGAACCATTCCATGTGCCATTAAAGGGATTCGGTGGCGCAGAAGTTAGGTCGTTAGGAACTGTGAAGCTGCCAGTGAGATTTGGTACAGCACCATGCCGGCGAACAATCCTGTTAGACTTTGTCATGGTTGACATCCATAATTGGCCGTATAATGCTTTACTTGGCCGA
Source organism: Acer saccharum (assembly GCA_030490815.1). NCBI lineage: Eukaryota > Viridiplantae > Streptophyta > Magnoliopsida > Sapindales > Sapindaceae > Acer > Acer saccharum. Next base: position 31,814,709 of record CM059866.1, read on the forward strand.
CCGTTTCTTAACAAAGCTTGAGCTGTTACTTCTACCCATGCGTTGAAAATAAAATTCCCTACAGAATTTGGTGTCGGAGAATTGAGAGGGTCACAGGAGATGGCTCGTCGCGCCAACCTATCAATCTTCAAAGATAAAGCAGGGATGGAAACCTTGAACATATTCGAGGTAGACAGGGAAGTGCAGGAAGATAATCCGGAAAACTTTGAACTGGACCCAAGGGACAAAACGAGTAAAGAGAAAGAAGAACCAACTGAGTCAGTTATTCTAGATGAAGCGGAACCAGATAAAACAGTAAAGATTGGAGCAAGGCTGACTGAACAAGTTAAGAAAGACGTGACAAACTTGCTGAGAGAGTATAAGGAGATTTTCGCTTGGTGCCACGAAGACATGCCAGGAATTGATAGAAGCGTAATTTCACACAACCTAGCTGTGCATGAAAAATGCAAACCAGTTGTGCAAAAAAGGAGAAGTTTCAACCCAGAAAGAAGTGCAGCGATAAAAGAAGAAGTGTCGAAGTTACTCGCCGCAAGGTCAATTAGAGAAGTTAATTACCCGGAATGGGTGGCGAATGTAGTCCTGGTGAAAAAGAAAAACAATCAATGGAGAATATGCGTCAACTTCACCGATCTAAACAAGGCTTGCCCCAAGGATAGCTTCCCGCTACCAAGGATTGACCAGTTAGTCGATGCAACAGCTGGACATGAGACGCTAAGCTTCATGGACGCATATTCAGGATATAACCAGATAAAGATGCATAAGCCAGACGAAGAGAAGACAGCGTTCACCACAGATCAGGGGTTGTATTGTTACACAATCATGCCATTCGGCCTGAAGAACGCTGGGGCAACTTACCAGCGCTTGGTCAACAAAATGTTCGCCAAACAAATAGGGAGAAATATGGAAGTCTACGTTGACGACATGCTGACAAAAAGCATCATAGCAGATAGACATACAGATGACCTGAGGGAAACATTCGACGTGCTGGTCAAATATGGGATGAAATTGAATCCAGCAAAGTGTGTATTCGGCGTACCATCTGGGAGGTTTCTCGAATATCAAGTACATCAAAGAGGAATAGAGGTGAACCTTGAAAAAATCCAAGCACTAGCAAAAATGGTCTCGCCAAGGACTCTGAAGGACGTCCAAAAACTCACGGGGTGCCTAGCATCGCTGAGCAGATTCATAGCCAAGTCAACAGACAGATGCCTACCATTTTTCAAAGCTCTAAAAAAGGGAAAAGGTATCGAGTGGAATGAGGATTGCAAAAAGGCCTTCCAGGCCTTGAAAGATTACCTTGGACAGGCACCACTGCTATCAAAACCAGAAACGGGAGAAACATTGTACATATACTTGTCCGTCTCTGAAGCAGCCACAAGTTCCGTACTAGTGCGACAGGAAGATGGAATCCATAAGCCAATATACTACACCAGCAAAGCACTATTACCAGCCGAAACAAGGTACTCGCTGGCTGAAAAAATGGCACTCGCCCTAATAACAGCAGCAAGGAAGCTAAGACCATATTTCCAGGCTCATAAAATCAGGGTATACACCAACTGCCCACTAAAGTTAATCCTGCAGAAACCAGAAGTATCTGGTCGATTAACAAAGTGGGCGATCGAATTAAGTGAATTCGATGTGGAGTACCTCCCAAGGACAGCAATTAAAGCCCAGGCAGTAGCAGACTTTGTAGCAGAGTTCACCGAACCAAGCATAGAGGTGGCGAGAATGATGGAGGAACAAAGTAAGAAAATATTCAAATGGCAACTCCGCGTTGATGGCTAGTCAAACACGCATGGCAGTGGGGCAGGGGTCGTAGTGTCAACCCCTGAGGGAGATTCAGTCGAATGTGCCTTGCGTTTTGACTTCAAAGCTACCAACAATCAAGCTGAGTACGAGGCACTCATAGCAGGTTTAAAGATTAGCACAGTCCTAGGAGCAGACGAGGTGGAAATTTTCAGCGACTCTCAAGTTGTTGTCAATCAGGTACTAGATGAATACCAGGCGAGAGATGAAAGCATGATCACTTACCTGGAATTGGCAAAGGAGCTGTTAGAAAGATTTAAAGAATACAGAATTGTTCATGTCCCTAGAGAAGAAAATGAAAAGGTTGATGCCTTAGCCAAATTGGCATCTGCCACGATCAACATCTGGCCCAACAATATCTCTATGATTCGCCTATTGCAGCCGAGTATAGTTAAAACAAAGGAAGTTTGGGCAGTCTTTGGCGAAGGGAACAGCTGGATCACACCAATTAAAGAATATCTCGTCAAAGATGTACTCCCAAGTGACCCATTAGAGGCAAAGCGGCTGAAGTACAGAGCTACAAGATACTCAGTACTCAATGGAGAACTGTACAAGAGGGGATACTCGAGGGCACTGCAGAGATGTGTCGGACCTGAAGAAGCAGAAGGTATCCTGAGAAGCATACACAGTGGAAATTGTGGGAACCACGCTGAGGGTGCCAGTCTAGCCCACAAAACATTAAGGCAAGGTTTTTACTGGCCAACACTGTTCGCCGACTCCAAAAGGGTGGCAGCGAGATGTGAAGCGTGTCAGAAAATTGCCAATAACGTCCGACAACCACCTGAGCTCCTGCAAAGTATTACCTCGCCTTGGCCATTCGCTATGTGGGGAATAGACTTGATCGGCCCAATGCCAACAGCAACTGGAGGAGCAAAGCATGCAATAGTAGCCGTGGATTATTTTACAAAATGGGTAGAAGCCGAGCCGTTGGTACATATAACAGAAGCAAACACCATAAGCTTTGTGAAGAAAAATATCCTATACAGATTCGGGATACCAAACACCATCATCACGGACAATGGGACCCAATTTGAATGTAGGAAATTCAGGGAGCTATGTGATAAGTATGGCATCAACAACTACTACGCTTCTCCAGCACATCCACAGACGAATGGCCAGACTGAAGCAGTGAACAAGATCATAAAGCACAACCTGAAAGCTAAATTGGCAACCAAAAAGGGCAGCTGGGCGGATAAATTACCACAAGTGCTCTGGGCATATTGAACCACAGAGAGGGGTTCAACAGGCGAAACCCCATATTCCATGGCTTATGGAGCTGAAGCTGTTATTCCCGTGGAAACATCATTCTCTTCACCAAGGGTACAACTCTTTCAGCCAGAAATCAACATTGATATGCTAAAGTGCGGCCTAGATGAGTTAGAAGAAAGAAGAGAGCGCGCACAAATAAGGAATACTGCGTATCAACAGAGGGTAGCCAGATATTACAACTCGCATGTACGTGAAAGGAGGTTCACACTTGGTGACTTAGTACTGAAGAGGGTGAATCCAGGAACAAGAGACAAAGCTACAGGATCACTCGCAGACAAATGGGAAGGGCCTTATCAAATTACAGGAATAGCTGGCCACGGGGCATATTGTATCACTCGAGAAGGCTTTGGCGAACTACCCCGCCCATGCAATGCACAGTACTTGAAGATATATTTTCCCTAAACTCTTGGGAAAAGTTAAAGAGTTTTTTAACCTTTTTTATTGTGTCTTAGAGCAGTTTTTTCGTTTTAGCATTTTTTATTTATGACTATGTTAACAAAGTTGCAGGAAATATTCAATAAAAGAGTAATTTATTACTAAGAATTCGCAATCACACTCGCCAGTCACAAAGGATATTCGCCATCGTATATCAACTCCATCACATAAAGACGAGTTTCATACTCGCAGCAATGATAATCGGCGAGAAACAAAAACCCGAGTTGCAAAAAGCGGCGATCGCCATTACGGGAAAATATAAACCCTAGAAGCCAGAAAGCCAGCTGAGCAAAGACAAAACATGTTAAAAACTTGGTGTATGGTCGGATACGTCCTGACAAATACTAAGTACGCCAAAATACATCAATGGCAGCTGAATATAGCTATAAAATACGCTAAAAACTTGGTATGTGGTCGGGTACGTCCTGGCGAATACCAAGTGAGCCGAAAACTCAGCAATGGCAGCTGAATAAAAGCAATACCAAGTGAGCCGAAAACTCAGCAATGGCAGCTGAATAAAAGCAAAAAATATGCTAAAATATAACTTGGTGAAAAACTAAGTAAAAGCCAAAAACTCAGCAAAGGCAGCTGAACAAAGAAAAGTATATATTCATAACTTTGTATCATTTACAAATGAATGGACAAAAAATAAATTTACAGTCTTTAACAACAGAAGAAACCAAAAAAATCAACCAGCTGCAGGAGGGCCCTCGCTATCTTCCTCATCTTCAATCTCCTCATCCGAAGGCCAGATGACCGCCTCATCCTCCGTTGGCATGAAAGGCTCATAATCCCTCCCAGCAACGGGACCCAAGTCAGGCTCAACACCAGAGCCAGAAAAGCTGCCCTTCTAACCTGAGTAATAAGTATTAAAGGCACGCTTGCTGGGGATCTCTAGATGCACGGGATGAGGTTCAGTCCTGTTGTAACGGCAGTGGGCTTTCCATCGTCTCATTTGATCTTTAATCGAGTCCACGCCGTTGGCCATATGCTACTGGAGGGATCTATCGAAGTGCTTCAGAGCTTTCTCGTTGGAATGATCCTTCATGGCAAAGAATTTCTTCGCCTGCCTCATGCCTTTCTCAAATTCGCGCAACAAAAGCACATCATAGGCAGAGGATCTCTTGAAGCGATCAACTGACTCAGCCTCCAGCACGGCTTTCAAGTTTTCAAAGATAAGGTCGCGGAAAGATAGCTGGTTGTGTAAATCTGCCGCCTCTTGCTCAGCTTTCTCCTTACCCTCCTCAGCTACCCGCTCGGCCTCCAAACGTGCTGCGAAGGACTCTTGACTCGAAGATAGAAGCTCCTTCAATGAGCGAATCTCCTCTTCAGCAGCAGAAAGTTTTTCTTCAGCGGCCAGCCGAGCAGACAGATGACCATCCGAGGATTCTCTAAGCTGAGCGAGCTGTTGAGCATGGGATTCTTCAGCTGAGAGCTTCTTAGCCGCCAAAACAGAAGCCTGCTCGCGCAAGCGTTTAATCTCACGAGAAGCTTTGATCCCAAACTTGTAAGTCTCACCCATCTCAGACATCATCTGAGGAAAAAGACAGCCAAAGTTAGAAAAAATATGGAAAAATAATAATACATAGAGATTTACGGCGAAGAACTTACCAAGGAGTGGCAGTTGAAGAAAAATTTCATCTTCCTGTTACAAGACTTGTTTTTAACATGCCCCCAGCCATCACCGATGTATATATCATTATTAGCCAAGTGGGAGCATATCTCAGTAGCCGAAAAATCAAAAAGGGACACGTTCCCTTCATCGGCTTCAACCGGTCCGGTAGGAGGAACTTCGTGGGCCAAGCCCGAACCAGAAGCAGAGGTCCCAGCCTGATTTGACGGGCCTGGCCGATCAGTTGACTCAGATTGGCCAGATGGCCTAGGTTGATCTGAGACACTCGGCTCGCCCATAACCACTGTAGGAGAAGCTGGTCGGGGAGAAGTAGAAGCGGGGAGAGTCTGTTCATTAACCCCCTCAGAGGGAGGCGCCGCTACATTCTCTGCTTTAGCAGGCCCCTCATGAACAGCCGGTTGGGTAGAAGGGGTCTCAGCGACAGCTGGCTCCTCAGCGTCCTCCTCGTCGGAAGAAACAACGAATTGCACCACCCGTGAAGCCCGCTTGGGAGGTCGAGCAGAGTGATCAGAAGCGCTCCCAGCAGGACGTTTATTCCTAGCTCTGGGGGTCAGGTCACTCGCAGAATCGAGAGGAGTCTCAGGAACATCCGTGTCAAAAATAGGGATGTCATTGACCCTCCCTGAAACCCCAACCTTCTCCTTACCCTTACGACTAGAGGTGGTCGCAGCCGAGGTAGTCACAGCAGTAGCAGTAGTAGGGGTAGTCGCAGCAGCAGCAACAGGAACAGACGCAGCAGCCTCTGCACGCATAGGGGGTTGCCCCGATTCAACCCCTCCCCCTGTAACGTCACCAGCATCCTCGCCATCAGAAGGTTCATCACTGTCCGGGCCAGCAATTCCCTCCTTGGCCAAACCAGCAGCATGCCTCTTGCTGGCAGCCTCGGAATTCTTCACCGCCCGGGCTTGCAAGTCGCAAACGGTGTCAAAGTCACACACTGCAAGAAAAATAAACAAAGTGTTAATCAACAGAACAAAACGAAACAGTAAAACAAAGAATGGACAAAGACTTACAGCGAGGAAGCCTGGCATGTAGGCGTGTGAAAATCCCCTCAGAAATCATTTTTTCCTCATCCAAGAAGAAGGACCTGTCCCTTGAGCTCAAAAGGAGGACAGCCGCCGCGGCGAGGCGAGAGACCTCTCTGTCTAGTAAAACAAGGGTCGCCTTCGACCAGGCTTCAGGTGATGTAAAGTGCCTGGGAACCTTCTTCGCCGAAAGATTGTGACGACTGTTGGCAGGTACATCACGGCCCCACTCGCCGCCAACAAAAAACCAGCTATTCTTCCACCTCTTGTTCGAAATGGGAAAGCCCCAGATGAACCCCTTTTTCTTTTCATCGCCGGATATTTCTACTTGGTCGGGGTTCGCCACGCCCTCAGGGATCCAGTTCTCCACGGGTGAAGAGAGAAGGAAATACGTGCCACCATTTCCCGCTTGCCTTAGCGTGTAAAAGTGGCGGATCTCGCGAGGAGTAGGGGGCCCGTAACCCTTCAACTTCCACATCAGGCACAGACACATCAGTATTCTGTAGCTATTTGGGGCGAGCTGTGCCGGCGCAATTTGAGCCTCCGCCAAGAATCTGGCAATGAAAGGCTGAAGAGGGAGAGTTACCCCACAACTGAGCATAGCCCCGTAAATGGCGACTGCATTTTCGGGAGGATTCCATACAGCCCGGTCGCCGGGTAACATAAGAGTCACCGAGTCTGGAAGGTCGAAACGACTTTTGTATTTGCGAAGCTCATCCTCGCCGACCACATTAACTTCCGTGTCAAAGGAACACGGGCGACTCGGTGAAAAATGCAGCACATCCCTCTGATGATCTTCGACGTCAGAATCAACCGTCGTCTGCGCATCTAGCAAGGATTCACGAGAAGCCCTAGGGGCTCGTCGTTTACTGCCGCCTGGATTGGAAGATCTCGGCATATTGGGAGAACCACTGTTGGAAGATGGAGGAAAGATGTTAGGAATAAAGTTATCTTCAAAAGATGGAACATAAACAGAAACCGGGATCGGAGAATCCGGACGAAAATTACGAATCAAGGATTCAATCTTGTCTGCAGTACTTTTATCACCAAGCTCCATGGCTTGCATCATCCGATTAAAAAGATAAGAACGTAAGGAAGGGTCTATGGGAACTCACCAAAAAGCCCTAGATTCGTGAAAATATGCAAAAGAGTCGGAGACGTAGAGAGGCAAGAGAAGTCGAATCCGGTGAACCGTTCGGCAATAAGAGGCACAGGGAAAGGACTGTAGTTAGTTCTCGAAAAAATAAGGAAGACAGAAGAAAAAGATCAAACTGTTCTTTTCTGCTCTGATGAAACACGATGAAGAAAGCAAAGTGAAAGAGAAGAAACGATCGGGCCTTAAAAAGAGGGAACTTCGAAATTAAAAAAAAAACAATCAAGTACAATGATACGCAATTAATGAGAATGACGGCCACAGTTACCAAACCGCAACAGTCACCACCAAGTAAATGACATGTGGCATCTTGGGGATAACCAAGCCGTCAGAATGTCCCTTCACCTGTCAAGCAAGTGGAAGCGCTAGAATTTATGTGGTTTAAATTGAAAGCGTGCACCGGAAGAATCAATTAATAAATACAGCGCGTGGTTAAAAGGAAAGAAGGAGTTATTGCAAAATGTGTTGAAATCTTATAAACATAAATATAAATACTACTCGCAGAGGCAAACGAAGTGGGAAGAACAAGTCATTCGCCCAGCTCGAAGTATTTATGGGGGTATTGTTGTATGTATAAATTCGCCAACCTAACACGTCATCAAAAGAGCTAACGAAAGACTGCCACGTCACTCATTGACCGGGTTAAAGGAGGAAGTTTGACAAGTCAGAATGATAGAATAGCTTAAACCAAAAGGAAGTCAAAGATATGGTCGCCGAAGCTAAATACCTATTCGCCGAATGTAGAAGTGTGCTCGCCAAATATGCAATACCCAGAAAGTAAAGGTACTCGCTGGACCAGCACACTGGGCCTGAACCGACTTGGCAGAAACACAGAAATAAACCCTAAACTTTTAGAAGACCCAGAACAACAAGGAATCATAAAAAGGAAAGTAGACCTGATCCGTGACAAGAAAGGATCCTAGTACGAATCAAAGAGGGAAACCTTTCACCCACACGGCTGAAAACAAGGGGAAACCCTAAGTAAACATGTATAAATAGAACCACCTATCCCATGAGGAAGGGGTTCAGAAATCTAGAGAGAGAAAAGAGAGCAATTGTAAGAGAGATCTAAACGTGTAACAAGGCAACGAAAACCTAGTATTATTCTTCTACCCTCAGGGGCGCCGTGGTTTTTTCCCATTCAAGGGTTTTCCACGTAAAACTTGTCTTTTGCATGTGTTCTTAATTTTCTTATTTTATATTGAATTAATATAATTGTTGAGTGCGTGGCAATCCAAATTTCACCGTCAACATAAGGGGTTTACCACTGGACCAACCTTATCTCGCCAGTAGTGTTTCATTAGAAGTAATAAAATACAGACTCAAAATTAGAAATAACAAGCTTAAAATCCTAACTTGTTAATTAGAAATAAATTAAAAATTAAGATAATGTCCTCTAAGTGCAAGAAAAAAGATGCATTTTTTTTTCTTCAATTGTGATTGAAGATGGATGATTGTTATTTAATATTTTGAGAATTTAATTTTTAATTAACATTTGAGAGAAAGAGAGAAGATTCCTAGGTTTTGTAAAAATAAAAGAACATGTGGGACAAGAAATTAAGGCTATGTTTGGTAGGAGGGAGGGAGAGTATGAGGAATGGATGAATTAAGAGGGAGAGGGAGTAGGAGGGATGGAGAGGATAACATCAATCCTCGATGTTGTTTGGTATTGGAAAGAAGGTTGGATGGATGTATTGGTATATAATTTATAAAATTACTATATTGCCCTTTTAAAAATTGGAGGGTAGTATAAAAATAAAGGGCATTTTTGTCTTTGCCCCTCCAATCTTCTCTCCCTCCATTGTGATCCGCCCAAATTGGGAGGATTGATTTTTGTGGGCCCAAAGGGAGAAACTCTCCCTCCTCTCCTCCTCTCCTTTCACTTCTCACTCCAACCAAACAAGGGATTAGCTCTCCCTCCCTTCTCCTCTCCCTCCAACCCTCTCCCTCTCTCCATTTCTCCATCCAACCAAACACAGCGTAAAGCAAAGAGGAGAGGAAGGCTTGTGTGATGTGATGTGCTGTGAGGTTGGATTAGTTTGCTAATTGCATCTCATTTAGAGAAAAAAAAAAAAAATTGTTTCAAAAAACTGATCCGACTCTAACCCGGTTCAACCCTCTAATATGTCCGCACACATTTATATATATATATATATAAATTGAAGTTTGAGAGAGAAACTACTGCATTTGAAGTTTGAGAGAGAGAAATACGACTTAAACCCACAATTTCATTGAAGTTGGTGTGAGAGGTTTACGATTGGACTAACTTTATCTCATCTTAACATGTTTATTATGAATTTTGTACAATTTTATGAATATAGCTTCAAGGATTAAGATATTTTACATGTGTTATTTGTATTATTTACGTGTTATAAATTAATAGTAAGGTGTTTTAATCCAAGAATTGAAATTTTGTGTCATAAACATTATAAAAGAAAAGGCCGTTAACCCCATCTCTTTCGTTGGCTAGTATAAACTCATTTTTTTACACAATTTATCACAAAAGATATTTGTACGAAATTATACTTATACAATTGTTTTTGAGATATTGATCAATATTCTTAGTTATATTTATATAATAAATTTTGCTGGCCTCGATTTTGGTCAAGGAGATAAATTAAATTATAATATAAAATATTTTTAAAAGTCTCACTTATTTTATAAATTTATAATTTGCTAAAAAATTACATATATGATTGATCATGATGTTTTCTTGATTATAATAATCAATAATTTTTTTTTTTTGTTGACAATATATATTTATCCAGACCAGATATTTGGATTTAAGTTACTGACATGGGAGTAATTTACTAAAGCTCCAAGCTCATCCATCTACCAGTTGGGCTACGCCCCTTTTGACTATAATAATCTATAATTGATAGTATAAAATACAGTGAACCTTTAGTTGGTTAAATGTGCACATTTAATATTAATTGATTATGCTTAAAAAAATCTTAATTAATTAAATAATGCATGTTTGATTTAATAAATTGCTTACTTTTGATTCAATGGATTCAATATGTTACAATGAATTTATTTTTTATTGATTAAAAATGTATCTTTAGTATATTAATGAATCTTTAATTGATTTGATTAGTATAACAAAATTAAATGTATACATTGAAGCTCAATTGATTAAAGGAAGAAATTCCTTATAAATTATTGAAAATTTGTTTTTAAACGTAATGAATTTTCAATTGTTAATAACCATGCTAGAATTGCAATTACCCACATTCCCCTCATTTACAACTTTTTGGTGTGGGAAATGTGAATAATTTTTGGGTGAAATGTGAAATCAGTTTTGGTGGGAAATGTGAAATCTTTGGAATTTAAAAAAAATAAATAAATGAAATCTTCACGGTTTTTGATGCAGTGGCGACTTGAACCATTCTTTAGTCAACTTCTCTTATTATCTGATTTCATGTTGTCCAAACTACAACAATGAATTTTGAAGGGGTTTTTTTTTTTTTAATTTTTAAATTTAATAAAACCCCGCTTACCTTTTCACTAGTAATTTGTTTCTTGAATTTTTTTTTTTAAACTCTTAAACCCTAAAATTTACTTTTACACACATACAAAATATTATAGAAAAGTCTGAGAATGATATAAAAAATCTAGAAGAATTGACTGAGAAAGATATCAAGCATTTGGAGAAATTGTTTGAGAATGATATCAAACATCTACAACCAGCCGAAAACGGCACCACACACACCAAAAACAACCAAAACATCAAAATTGCATAAATATATCGCAACCAAGAAAACCTATTATATGATGAAACGAAACTACACCAACACCCTAATTCAATTGCATAAAAAAACTATCAGAGACAATCAATAAAACACTCACAATCCAATAGACTACATAAACAAAACAACAACACAAATCGCATCCAAAAAGGATGGTTTCACCATGAAATAAGAAGAAAAAACAAGTCCTACGATGGAGGTGAGAAACTGCGTAAAGAGACTGTTCTAAAATAATAATAAAAACTGTATAGAGAGATTAGAGATGACGAGTAGTTTTATTTTTATTTTTGAAAAGGAAATGAGGTGTATTAAGTTTGAAAAATAAGTAAAAGGGTATTTCTGAAAATAAATAAAAAAAATTAATAAGAAAAATTAATTTATATAATTAAATGAAAATTTAAGAAATAGGGTATAAATAGGGGTGCCAATAGCACCACTGTATTAATTTATATAGGTTATAATGTGTTATGATCAAATTTTTTTAGATTTAAATTTTAAAATAACATGCATATCAATATATTAATATTTAAATTAAAGTTGCAATTAATCTTATTAGAAAGATGCATTGTTGTACAAAACTGACACGTTTATCGTGTTTGACATGTAAAAAGTTAAAAATAATAACCTTTTTTCTTTTTTAAATTTAATTTATATTATATTTCTTAATATTATATTATTATACGGTAAAATCCAATCTAAATTAATATTTTTAGGACCCAGCTTTGAATATTAATTTAGGGAGGTTATTACTTTGAAGGGTTTTTCCTTATTAAAGTGTTATTTTGTCTTAAGAAATGTGTGGAAGTCGATTTTCTTGTTTAGTGAAGGTTCCTTTTTGAGATTTCTTATTTAGTTGGTTTTCTTCTTTAAGAAAAGTTCTTTTTTTTTTCTTCTTTGGGATTCTTTGTTTATGAAAGATTTGTTAATGAAATTTCGAATTCCTTTTAAGGATGTGATTACCTAGAGACATACTCACCCTATAAATAGTTCAAAGGATGGGAATGTGATTCCTTTTGGATAATTCAAAAAATGAAGGATGAAGTCAAAAATATCAAACATGGTGGCTTTGTGCAAACTAGCATCTTGAAGTACTTTTCTAGTTCTTGAATATTATATAATATATTTTGTAATTTCATGAAATTATTAATTTATGCGACAGTTAGGATCAAAATTTTACAATTGGTTTCAAAAAGAAATTACTAATTATTACGATAGAAGGGTTTATTAAGTTTTTACACTGGCCCGAGTTGGAACGGGATTTTTTTTATTAATTTAGAGAGGTTATTAATTTAGATAACATTAATTTATAGGTGTTTTACTGTAATCGTAGATTAATTTATTATAAATATAAAAATATATTTGCTGTAACTTTAATTTATTATTTTTCAAAAAATTAATAATATTTTTATTATTAAATAATAAAAATATTCTTTTATCATCTATTTTAATTAAGTTTTTTTTTTTTTTTTTTTTTTTTTTTTTTTTTTTTTTTCAATTTCACTCAAGTAAATCAAATAAAGAGTAGTAACGTACATTTTAAAATCTATTAAAGTCAGACAAGTTGAAGTTAGCTTAGTGGTATGTCCCTCACACCTACATCATGAGGCTGTAGGTTCGAATTTATCCCCAAAATCCTGAATTATTGTAATATTTTTTTAAAAAAATTTTGTTAAAGTCAAACATTAAGTTTGACCGTGAGAATTTTCAATTTGGTCACTTTTGAAATGTCAGGGACTTATTTGGTATTTTCAAAAATGGTGTGGATATTGCAACTTATAAAACTAATTAGTACACCTATGTCAAAAAATTTAAAAATAAATATTACTATAAACACACATCCTAATGCCAATAGTACCCTTATTGAAATGAATATATTCATTTTAATACATTTTATTTATAAACCCTCTTAAGATTATTAACACACCCAATTTATATAAAAAATATATTATATTATTTTTGGAATCAAATCCTTTTCTAATGATGGTCCAATTTACTTTTGGAAATATCTCGAATGTATGAGTCTTATAATCAAATCCTCTTCTAATAATGATAGTCCAATTTACTTTTGAAAATGTCTTGAATGTATGAGCATTATGAAAGGGAAGATGTAGAACTTGATTGTATACGGAGTCAATAGATTTTCATTCCGAAATTCTCTTATATATATATAGCTATCTTAAAAAATAAAAATAAATAATAATAATAATAATAATAATAATAATAATAATAATAATAATAATAATAACTCATTGATATTTACGGCTATCCTTTTTTTTCAAAAAAATAAAATAAAATTATTTATTGATAGAGTTCATAGCTAGATATAAAAGAAACACAAAAAAAAAAAAAAAAAAAAAAAAAAAAAAAAAAAAAAAAAGAAGTAAAATAATACCTACCTCTGTATGATCAGAGTCCTCTAAAAATTCTTCTTCTATTACTTTGTTATATGATAATCATGTAATAATGAGAAAACTCGATATTTGAAATAAAATTATAGTTTAATTAGGGTTTATCATAAGTTTGTTTTTAATAACAAGATATAGTTGAAGATATGAGTGTAATTTGTTAGGATTCCCGTTGTTTTTAATTGGCTTATTTCGTGATCAAACCACATGTGGGGATGCTTTGTAAGGGTAGCTTAGATGTTGTTGTTATTGCTTAGGCCCTTTTGAAGACCTCACTATTGACAAGCACCAAAGGTAAATTCTATGTGCTTACTTATCTTGAAGAGATAGTTGCACACACTCACTTAGCATACTTGTTCTTATGTGCATTCTCTTCACATGTCACCTTACACACTAGCACTTTGATGTTGTATCTTGTTGTGTGTATTTGTGTCTTGTAATTCGTTTCCCGATAGTGTTCGGAAACGTCCGCGCACGCACTAGAATGTGCTTGGTTTGCGCGAAGACCGTCTATGGAGATGCACTTGGCATCTCCTTGGTTTTCACCTCTGCTGGTGATCGGCGGCCTGGCCGCCGAATGAAACCGCCGTTTGAATTCGGCGGTTGAATCGGCGGTTTGATGGCCGCCGATCTGAAACGCCGTTTCAGACCTGATTGATTTTAATTCTCGGGTTTAATTCGGCGGTGTAAACGGCGGTCACGAAACCGTCGAATGGAACCGCCGTTTCTCCCCTGTTTCTCCGGGAGCAATTCGGCGGTTGAAATCGACGGCCACCGACCGCCGATTGAAACCGCCGATTGGTGCGTTTCTTTGAAACTTACTTAAACGACCTCACTTTGGCTTGGCACCCTATATATATGCCATTTTGTCTTTAGGTCAATTAATAGAGTTCATATTCAGATTTCATACTTAGGATATTTTTCAAAGAGAAGAAAAATTCCAAGAACTCATTTTTAATTACTCAAACACTTTTTCCATGATCATCAATCATCATCTAGCATCATCTTAGATCATCTAGATGACATCTTGCATGGATTCTTCATCATACTTTGCTTGGTAAGCTTTTCACTAATATCTTACATATTTTGTGTTTCTCTTATCTAGCAATCTCAATTTAATTACTTGTATGTGATTTTATATTTGTTGAATACAAGATTGAGATTAGTATGATGTATGTTTGAGAAGTTGTATTGTGCTAGCATATTAGGTTTTGTACTTGATATTGATTAGCTTAATTATTTGACATGTCATTTAGTTTTGATATCTAGGATTGCTCTTAATTGCATATTAATCATCTTAGATAAGCATATAGGGTTTCCCTTGCTCTATGTTGCATTTTGGATATTTTCATATATTCACTTAGGGTTGTATTCTCTTCAAGAGAAGCTAAGTCTTGTGTGTAGCAATCGGGATTAGGTTGCTTAGATCGCAAGCAAAATCGGACTAGGTTCACTCATACCGGGATTAGGTAGGTGTGTGATTACTTCCGGGATTAGGTTGTAATCGTTTGCACATTTAGTGGATTCGAGGTTCGAGTGTGGCTTACTTACATAGCCCGTGGTTTTTTCCCGTGAGGGTTTCCACGTAAAAATCAAGTGTCAATTTAATTTCCGCACCATATTACACTTGCTTGTTTATTTTATCTTGAGGGTAATTTCGTAATTTTGACTAACACGAAAAATTGGGTAAAAAGCGTAAAATCTATTCACCCCCCCTCTAGATAGTTTTATACACACCGTGCTATAATTAGTTTCAATTGGTATTAGAGCGGGTTCCTAGACATACATAGGTGATCCTTGCTTATTTTGGTGTGTTTTGCATTTTGTGTGATTTTTGATCATTCATACATTTGCATTCATTTCATTCATTCATAAACACTATGAGTGGAAACGGTGGAAATGGTGGTGGCAATGAAGGAGCTTCTAGCACAAGGCCTCCACTTCTTACCGGGTTGAACTATTCCCAATGGAAAGGGAAGATGGAATCCTACATATGTCAAATTCATGACCGTGCATGGATGGCGGTGGAAGACGGATATGATCTCCCTATGATGACTCCCACGGGTGGAGGAGAAGATGTTTTGAAGCCAAAGGCGCAATGGAACGCGCAAGAGTTTGAGGCTTCAAAGTGGAATAGGAAGGCGATGCATGCCATCTTGTGTGCTATGGACGAAAATCAATACAAGTTGATTCAAAATACTAGGATAGCTAAGGAAGCATGGGACATCCTAGAGATTGCACATGAGGGAACCGAAGTGGTGAAGGACTCTAAGCTTCAAGTCCTCCAAACTCAATTCGAGATGCTCAAGATGGAGGAGAATGAGTGCTTCAACGACTTCGAGATCAAGTTGATGGATATAGTCAACCAAAGCCATCAACTTGGTGATCCATATTCGGATAGGAGAATCAAGCAAAAGATTATGAGATCTCTACCCGATAGGTTTGAATCGAAGGTGACGGCTTTAGAAGAAAATAGTGGTTATAAGGATATGAAGCCGAGTGAGGTGATTGGGAGACTTCTAGCTTATGAGTCTAGGAAGGGGCCTATCTCCACACCCACTAAAAAGCAAAAAGGAATTGCTTTAAAAACCTCCAAGGATGAAAAGGAGGAAAAGAAGGTTGACTCGGATGAAGACATTGCCTTGTTTGTAAAAAGGTTCAACAAGGTTATGAAGTTTAGAAGGAAGAGCTTTGGGTCAAAATGTCAAGATTTGAAGAAAAAGGGCTCTTTCAAGAAGTTTGAACCTAGCCAAGAGAGGACCGAAAGGAAAGGGGTCCGATGTTTCGAGTGTGGTGGCATAGGTCATTTTGCCCCCGATTGTGCAAATCATGTTGAGAAGAAAAAGGGGAAAGTGATGGCCGCCACTTGGAGTGGAAGTAGTGATGACTCCTATGAGGGAGATGAGTCTTCGGATGATGAAGAGCTCATGGCTAATCTCCTAGCTTTTGCCTCCTCCCATAAAAGCAAAAGTGCTAGTGAGAGAGAGGAAATGAGTCAAGAGGAAAATGACTCAAGTGAAGTAGAAAGTGATTCCTCTTCTAACTCCATGAATGGATTTATGGAGAAAAAGGAGTTTGCTAAATATCATGCCGAGTTTAATGATTTAGCAATCAAGAGCACAAGAAAGATCAAGATGTTGAGGGAAGAAAATCTTGAGCTTGCATCTCATAATGACCACTTAAGTGAACAAGTGGAAAAATTCAAGAAGATGGAAGATAAGCTAAAAGAGGAGTTAGTCTTATCTAGGAGAAATGAGGATAGTCTAAAGAAGGAGCTTGAAGAAGTTAGAGAATCTATGACTAGGATGGATTCTAGCACCAAGAAGCTTGACCATATGCTTGGTGTTGGAAAGAGTCCATGTGACAAGAGGGGTCTTGGGTATGAAGATGGCAAGAAGATCTCAACCTCTAACAAGACCGTATTTGTCAAGAGCTTGAAGAAAGAAGAAACTTCATTTGTGCAACCTCCTAAGAAAAAGTTAGAAATAGGACAAAGTTCAAATGCTCAAGTGAAGATGGGGCCAAGAAGGCAACCTCAAGCTCAACCCCCTAGGGTTCCTCAAGCCAACATTCCTTCTCAAATGGCTCACAAAGGAACAAGGCCTATCATGCAACCTCAAGCTTGGAAGCAACCTAGACCGGTTCAACAACGAAGACGCAATGAACCCCTTCATCCACAAAGACAAGGACAAGGTATGATTCCTTATTTTACTCCTATTTGTCACTTTTGTGGATTTGTTGGTCATATAAGACCACAATGCTTTCGCTATATAAAAATGTGCAAAACTAGAAGCATGATAGAGAAGAAAAAGAAAAGAGCCATGATGCATGTTCCTAGGAATGATAATATTAATTTGCATGATCCTAGGAATAGTAGAGCACATGTACCAAAGACCACTAAGAAAGCTAAAATTGTTGCTAAGTGGATTAGAAAGAATGAAAATGTTTGCCATGTTGCACAAATAGCCTTGAAGGCAAATTCTTCTAATTTTTGGTATTTGGATAGTGGGTGCTCTAGGCACATGATGGGAAACAAGAGTTTCTTCGAGACTCTTGTTATGGAGGAAGGTGGATATGTCACTTTTGGTGATGGATCCAAAAAGAAGGTTGTAGGGAAAGGATCCATTTCCGTTCCCGGTTTACCCTCCTTATCCGATGCTTTATTTGTTGATGGCTTGAAAGCCAATTTAATAAGCATTTCACATCTAAGTGATGAAGGATATTCCGTCTTGTTTAATAAAAATGATTGCTCAATTCTAAAGCCCGATGGACAAACCTTGTTGAAAGGTATGAGATCTAGCGACAATTGTTATTGTCTTGAAGCTAGAATAGTCTCAAACAATGTGTCCATGAATGAGCAAGTTGAGTTGTGGCATGAAAGACTTGGCCACATGAACTTTAGGGATTTAAGAACCCTTGGCAAGTTCGAGTGTGTGCGTGGCCTCCCTAAACTTGGGAAGAAAGCCAATGGTATTTGTGGACCTTGCCAACAAGGAAAACAAACCAAAAGCATGCACAAAAAGGGCAAGTATCTCTCCACCAAGGAGCCTCTTGAGCTTCTCCACATGGACCTCATGGGTCCCATGCAAACCGAAAGTTTGGGTGGAAAGAGATACATTTTTGTTTGTGTTGATGATTTCTCTAGATTTACATGGTCATATTTTCTTAGAGAAAAATCCGAAACTTTTGATAAGTTTAAAATGCTTTGTACTAAATTGCAAAATGAAATGAATTCTAACATTAGAAGCATTAAACGGATTAGAAGTGACCATGGGAGGGAGTTTGAGAATGCCTCTTTTGAAAGCTATTGTGATAGCTTAGGCATCTCCCATGAGTTTTCCGCTCCTAGGACACCTCAACAAAATGGAGTTGTTGAGAGGAAGAATAGGGTCCTCCAAGAGATGGCCTGTGTGATGTTGCTTAGCAACAATGTCCCTAGGAACCTATGGGCCGAAGCCATCAACACGGCTTGCTATATAGGAAATAGAGTGTTCCTAAGGCCCGGTACTAGAAACACCTCCTATGAGTTATGGAAAGGCAAGAGGCCAAATGTTAGCTACTTCCACACCTTTGGGAGCAAATGCTACATTTTAAATGACCGTGATCAACTTGGCAAGTTTGATGCTAAGAGTGATGAGGGTATCTTTATTGGCTATGCCTTGAATAGTAAAGCCTATAGAGTTTTCAACTTGAAGACTCGAACCGTTATGGAATCATCGAATGTTATCATTGATGATACAAGGCTCAAGTCCAAAGACCATGAAGAGGAGGATGTTTTAGAGGATGACTCTCCTTTGGAGAGGGTTGTGGTGACTCCCAATGTTGGGACATCTAATGAAGTCACACAACCTAGTACTAGAGTTCCTAACTTAGACTCTAATGAACCCGCTCCATGGGTTAGAAGACTCCATAACAAAGAGGATGTTATTGGAAATGTTAATGAGGGTGTTAGAACTAGGCGTCAAATAGCTAATCTAATTAGTTTTACATGCTACACCTCTCAAATAGAACCCAAAAAGGTTGAAGAAGCCTTAAATGATGAATTTTGGGTTCTTGCCATGCAAGAAGAGCTAAACCAATTCGAAAGGAATGAGGTTTGGACTCTAGTTCCTAGGCCTAAGACCACTAATGTCATAGGCACCAAATGGATATTTAGGAACAAATCCGATGAGGATGGCAACATAGTGCGGAACAAGGCTAGACTTGTAGCACAAGGGTACTCTCAAATTGAGGGTATCGACTTTGAGGAGACTTTTGCTCCCGTTGCCCGTTTAGAGTCCATTAGGCTTCTCTTGTCCATCTCTTGTGTGCACAAGTTCAAATTGCACCAAATGGACGTCAAGAGTGCCTTCCTCAATGGCTTCTTGCAAGAGGAAGTGTTTGTAGAACAACCCAAGGGGTTTGTGGATGCTCACCACCTCAACCATGTCTATCGCCTCAAAAAGGCTCTATATGGGTTGAAACAAGCACCGAGGGCTTGGTATGAGCGCCTCACTCAATTTCTTGTTGACAATAACTACACAAGAGGTAGTGTTGACAAGACACTATTCATCAAGAGAGACAATGATGAGCTTTTCATAGCTCAAATATATGTTGATGACATAGTGTTTGGCTCCACCAACAACACCAAAGTCCAACAATTTGTTGATGTCATGTCTCTTGAATTTGAGATGAGTCTTGTTGGTGAGCTTAGTTACTTCCTAGGTTTGCAAATTAGGCAAATGCATGATGGGATTTTCATAACCCAAGCCAAATATGCTAAGAACCTAGTGAAGAAGTTTGGTTTAGAGAATGCCAAACGTTGTGATACACTCATGAGTACCACTTTGAAGCTAAGCAAGGATGCTAGTGGTAAAAGTGTGGAACAAACTCTATATCGTGGCATGATAGGTAGCTTGCTTTATTTGACCGCAAGTAGGCCCGATATATCTTTTAGTGTGGGTGTGTGTGCTAGGTACCAAGCGGATCCTAAGGAGTCCCACCTCTCTTCCGTGAAGAGGATCATTCGCTATGTGAATGGGACATCCAACTATGGGATTTGGTACTCATTTGACACTAATGCTAGTCTAGTTGGCTTTAGTGATGCGGATTGGGCAGGAAATTGTGATGATAGGAAGAGCACATCGGGCGGTTGCTTCTTTCTAGGCAACAACTTGGTGTCTTGGTTTTGCAAGAAGCAAAACTCGATTTCCTTGTCCACGGCTGAAGCCGAATACATAGCCGCGGGGAGTGGATGCACACAACTCCTATGGATGAAGCAAATGCTAGTAGACTACGGATTCAATCAAGGTACTCTCACTCTCTTTTGTGATAACATGAGTGCTATTAATATTTCCAAGAATCCGGTTCAACATTCTAGAACTAAGCATATTGACATCCGCCATCACTTCATTAGAGAGCTTGTTGAAAATAAATGCATAGTACTTGAACATGTAGGTACTAATGATCAACTTGCGGACTTATTTACTAAACCCTTAGATGCTACTCGATTTAAAACTCTTAGTAGATCTATTGGGATATGTCTTGTGGAGTGATGTTCTATGATTGACCCCATATGGGGAACTCAAGCAAAGAGAGCTATTTTGCATTCTTGTATCTTGCAAAAAATTTGAAATAACTTATGCCTCTTCTTTTGATTGCTTGAGTAAGCTTGGTTGTACATATGTATATATGTTTTCAATTCTATAAGTGTGAACCTTGCTTGTCTACAATCCATGTCATATTTATGTTCAAACATGCATTTTTGGACTAGGAGATTTACATAGGAAGTATGATGTGAATGACCTATAGTTATTTCCATGACATGATGTTTCTTTAATAACATGCTAATGATAAATGAAAAAGCATGAAATTCATACAACATGCTCACATGAAAAGCATGAATTGATGATTGCATATTCTTAAAAATGCAAAACTTGTGTGAAAGCTAATGAGACTCAAAATGAATAAAGGATCTTGTATCCGTTCAAAGGAATTTACATTCCATATGTCTCTCTTTCTTTATTAGTTGAACATGGTTACTATCATACGGATTTCTTATCCGGAAAAATCAAATAGGGTGCAAAGTCGCTCATGCCATGTTTCGCTTATAAAGTTGGATATAGTTGCTCATAAACTGAAATTAATAATCTCTATATCCTTGCTTCTCCCATGACATTGGTGAAATTGGTTTGAATTCTTATTTGAAACCTTTGTCATTTGCTTTGCCAAATACCATTGTATTTTGGACTTGAATGCTATATGTCTTGTTTGCAAAGCATGTTGGATTCACACATTTTACCAAATAAATCTCCTTGTTTCTCTCAAATTAATTGAAGTGCATAACGTGACTTATATGTATATGCATATCTTGCATGCTTCTATCTCTCATTGCTTTGAGTGACCCGGTTGGGGACTACTCCTTTGCCTATATCATGACAAAAAGGGGGAGTAGGAAATGGTAAGGGGAGTTGCAAAATATAAAAGCTTTTGTGCATTTTGGGGAGAACATACATTGAGGGGGAGTAACCCTTTGAGGGGGAGCATTGCATTTATCATTCATTGCATACATTTGCTAATGTTGTGCCTAAATTCTAAAAATGCAAATGCATGGTATTGTTCTCACATGATTAATCTCACACTTTACTTGTATTGGAAATGCTAGAAACTTTATTTTCAGGGCTTGATTGTTCTACAAGAGATTGAAGACTTGAAGTTTTTACTCTCTTATCTCTTTGTAATGTAGTTAATCATTGTAGTCCCGTAGTTTCTAATTCTATGTGAGGAATTAATGTGAGTGGTGGTTTTGTCACGAAATAGCCAAAGGGGGAGATTGTTAGGATTCCTGTTGTTTTTAATTGGCTTATTTCGTGATCAAACCACATGTGGGGATGCTTTGTAAGGGTAGCTTAGATGTTGTTGTTATTGCTTAGGCCCTTTTGAAGACCTCACTATTGACAAGCACCAAAGGTAAATTCTATGTGCTTACTTATCTTGAAGAGATAGTTGCACACACTCACTTAGCATACTTGTTCTTATGTGCATTCTCTTCACATGTCACCTTACACACTAGCACTTTGATGTTGTATCTTGTTGTGTGTATTTGTGTCTTGTAATTCGTTTCCCGATAGTGTTCGGAAACGTCCGCGCACGCACTAGAATGTGCTTGGTTTGCGCGAAGACCGTCTATGGAGATGCACTTGGCATCTCCTTGGTTTTCACCTCTGCTGGTGATCGGCGGTCGTGATCGGCGGCCTGGCCGCCGAATGAAACCGCCGTTTGAATTCGGCGGTTGAATCGGCGGTTTGATGGCCGCCGATCTGAAACGCCGTTTCAGACCTGATTGATTTTAATTCTCGGGTTTAATTCGGCGATGTAAACGGCGGTCACGAAACCGCCGAATGGAACCGCCGTTTCTCCCCTGTTTCTCCGGGAGCAATTCGGCGGTTGAAATCGGCGGCCACCGACCGCCGATTGAAACCGCCGATTGGCGCGTTTCTTTGAAACTTACTTAAACGACCTCACTTTGGCTTGGCACCCTATATATATGCCATTTTGTCTTTAGGTCAATTAATAGAGTTCATATTCAGATTTCATACTTAGGATATTTTTCAAAGAGAAGAAAAATTCCAAGAACTCATTTTTAATTACTCAAACACTTTTTCCATGATCATCAATCATCATCTAGCATCATCTTAGATCATCTAGATGACATCTTGCATGGATTCTTCATCATACTTTGCTTGGTAAGCTTTTCACTAATATCTTACATATTTTGTGTTTCTCTTATCTAGCAATCTCAATTTAATTACTTGTATGTGATTTTATATTTGTTGAATACAAGATTGAGATTAGTATGATGTATGTTTGAGAAGTTGTATTGTGCTAGCATATTAGGTTTTGTACTTGATATTGATTAGCTTAACTATTTGACATGTCATTTAGTTTTGACATCTAGGATTGCTCTTAATTGCATATTAATCATCTTAGATAAGCATATAGGGTTTCCCTTGCTCTATGTTGCATTTTGGATATTTTCATATATTCACTTAGGGTTGTATTCTCTTCAAGAGAAGCTAAGTCTTGTGTGTAGCAATCGGGATTAGGTTGCTTAGATCGCAAGCAAAATCGGACTAGGTTCACTCATACCGGGATTAGGTAGGTGTGTGATTACTTCCGGGATTAGGTTGTAATCGTTTGCACATTTAGTGGATTCGAGGTTCGAGTGTGGCTTACTTACATAGCCCGTGGTTTTTTCCCGTGAGGGTTTCCACGTAAAAATCAAGTGTCAATTTAATTTCCGCACCATATTACACTTGCTTGTTTATTTTATCTTGAGGGTAATTTCGTAATTTTGACTAACACGAAAAATTGGGTAAAAAGCGTAAAATCTATTCACCCCCCCTCTAAATAGTTTTATACACACCATGCTATAATTAGTTTCATAATTAATGAGTGTATATAGTATTTGATTTATGGGTACTGATCTTACCACCCATAAATATTATTTACACACTCATTTTATAAGTATACCCACATCTAAAATTTAAAAGAGAGCTTCTCCTTACAGTCTTTTTTTTTTTTTTTTGGGTTAATGACAGTCTATCTTAAAAATTAAAATTTAAAGACACTTTTTTTCTTGTTTCAAAATTATCTATTTTATCTTTTGACACTCCTATTCAAATTGGTACAATATTACAAGGATAAATTTGGTGAACTTAGAACATTGGTGTTTACTCCATGAATTTCCATATAACGTACAAGATAAATTGAAAGTTTTTTTTTTTTTTTTTTTTTTTTTTTAAATGGTGGTAATACATAAATTCTTTAACATATGAACAAGAAATTTCAAAGAATCAAACTAATGAAGATTATCAACAATAATATTGTATCCATGAATCTAATATCCGAGCTAAAAAGATTTTACAGGCATCTAAAAGCAACACGGAGGGCATAGATTACTCTGCTTCAACCAATTGACATTACAATTTTGATAATAAACATGAGAACAAGCTAGGGCATTACTGTAGCTCCCGAACCATCCGAAGTCTCTTCCAAACATCACACACTGTCTAGAACAATCTTCTGACTCTAGTTTTCTTAGGAGCCTGAATTGAACACTCACTAGTAGGCACCATGATGCTTCATTTGCAGCATGCAACATCTAGTATTATTCAGCCAAAACAGAGAATATAGAAAAAGAAAAGCTCGCAGCCATGCATTGCAGTTGTCGCCGCTGCTTCTCTTGTTAGGAGAATTAAATGTGGGTTTACGGTGAAATCTTCCATCAAGCTGCTTTTGTAAGGAGAAATTCTCTGTGATCTTTGCAATAAACTGTTTTTTTTTTTTTTTATTTCCAATCTAGAAACATCAATCCAACACCATTAACTTTTAAAAATTACATAGATTATAGAATTCAAGAATATAAATTCAATCATGTAGTGATGGAAAATTTTGATACTTGAAATAGAATTAGGAGTTTATCATATATATATATTAATAAAGAGATATATTTAAGAGATGTTTGAGATTGCTTTTGCTTGAGAAATAATCACTTATTTCTCAAGTTTTGAGCAAATGGGTGTTTGGCAAACTTCCCAAAAGCACTTATTTTACGATTTGCTCCTCCAATAAGCAATTTTTGAGAAGTTGGCTAGGGGTTGCTTTTTGAAGCAGAAGCTAATTTATTGCTTATGCAATATCCAAAATACCCTCACTATTTTATTAAAAGATAGTATTACCCTTATATTTAATAATAATATAATAAAAAACTAAAAAAATGAAAATATGAAAATATAAAATAAAGAAAAACAGAAATTGAACAATAGTGGTGGCCACCACTAGAGTTGGAGACCGGAGGAGATCCCTCCATGTCCACCACCGACGTCGACGCTGACGCCGCCTCGCCTCCCTCGCAGTCACCGCCTCCGTGCGTCTCTCTTCCTCGCCGTTGAGTCTCTCTCCAGATCTACCTCTCGATTTCGTCGATTTCTCCAGATCTACCGCTGAGTCTCTAAGCCGGTGTTCCCTCTCGATTTCGTCGCTCCAGTGATGGCGACGCACTCGACGGCGAGGGATGAAGGATGACGATCTCTTGATGTCGGCGGTGAGCGGGAGACAGTGGCTGATTTGGAAGTTGAGTTGCAGAGATTCCATTAGCAAAGCTTGATTGAGTGAGTTGACTCAGCCGAGTTGACTCAGTAACTTAGTGTTAAGATAAACGAGTTGAATCAACAACTAGTTGTTAAGATGAGCGAGTTGACTCATTTATATATATATATATATATATATATATATATATATATATTGTTTAAATTTCTTATTTATTTCTTTTTATGCTTTATATTTATATTATTAATGATGTCTATTTTAGTAATTTTGTTCAATACATTTTCCATCCTTTCAAAAGTTAAGCAATTTTAAAATTTAGTTTATCAAACACTTACCAACTTTTTCTTAAATTGATTATTTTCTAAGTGAAGCTATAAGTAGATTTTTTTCTTAAGTAAAGCAATCTCAAACATAGCCATAGTTGAAGATATGTTGAGTGTAATTATTGAGTATATATAGTATTTGATTTATTTTTAATTAAAATAATTTATTCTTATTGGTAAATTTATATTGGGATAATTTTGTCTTTAAATTTTTTAATAAAAAATGAGAGTTTCTTTTGACAATCCAAGTTTTTTCTTTTTACACTTATTTTCTAAAAACATTCCATTCTCAAAATTTAAATTTAAAAAAATTTTAAAGACACTTCATTTTGTTACAAAATTATCCTTTTTATCTTTTTTGAATTAAATTATTTTCAAAAAATTTATCTCTCCTAAATCATTAAATTAATTATTACATATTAAATACTCTCTCCTCCAATACATTTTCTCTAATTTTCTATCTTCATTCTTTCTCAAGCATGACTAACGGTTAAGAAAAAAAAAAAACTTACTAATAAGCTTGATTTTTAGGAACCATATGTACGTATATATTAAAAAAAAAAGTACCTTTAAAAAAAAAAAAAATCGATATATATATATATATATATATATATATATATATATATTTATATATGTATATTGTGTTAGTAAAAAACTAAAATATTCATAAGTTTTTTTTTTTTTCTTTAACTATTAATAAGAGATTGATCGAGAAAGTATAGAAATATGATTTTTTTTTTTTTTTTTTTGAAAAATGGAGAGAAAATAATTAAGAGAGAGTGTTTCAAATGGTAATAACAGATTTATGAGGGAGAGTTTAATACGTAATATTTAATCTAATGATTTATGAGAGAGATTTAAAAAAAAAAAAAAATTTAATTAGTTTGGAATGTTTTTAAATATTTTTGTCTTGTTTAGTAATTTTAATTTAGGTTAAAATTGTCATTAATAAAAAAAAAAAAATTGGAGTGTAAATAGATAATTTGTGTATTGTAAGGAGAAGCTCTCTAAAAAAATGGGTATACAAATTATATTTATGGGTGGCAATATCATCACCCTTTTGAAAAATATGGGAACCAATTTGATCAAAAAAAGGTCACAAACTACTTAAAATTAATAAAACAAATTTGGTAAATAAAAAAAAAAAAATGGACTTTTTTGGTATTTGCTCAATAGAGAATAAAAAACAGTTGCTAAATAGTTGAGAATTGATATGCTTTTAGAATATAAAAAAAAGCACTCTCAACGGCAGTAACTGTATATTGCAATAGTTGCAATGCGCCAATGAATGTGGAAAAAAGAATTGCATTGAATGTGAAACAAGAAAAAAGCTTTAAGAGTACACAGCTCATCACGCTCTTGCCATTTAAATCATGAGATTACATGTGTAATCGGGTAAATTGGCTATTCATACCACGTAACTTATTGTGAGTGGCAGACGAACCGTACACCCCGGGGCATTGAAACATTGAAACATTTTTCATGGAGCAAAAGGTACAAGCACCTCTTTCTCAGTTGTATTATATTAATTAATCAAAGAATATTACAACTAAAGCCACAATAAAAGCAGTATCAACAGAGCCAGGAAATATGGTTAGTCTAAATTTATTCCTTCTCACAAAAATCTGCCGAAGCTTATACATGAGACCAGTCTGCAAGAAAACCAACATTTGAAATCAATTTCTAAATAGTTGGAAGAAAAAAAAAAATATAAATCAAATACAAATTTGACAATTTCAGTGACCTTCTCTATTAAGGTATGCTCTAAAATACAATTGTAAAACAACTTTTTAGTTTTGTAGTAAACAAAAACAAAACAACATTGTACCATACCTATCTGGGTTATTAATGTTCTACGAGTTTCATGCTAATAAGATGGTAGGGTCTAATAGTAGCTTCGGATTAGAATCCGGAGAAGGAAAAAGTCGAAGGAGTTCTAAGTATCAGATTTAGAAGAGTTATTTCAAGCATCTTTGTATTCTCTGTAGTGACAAATTTCTTCCTGAAAAAGTTTTCAATCCTATGTAACTTTTATTCTAAACTCCTATGTAAGTATGGAAAAATGTTTCAATTCTCATACTTGAATGACTTGTATAGACTATAGTTGTTTAAATCAAACCAAGTTAATCCTAATTTGTACAGAAGCCAAAAATCCAAAACAAGTCACTGCACAAGAAGCAGTCACAGCAGATAAAAAGCACTTCACAGATCGAATTTGGTTTTTGCACTAAATGTGATCTAACTTGTAAAATTCCAATGCCATAAATTGTTATATGTATGTACCTCAGCCACGATCAAATCGTTTCTGTAGATGGTGCAAGATTTTTGGAAGGGGCAACCTTTCATCTGGAATTCAGAGGCTGTATCTCCCCGGTTTTCGCCGACAAGAAACACATCAAACTCAGTTCTAGTGAGTGTGTTCAGTGTCCTCTTCACTCTGAATATTAAGTCTTTCTCCTCATTACTGTCCCCTTTGAAACCAAGCCACTGTCCCTTCTACAACAAGAAAACAATCACATTTCCCTCAGGTTTACTCTAAAACAACAAGCACATAGCACATATAATATTTTTGGTGATTATTACTTTAATATTATTATATCTAATCCAATCTCATGTCATGAATCACCGAACAAAACATAATATTAATTCAGTTTGGTCTATGTTTCTCCAAACACAACATAATACTAATTTAATCTAATTTTGTTCAATTTAATCTTATCTCAATCTCATCTAATCCAATTTCGCGCATCAAACGGGACCTTTCGATATAAACTTTTTAGTAACTAATATTTACCGGTTTAGCACAGTGACATGACCCAATTAATAAATACTTACTATATTTTATTGTTGTACAACATTTCCTAATAAAATTAGGACAATTTAAGTTTTTTCATGCAAAAATAATAATTAAATAATCAATATTTTGTTAAATTAAAACCCACAAAAATACCAACAACAAAAAAATGTTCATATTTTCTTGAAACAAAAAAAAAATAAAAAGTTAAAAAGGAAAGAGAGAGAGAGAGAGACTCACGTGTTGATGATACACGGAAACTAGCGAGTTTCCCGAAGAATCTACGAGCAACCTCTTAGAAGAAGACGACGATGAGGAGTGGCGCTTGAGTACTCTGAAAACGACGTCGCCGGAGGAGTCGGCAAACCCGATTTCGCCACGTGTAAGGCCGGGATGCTTCTTAGAGACGAAAAGGTCGACCGGGATCGGCAAGTTAGGCGGATACGTAGAAGTAGAAGTAGAAGCAGTGTCCATCGGATTTTGATAATCTCACCTTGGTTGCACAGATTTTGGTGAGTTCATGCGAGTCGTGAAAGAATTTTGATGAGTTTTTGAAGAAGAAGAAGAATTTTCTTTCCTTTTTTTATTTAATTTTGTTGAAAAAGATTTGGGATAAGGTTCGTTTGCTTTGCCGGCTTTTTTTTTTATTTTTAAAAATGAAACAATATTATTATTAATTTGAATAGTAGTCTATGGTGGAAATAATCAAAAGGCAATTAATTAATTATTATTAAGTCCAGATCTAGTCATGATAATGCAGATTTTAATTTGAAATTTTGTAATAACAATACGAGGTTCACCTTATACCAATCACATCAGGGAGAAACCATGATTTTTCTAACTGTTTTTTTTTTATTTAATTTTTTTAAATTTTTTTTCACAAATATATAATGAGTTAACCCAACTATTTAATCAAAATGATGTGGTAAATGAATTATAATTAACACACACATCATGTATGATGTAGTTAATGAAAAAACCACTTAACAAATTATTTTAGTTGGTTTTTAAGTTGTATTGTTTAGCATTAGTGATGTACAAGGAAGCACAGATAGATACACGGATACAGGGATACGACACGGGGATGTAGAATTCTCCAAAAACTAGGATACGGATACGGATACGGATACGGTAGAGATACGTCAATTAAAATAATATATATTTATATTTTCAAAAATAATAATATATGAAAACATAATCCAATAATTCATTCAAAACATGAAAGAAAATATATACGCGGGGGGGGGGGGGGGGGGGGGGGGGGGGGGGGGTGGATGAGTTGTTAATCGATTATTATTAATTTTTCGATTGGTCAATATTAATCATAATTAACCCAATTCAAACATACAATAAAATCAAGTAAAGTGCGAAAATTAAAGAACACTTGATTTTCACATGGAAACCTTCGATAAGGAAAAACCATGGGACTAGCCACGCTAGCCACTTGAGTTACAACAATCCATTATATGAAAAGATGGTTACACCCGCAAGCGATACTTGGACTCTCATTCTAGATAACCTTAGGCTATGGACACTATCACTCGCCATTCTTGGTTCAATCCCTAGTGATATCCCCCAATCCACTACTTTTGGTGTGAGCACCCCCTAATCTACTTACATGCCTTTTATAACGGTACTTGGCAATGCTTACCAACCAACCCTTTGGTTGCAAGACTTTACTTGCTTGTGCAACTTCACATAGAAACCATAATACTTTGACTTATTGAAGAGAATTAAAAGTCTAAGTGAATATGTAAATGATGCACAAATACAAAGAGTGCTAGACTAAACACTAGATGCTTAATTAGATGTTCAGATGCAAATTTAACAACTTAATTATCAAACAAGCATACATGCATATACATGAGGTTTTAATTAGTTGTAGAGATTTCTAACAACCTAATTGTCAATTAAATGCACATGAACATTCGATAGAGTTTAACTAGATAAATAAACATTAATCTATTAACCTAATCAACAATCAATTCCACAAGAATATTCAAGGCTTAGCTATTTAGGCAAAACAACCTAATCATGTAAGCTATCACAAACAAAACCCAATCATGTCATAACTTCACAAAATATGCAATAAGAGTGAAGATTTGCTAAACTAAGCAATCAAAGACATGTCTTGACTAAGATAGAACAATAAATAAAGATATGGTGTTTGTTTTACTTACCAAGTGATGTAATGAAGAAGACCTATGAATGATTGATACATGAAAGATGTCATGGATGCATAGGTTTTGGGTTTGGAGAGTTAAGAAATCAAGCTTGAAGATTTCTCTCTCTAGAACCATTCTTTCTATCTCTCTACTCTCTAAGGTTATATTTTTTGTGGTCTATATGAAGAAGATGAGAAAGAGGGGTTTAAATAGGTTCCCTAAGTGAAACTACATTGTTTTGGAAGCAAAACTGATTTATGGCATCAAAAAGTGACTTCCAAAGCAACTTGTATGGAAGTCACCTTACAAGTCACTTTAGTCTTGGGATAAGGGGTCAAAAAGTGACTTCCAAGGCGACTTGGGTGGAAGTCACTTCACAAGGTGCTTTTGTCTTGGGTTATACAAAACGAGACAGTGCAATAGCTCCAGATTCAAGTGACTCGAAACAAGAAAAAACGACATCCAAACCTTTCGTATAATATACCGTTAGAAGGGTATGGAAGTCTACTTTCTACTCCATTTTACAAAATGAGATTCTGATGACTGTAGAAAGAGATATGGTCAAAAGAGTGACCAAAGGTCAAATATGGACAACAACAAAATATCCAAAACTCATGGTATAAGACCATGTCACCCAAAACCAATCCAAGAGAGGAAAATAGACCTCTCTAGTGGTCACTTATCGTGCTAAGACATGCACACCATCGTGCATGCGCAGACATTTCCAATCAATCATCGGGAAACGAATTACATCACACAAAACCACACTTAAGTCTAAGAATGAAGTGCAAGTGTGATGGGTGTAATTGATGCACACATATAAACAATTAGAACACAAATGCAAGATGAACAAAGCATGCATGAAGTGTGTGTGTGTGTGTGTGCACCTAAACTCTTCAAGAGGCAAAGTCAAGTGAATATACATTTCGCTTTTGAAGTTACGGAAATATTTGAAAGCTTGCCTTGATAATCATCAAGAAGACTTAAGCTACCCATTACACAATCATCCCCAATGTCATTTGTCAAGAAATAAGCCAATCACAAAATAGAGGTCCTTACAAAACATATTATCAATAAACATATATCACGAAATCCAAATATCACAAAATCCATGACATAAATTCTCATCTTCCCCGTCGGCCCGTCGCGTTCTCGTCTTCCCCATCGGCTTGTCGCACGTCACCCTTCTCTCCTCTTATTCTTCCTCTTCTTTTTTTCTTCTTTCTCTTTTCTTCTCTTCTCTCTGTAAGTTCCTCAAGTTTGATTGGCTTATTTCGGTG
This sequence comes from Acer saccharum, assembly GCA_030490815.1. Lineage (NCBI taxonomy): Eukaryota > Viridiplantae > Streptophyta > Magnoliopsida > Sapindales > Sapindaceae > Acer > Acer saccharum. Next base: position 31,846,335 of record CM059866.1, read on the forward strand.
ACAAACCATATTTGGGGTTTATGATGTAAGGGTAGCTTAGACATCTAATTGTTGGTGATCAAGCTCAACAAAGGTCCTCTCAAGACCTCAAGATGATAAGTACTCCAAAGGTAAAACACTTGTGCTTAATTGCATTGAAGAGATCTAGTTGCACACATACACAACTCATGCATATCTATACTTCTTGTATGTTATGTGCTTTATGTATGTGCATTCATGTTCTTGAATCCTCTTCATGCATGTTTTATTGATTGCATCTTGTTTGTTAAATGTCATGTCATGTTAGGCTTTAGGATGTAAGGTTAGTGTATAGGCAATGTACACCTGCTATTCGATCGCTCTACGTACAGCGCTTATAGGGGCATTATGAGCAATTTGCTCTTACCCGTTGTACAGTCGTTGTACGTACAGCGGGTGACCTGATGGATTTTTTTCATCATTGTACAGTTGCTGTTCAACCGCTGTACGTACAACGGGAGAATAGCGGCTCTTCAAACCAAAGAGCAATCGCCCCTTGGTCGCCCAATTGTCGTTTTTGTGTACAGCGAATTATGAAGAACATGTTTTTCATTTTCCCAGGTGAACCACTGTACACCCGTAGTACGTACAACGGGTGAACAACGGTCAAGGCAAAAGTTTTGATTAAAACGTTGTAGTATCAATTTGACCTCATATACATATATATATATGCTACTTTGACCATAGGTCGTTTTTAGTGAGTCTAAATCATATTTTTGACTTAGCATATTTTCCAAGAGTGAAAATCACTAAAGAACTCACCTTTGATCATTCAAAACTATTTCCATGTGCATCAAACATCATCTAGCATCATCTAGCCTCATATAGGATGCATCTATGCATGAGTTTTCTTTAACACACTTGACTTGGTAAGTTGAACACCATCTCATCCATTTTTGTGTTCATTCTTGTCATTTAATCTCTTTAAATTACTTGTATTCATTTAGATTAAATTCTATATACAAGATTAAGATTATTGTGTTGATTGATTAAGAGTTGTATTTTGATAGCTATTGCCTAAGATTGCTTTATCTATGATAGCTATATTGTATGTCATGCCATATAGCAATATTGATATCTAGGATTGATTATGCTCAATAGCAAGAGTGTAATGTTGTAATTAACAATCTTTTTCATATTAATAAAGTGATTTCTGGTTTAACAAATCGTATAGCATTTATAGTTTAATATTATAATTGTCAAAGTAAATGATCATAAGGTCTAAAGACTATGAGAAAAGAAGAATTGTTCGTACATCTGGATATGTATGTGGTAGACATAATTCTTTAGTTAGTCTTGAATAATGTTCACAACTTAAGTTAAAGGTTGGGCACCTTTATCTTGTTAAAGTTGTAGAATTCTTTTGCTAGCATTTGAGTGGGATCAAATGAGATATGATGAGTCTAAAATCATCGGAGTGTCTTCGAGCAAAAGGATCTAGTGCACTGGGTGCATTGAACTGGATCACAATGAAATACTTTATCTATAACCGTCAGTAGATAAAAGTCTTTTCATTATCAGGACAATCGGAGAGTCTATCTTAATCCTGAGATAAATGATGGACTTATGGTTGCAAGTGATATCATTTGAGTTATCAATGAGTACGATTATATCGCATAGTCTATCCTCGATAGTTTGGTGATATTCATTTGTTAATCGATAGAGGACTTCATTTATAGATATGGACATCGTGGCTCCATTTAATTAAATGAGAGTATAATATCATCATATGGATGTTTTGAGGTAATTGGATATTAAATCTCAACGTTGAGTTTTCGATAGTGTCTATTGAAAATATGGCTTCTGGACAAGTCAAAATATCCAAGTTCAAAACGTGGTCATATGAGTAAATATGGTAACTTGGAGAGTTATAGGCGGTCTATGAACTCTTGGCGATTACTGATATTAATCACGAGGATACACTATCTCCAATATGATTGTCTAGGGTATGAATGAGGAGCATCTTCCTTTTCTATCTTTATTTAAGAGTTCAGTTTTAGCTCTTTAGTGAAATGAGTTAAAATTAATGGATCGGACCTAAGTGAATCATTTGTTGATTGTGATTAGGTTATGTCTATTGAAGCTTAAATTTAGATGGCCCGCCAAGATCCCCAATCCACACGGACTTGCATGGATCACTTGATATATTCTACCGGACCAATTTAAGGGTCCATCTAGAATTGCATTTAATATATTAATAATATAATTTGCACATTATTTTAGTAATGTGCTGCTCAATTATATTAATATATTAATGAAAGACATGTGGGCTTGTTTCTTTTAGTAAGAATGGGTCTGGTTCACATGTGGGCTTTTTATTTAAAGTCCAATGGATTAAATGAAATAAGAAAATAATATTTTGGCCCATTTACTCTAAGTGGGGCGGCAAGGGTTATTTTTAACCTAATATATTATTTTGTTTCATTGTTTTAATTAAATAAGAATTAATTAATTTATTAATTAATTGTTTAATTAAAGAAACAAATCTTTTCTAATCAGGAAATATATTTCCTAAAAGTAAAAGTAAAAGACTTGTTTGATAAGGAAATAAATAATTAGTTTTATTTATTTAATCAAATAAGAAGTCTTTTTATTTAGTCAAAATAAAAGAATAAAAGATCTATGAGTTGGATTAGGGTTTGATGTCTTAAAAACTAGATGGAAATTAGGGTGCAACATAAGCCTATGGTGGGCATGTGTTTTTGCGGCAACCCTAGTTATTTCTATGTTAGGATTTCGGCAACCCTAATAATAAAAGAAAAGAAGAAGCAAACTTAGGCCACCTATATATTGACAAGTATAGAATTCGGCCACTTTATGTGTTCTTGATAAAAATTTCTTCTTCTTCTCAATTCATAGAAAGATTTTATTCTACTAAAACAAAAAGGAGTGTTAGATTATTCTTTGATAGTATACTATTTGCTTATTCATCAATAAGCTTGTGTGTACGATATCGATCTAGGTTCACGCGAGTTTCGATCATTAGATTGAGAACTCAAAAGTGACCGGAATAATCTTAGTAATTATTTTGATTGTTTTTGTGACTAACAAAGAAAAGAAAAGTTTGTTTTGTCCATTCACAGGTTTGCAATTCAAAGAAAAGGGAGACCACGCTCCTAGGTGATCCACGTTCGTGCTAGGATTGAAGATCTTGCGGATTACCATCGACGTAAGTCAATTGGATCACGCGACAAAAGGTATTCTACTTTTTGTTATTGTATATGTATGTTTAATTAATTAAAGGGTTTAAGGTTCATAAAAGGAAAAAATTTTAAAAGTTACTAAATCTTATTTTTAGTCTCGCTTCCGCTGCGTGTACTACGGTATTTTTCCCTACAATTGGTATCAGAGCCTAGGTTGAACCCTTTTTAATTAATTAACGTATATATACGTGGATCTATTTCTTTTTATTGTGATTATGCATGTTTAGAAAGAGATGGCACTCTAGGTATTCGAATATATAATTACATGTGGATGTATGGATTTATATATGTTTATGTGGATTGTTATTGCTCGATTTTGGTCCTAGATTTTCAATGTAATTTTTGTTATGGAATTGTAACAAGAAGGGTGGTCTATCATCGCCATAATTCCTTCTTGGTAGTTGCTAGGTTTTATTATTTTTTTTTATATATAGGTGCAGTATTTTTTTAATACTACTGCAGTTTTTTTAATTTTTATTATGTGCAGTTTTTTGTTTGTAAAAAGTACTGCAGTGATTAAAAAAAAAAAAAAATACTGCAGTATTTTATTTGTTTAAATACTGTCGTAATATATTTAAGTGTTGAAGATTCGAAGACACGAAGAAAAACGAAGCAACTGGAACCGAGAACAAGCACCGTGCGCACCTTAGGAGTGGATTGGGCTGCGCATGGCAAGCCCAAACCTTGGTGGGCTGCGCATGGCAGCCTTGTGTGGCCTTATGGGCTGTGCATGGCAGCCCCTTTGTGGGGTTGTGGGCTGTGCACGCCTATGGGAGTGGGCCGAAGGATGAGCGTATGGTTGATGGGCCACTTGAAGATCTTGTATTCCTAAACAATTGTAATTTACTTGTTTTTCTAGGATGGGCCAAAATTGTTGCTATTTAATTTATGCTTAAATATTACAATATTTGTTATTGTATGATAACATGACATATAGAATAGGAGTGCCACTCATATATCTCTTTTGGTATGAACATGCATTGAATGATTTAGGTATCTAAATTGGCATCTAGATAACTTGGTAAATCATTCTATGGGATTTAATCACATGCCTTAAATAATTGAGTGGGAGAAGGTGTTTTTGTAACACCTATGGCCTCCAAGGTTAGTTGAGCTTTATTATTTATTGGTAATCCCCCCAAGGGGCATCCATGAATGGAATTTAGCAATATACTTCCTTACAAGGATAGACTAGACAATGGACTCAAACGAGATCTACTCCCCAAGGAGGGATTTTCGTGAGAGAAAATTGAGGGTCGATATCTTGGTAACACACTCAATGTAATTTTATTGATATCCTCCAAAGAGTTCTTGTCAATAAAATTGCAAGGCTAAAATTGAAAACGCTGGTTGTTATGTTAACAATTAGGTGGGACCTAGTCTAACTAGTAAATGATGCGAACTCCCAAAGGAGGCGTAACATTTATGGGTGTTAGATCACCGTTGAATTTTATGATTGAGTTATTTATTTAATTCAAGATAAATATTTAAAAGTGCTTTATCATGATTATTTACTTATATATGTTTTGTTTTATTCAGAAATCATGACCCCATCACTTATGAACATCCTGAAAGATAACACTTTAACTGGAGATAATTATGTCACATGGAAAAGGAAAATTGGGTTGTTGCTGCAAAGTGAAAAACATAAGTTTGTTCTAATTACTCCTAAACCACCTGCTCCTAATAATGAATCTAGCATAATGTATAGAGATGAGTATGAGCAGTGGAAGACTTCAGATGATATGGCCAAATGTTATATTATGGCCACTATCTCCGACGTGTTGCAACAGCAGCATGAAGGAATGGAGTCCGCTGCTGATATAATGATGTCTCTAGAGGAGATGTTTGCTATGAAGTCCAGGACGACTAAGAGAGAGGCAGTGACTGCTTTTATGAATCTTAGGATGAAACCTGGACAGGCTGTGAAGGATCACATGATGAAAGTCATAGCACATCTCAACATTGCTGAACTGCATGGCGCTGAGATAAATGGTGAGACAAAGATTGATATGGTTGTCAATTCATTGTCAGATTCCTTTGATCAGTTCAAATTGGACTACACTTTGAACAAAAAGGAATACACCTTACAAGGCCTGATGCAAGATGTTCAAAGTGCTGAAAAGATCCTTGTTAAAGGCAAAGGTCAAGAGATTCATATGGTTGGTAAAGTTGCTACTGTTAAGGCCCGTCAAAAGGTCAAGAAACAACAGAAGAAAAAGCAACTTGGGCCTACCAAGAAGGAGACCAAGAAAGTAACCAAGATCAAAGGGAAATGCTTCCTTTGTGGTGAAAAGGGACATTGGAAGAGAAATTGCCCAAAGTCCCAGAATAAGAAGGAAGAAGGTAATGTGAATTATCTTGAAACATGTTTTTTGGCTGATTCTATAGATTCTTGGATCATAGACTCAGGAGCCACTAATCATGTTTGTTATTCCTTGCAGGGGTTCCAAGAAAGGAGAAGGCTGAGTAAGAATGAAATCAATTTGCGCTTGGGCAACGGAACGTTAGTGTCTGCAAGTGCAGTGGGAGATATTAGAGTTTATTTGGATTCTAGAAGGCATTTAGATTTAATAGACGTTTATTATGTACCTCAATTCAAGAGGAATTTAATTTCAGTTTCTTGTTTAAATAAATTTGGATATTCAGTTACTTTTAATAAAGTTTTTATTATTAGTAAGAATGACAAAATTATTTGCCAAGGTACATTGGAAAACGGTCTATACTTTTTGCATAGAAATATCTCTCACTCGTTAGATACAGAAATAACGGAACCTAATCATAAAAGAGTAAAATTATCAACAGATGAAACCTACCTTTGGCATTTACGCTTAGGTCATATTAACCTTAATAGGATTAAAAGATTGGTATGTGACGGACCTTTGAGTGACTTAAAGGTTGATGATCTACCAACTTGTGAATCTTGTTTGGAAGGTAAAATGACCAAAAGGACGTTCTCTGCCAAAGGTGCAAGAGCCACTGAATGTTTAGGATTGATACACACTGATGTATGTGGACCTATGAGCATTCAAGCTAGAGGTGGATATGAGTACTTCATCACCTTCACAGATGATTACTCGAGATTTGGTTATGTGTATCTCATGCGACATAAGTCGGATGCTTTTGACATGTTCAAAGCATTCAAAGCTGAAGTGGAAAATCAGCTTGAGAAACACATAAAAATCTTGAGATCTGATCGTGGTGGAGAATATCTATCTGGTGAGTTTCAGTAATATTTTATTGATAATGGGATAGTTTCTCAGTTTTCTGCATCAGGTACACCTCAACAGAATGGGGTAGCAGAAAGGAGAAATAGAACTCTTTTGGATATGGTTAGGTCTATGTTGAGTTATTCAACACTTCCTATTTCTTTTTGGGGATATGCTTTACAAACTGCAATATATATTCTAAACGATGTACCATCTAAGTCTGTTCCTAATACACCCCATGAGTTGTGGACTGGGCGCAAGCCTAGTTTACAACACTTAAGGATATTTGGTTGTCCTGCGCATGTGTTAAAAGGAAAGACAGAAAAGATGGAGTCCCGTTCGGAAACATGTATATTTGTAGGGTATCCAAAAGAAACTAAAGGATATTATTTCTATAGTCCTTCAGATCTTAAAGTATTTGTTTCGACAAATGCTAAATTTCTGGAAAAGGACTATATGAATGATTTTGTGCCTAGAAGTAGAATTGTCCTGAATGAGATGTCAGGAGATACAATTCCACGAGAGGTTACACAACCTAACCCAATTGTAAGTTCCGATCCAACATAAGATCAACAACCTACCATTCCTCGTCGTAGTGGGAGGGTTAGAACACAACCCGAAAGATACATCGGTCTGGGAGAATCAGTGGAGAATCTCCCGGACGACGATGATCCCTATACGTACAAGGAAGCTATAGAGGATGTTGATAGTCGCCATTGGCAAAAGGCAATGCAATCTGAGATTGAATCTATGTTCGATAACAAAGTCTGGTCCCTTGTAGACTTGCCTAAAGGGATAAAACCCATTGGGTGCAAGTGGGTATACAAGAGGAAAAGAGGTATGGATGGAAAGGTGGAAACCTTTAAAGCTAGATTGGTAGCTAAAGGGTATACACAGAAAGAAGGTATCGATTACGAGGAAACCTTCTCTTCTGTGGCCATGCTTAAATCCATTAGGATACTCTTATCCATTGCAGCATCTTTAGATCTAGAGATTTGGCAAATGGACGTCAAGACAGCTTTCCTTAATGGAAGTCTTGACGAAAGCATCTACATGATGCAACCAGAGGGATTCATTGAAAAGGGCCAAATGGAAAAGGTATGCAAGTTGCAGAAATCCATATATGGATTAAAGCAAGCATCCAGATCCTGGAACATAAGGTTCGATCAAGCTGTCAAAGGTTTTAGATTTATTCAGAATCCTGACGAACCTTGTGTATACAAAAGGATTAAGGGCGACAAGTTGGTTTTCCTGATTCTTTATGTTGATGATATACTACTCATTGGAAACGATGTAGGTGTATTGACATCAGTAAAAGAATGGTTAGCAAAACAATTTGATATGAAGGATTTAGGAGAAGCAAGTTTTATTTTAGGTATCCAAGTAATAAGGGATAGAAAGAATAGAACGATTACATTATCCCAAGCTTCATACATAGACAAGATCTTGTCTAGGTTTTCCATGCAGGATTCCAAGAAAGGTATGTTACCTTTCAGACATGGAATCAAGCTTTCTAAGGAACAAGTTCCTAAGAATGAGCATGAAGAACAATTCATGAGTAGAGTTCCATATGTCTCGGCAGTTGGAAGTCTCATGTATGCAATGCTTTGTACTAGACCAGATATTTATTTTGCTGTTGGCATAGTTAGCAGGTTTCAATCGAAACCTGGTCCTAATCACTGGACGACAGTCAAGCATATTTTCAAGTATCTCAAGAGAACGAGAGATAATATGCTTGTATACTCTGGAGGGGATTTGGTCCCCGTTAGGTATACAAATTCTGATTTCCAATCAGATTCTGACTCCAGAAAATCCACATCAGGGGCTGTGTTTACTATTGGAGGAGGAGCAGTTATATGGAGGAGTATCAAGCAATCTTGTATTGCTGATTCCACCATGGAAGCTGAGTATGTTGCTGCATGCGAGGCTGCCAAAGAGGCTGTTTGGCTCCGCCAATTCTTGATTGACTTGGAAGTGGTTCCTAGTGCGAATAAGCAGATCACTATCTACTGTGACAACAGTGGAGCAGTGGCTAATTCGAAAGAACCAAGAAGTCACAAGAGAGGTAAACAAATTGAAAGAAAGTATCATCTTTTAAGGGAGATTGTTCAAAGAAGTGACGTGACGATTACCAAAATCGCGTCAGCAGAAAATCTAGCGGATCCCTTCACAAAGGCTCTACCTCAGAAGAGTTTCGATGGGCATCTAGAGAACATGGGCTTGAGAGATATGACACATTTGCTATAGCGCAAGTGGGAGATTGTTAGGATTATGCTCAATAGCAAGAGTGTAATGTTGTAATTAACAATCTTTTTCATATTAATAAAGTGATTTATGGTTTAACAAATCGTATAGCATTTATAGTTTAATATTATAATTGTCAAAGTAAATGATCATAAGGTCTAAAGACTATAACAAAGAAGAATTGTTTGTACATCTGGATATGTATGTGGTAGACACAATTCTTTAGTTAGTCTTGAATACTATTCACAACTTAAGTTAAAGGTTGGGCACCTTTATCTTGTTAAAGTTGTAGAATTCTTTTGCTAGCATTTGAGTGGGATCAAATGAGATATGATGAGTCTAAAATCATCGGAGTGTCTTCAAGCAAAAGGATCTAGTGCACTGGGTGCATTGAACTGGATCACAATGAAATACTTTATCTATAACCGTCAGTAGATAAAAGTCTTTTCATTATCAGGACAATCGGAGAGTCTATCTTAATCCTGAGATAAATGATGGACTTATGGTTGCAAGTGATATCATTTGAGTTATCAATGAGTACGATTATATCGCATAGTCTATCCTCGATAGTTTGGTGATATTCATTTGTTAATCGATAGAGGACTTCATTTATAGATATGGACATCGTGGCTCCATTTAATTAAATGAGAGTATAATATCATCATATGGATGTTTTGAGGTAATTGGATATTAAATCTCAACGTTGAGTTTTCGATAGTGTCTATTGAAAACATGGCTTCTGGACAAGTCAAAATATCCAAGTTCAAAACGTGGTCATATGAGTAAATATGGTAACTTGGAGAGTTATAGGCGGTCTATGAACTCTTGGCCATTACTGATATTAATCACGAGGATACACTATCTCCAATATGATTGTCTAGGGTATGAATGAGGAGCATCTTCCTTTTCTATCTTTATTTAAGAGTTCAGTTTTAGCTCTTTAGTGAAATGAGTTAAAATTAATGGATCGGACCTAAGTGAATCATTTGTTGATTGTGATTAGGTTTTGTCTATTGAAGCTTAAATTTAGATGGCCCGCCAAGATCCCCAATCCACACGGACTTGCATGGATCACTTGATATATTCTACCGGACCAATTTAAGGGTCCATCTAGAATTGCATTTAATATATTAAGAATATAATTTGCACATTATTTTAGTAATGTGCTGCTCAATTATATTAATATATTAATGAAAGACATGTGGGCTTGTTTCTTTTAGTAAGAATGGGTCTGGTTCACATGTGGGCTTTTTATTTAAAGTCCAATGGATTAAATGAAATAAGAAAATAATATTTTGGCCCATTTACTCTAAGTGGGGCGGCAAGGGTTATTTTTAACCTAATATATTATTTTGTTTCATTGTTTTAATTAAATAAGAATTAATTAATTTATTAATTAATTGTTTAATTAAAGAAACAAATCTTTTCTAATCAGGAAATATATTTCCTAAAAGTAAAAGTAAAAGACTTGTTTGATAAGGAAATAAATAATTAGTTTTATTTAGTTAATCAAATAAGAAGTCTTTTTATTTAGTCAAAATAAAAGAATAAAAGATCTATGAGTTGGATTAGGGTTTGATGTCTTAAAAACTAGATGGAAATTAGGGTGCAACATAAGCCTATGGTGGGCATGTGTTTTTGCGGCAACCCTAGTTATTTCTATGTTAGGATTTCGGCAACCCTAATAATAAAAGAAAAGAAGAAGCAAACTTAGGCCACCTATATATTGACAAGTATAGAATTCGGCCACTTTATGTGTTCTTGATAAAAATTTCTTCTTCTTCTCAATTCATAGAAAGATTTTATTCTACTAAAACAAAAAGGAGTGTTAGATTATTCTTTGATAGTATACTATTTGCTTATTCATCAATAAGCTTGTGTGTACGATATCGATCTAGGTTCACGCGAGTTTCGATCATTAGATTGAGAACTCAAAAGTGACCGGAATAATCTTAGTAATTCTTTTGATTGTTTTTGTGACTAACAAAGAAAAGAAAAGTTTGTTTTGTCCATTCACAGGTTTGCAATTCAAAGAAAAGGGAGACCACGCTCCTAGGTGATCCACGTTCGTGCTAGGATTGAAGATCTTGCGGATTACCATCGACGTAAGTCAATCGGATCACGCGACAAAAGGTATTCTACTTTTTGTTATTGTATATGTATGTTTAATTAATTAAAGGGTTTAAGGTTCATAAAAGGAAAAAATTTTAAAAGTTACTAAATCTTATTTTTAGTCTCGCTTCCGCTGCGTGTACTACGGTATTTTTCCCTACAATTGACATATTTAATCTCTAGATAAGCATTTAGTGTAACCTAGCATTACTTGCATATTGAATATCATGATATTCACTTAGGTTGTTGATCTCTTCATTGAGAATTAAGTCTTGTGGCTAAGATTGCTTAGTGCGCAAGCAAGTAGGTCTAGAATCGCTATTAAAGGCCCGTGGGTAGTAGTGGTGGGTTAGTGACCATGTAAGGTTTGACGGTGGTCAACTTAGGTTGTAAATATCATTACAAGTAGTGGATTTGAGGACCATATGTGGTTCGCATAGTAGCCCATGAGTTTTTTCTTATTGGGTTTCTCACGTAAATCAATGAACTTGCAATTTATTGTTTTTCGCACTTAGATTAAGTTGATTGTATTTTTGACTAGTTTGGGGTTTTTATTGAATATTGACTAATCAAGAAAAATTGGTAAATAACTTTATTAAAATCAATTCACCCCCTCTAAATATATTTAGCACACCGTAGTATTTGTTTCAATTGGTATCAGAACAGGTTCTTAGACATATTTAGGAGATTCGTGATTTTTGGTGTGTTTTGCATTTTGTGTGATTTTTGATTATTCATACACTTGCATTCATTTCATTCATTCATAAACACTATGAGTGGAAACGAGGGTGCTTTGAGCAGAAGGCCTTCATTGCTCACCGAGTTAAATTATGCCTCTTGGAAAGGCAAGATGGAGTCGTACATTTGCCAAATCCATGATAGGGCTTGGATGGCAGTTGAAGACGGCTATGCTCCACCGATGATGATTCATATGGGTGGAGGAGAAGATGTACTCAAGTCTAAGGCTCAGTAGAATGCTCAAGAATTTGAGGCATCAAAATGGAATAGAAAGGCGATGCACGCCATCCTATGTGCCATGGACGAGAATCAATACAAATTGATTCAAAACACTAGGATTGCCAATGAGGCGTGGGACATCCTTGAGACGGCACATGAGGGAATTGAAGTGGTTAAGGATTCTAAACTTCAATTTCTCCAAACTCAATTCGAGATGTTTAGGATAGAGGAGAATGAGTGCTTCAATGACTTTGAGATCAAGTTGATGGACATAGTCAACCAAAGTCATCAACTTGGTGACCCGTATTTGGATAGGAGAATCAAGCAAAAAATTATGAGATCTCTCCCTGAAAGATTTGAGTCCAAGGTATTGGTTTTAGAGGAGAATAGTGGTTACAAGGATATGAAACCGAGTGAGGTGATCGAAAGACTTCTAACTTATGAGTCTAAGAAGAGTCTTACCTCCATATCTCCAAAGAAGCCAAATGGAATTGCTTTGAAGGCCTCCACAGTTGAGAATAAAGATAATGATAACTCAGATGAAAACATGGCCTTATTGTTGAGAAAGTTCAAGAAGTTTGTCAAATTCGAGAAGAAGGGTTTTGGATCCAAATGCCGAGACTTGAAGGAAAAAGCTCCATTCAAGAAGTTTGAGCCTAGGCAAGAGAAGAGTGAAAGAAAGGAGATCCAATGCTTTGAGTATGGTGGCATAGGACACATCGCTCCCGATTGTGGAAATTTGAAGAACAAGAAGAAGTTGTTAACTGAAAATTGTTACTGGGATGATTTTCTCAATTAACAATTTAAGGGACCGGGATCGCGGTAGATCTTGGTCGGAGGGGTATCACGTAGTTCGATACCTTTAGCTTCCTAAAGATTCAATAAAAATGGTGTATTGATAGTAGTTAGAAAAAGGTTCACGTAAACAATAGATCGAATATATAACTCATATTATTGATAGCGAATACATGGTGGGGTTACAATGAAGATCTATCCTGGTTATGGTTATGAGAAAAATAAACTTAATGGGCGATGGCAATGGAACTCTCGTGCATGTTGATAAGTGGAAAAGTATCAAGTAGGGTTCCCTCCCTTTTTCTCTGCGATCATACGATGAACATATAGGTCCGTTTCTTGCCCTGCACTCCTAGAACTTCGGTCTAAGGTTTTAGCAATTTATGGGTCTTTCCTTGGCGATCAACTAATTCGTCGAGGAATTTGATCCCTATAATCAAGTGATTCCCTTTTCGACGGATTGAATGGGAGTTGACTCCCATTTCAAATAGGATTCTGTGTGGTGGGAATGAATTTATTATTGTGTATCAAACGATGGCGTTTAGTACTTGTCCTTCTACTCGGTTTGCTGTTCGGGGCACCTGCTCTTGTTTTAGGCGAGGTCGGAGCACTAGGATTTTCTTATTAACATGTGGCCGTTTATTCACCATGTGCCTATCACTAGCTTTTAATGGATCGGGATACTCTAGTACCTTGTCTTCTTCTTGTTTTTTTTTCTTGAATCATGCTTAAGCATGTCGGGGTACTGGGTACCGAGATACTGGGGTACCTAGAGGCAGATAGGTACTAGGATCTTGTAACAGTGGAGTTCTTGGAGCTTCATCTTCGAGGTTTCTTGGTATTTTCTGGGTCTTGGAAGTCTTAGACCTGATCGTGGTGGGTAGAAGTCCGAACCCTGGCCTTTTTGTAGAAAGGCGAGGTATCAAGATACCTTTTCCCTGGTAGCTTTTTACCCCGACTTAATTTTTGAGGCCAATGGAAAATTCTTCTTTGATCCCTGCCATTTTTAGCGGTTAACAGAAGTCCCTTTTGACTTGAACGCCGGTATCTTGTTGGGTTTGGAGTTAGGATTTCTAGTCTGCTTGAAGGATTTTCCATCCTGTTTGCTTGTTTAGTCTTATCCAGTTGGCTTCCATTATTAAAGAGGAGATCTTTCTTGGATTCGATAGCATTTAATGTACGGTCCACGTGCTAGATGACGATTGCTTTCAGATTTTGTACGGCCATTTTGGCATGACTCCCTTGAAACCGTTACGATACGTCTCCGGTTACATCTCTTCTTCTATCTCGGTAACTGTCCACCTCTGCCTATAAATACACTGTTTCTTCTTCTTTCATATGCTCATGCTTACTTGTACTTTCAAAGGTTCATTTTTTTTCTTCTCTCTCAAGTCTTCCTTCCTTAAGAATCCTCTCTTTCTTCTTTCTTCTTTCTTCTATTGAAATGGCCTCACCATTGAAACTCCCTACTTTTGCCCTAGTCCTTCCTACCTCGAACCTTCTTTCGGCTTCGCTAAATCCTCAACTTGCCTCCTCAAACCCTCCCGATAGCCTCAACGAACTGTTAAACATGGAGCGGGTGGAGTCAGAGGAGAGTTCCCTGACATCCAAAGGGAAAAAATGTGGTCGAGACGAGGGCGACATCGCTGGTGACAGCATCCCACTTAAGCGCCGCCGTTCTGAGGGGAATTTCAGAAACGGGTCAGGTTTCAGCAGTAGACCCAAGGTCCTAGTTCAAATAGCTGACGAAGAAGATGACGAGGAGGGGGAGGGGAACATTTTAGCTGTTGACCTCGTAGGGGTTCAATCTGGTCCTCTATCTTCTTTTCATGACGGTTGGATTATCCCGGATTCGGTTTGTACGGATGACACCCTCATTCGATTGAGGAGGGTTTATAGAATCTTGGATTACATCTCTCTGTCTCTTTCACATCGGGGATACGACGTCTATACCCCTTCTACAGGCCGTTTGCTAATTCATGTGGCCACCTTTGAGTGTGGGGTTCGGCTCCCTCTTCACCCTTCTTTTTGTAGGTTACTTGTCGCCCTGGAGCTGGCCCCTTTCCAAATTTCTCTTGGGTTCTGGAAGAATCTAACGGGATTCTTGGTGCTTTGGAGAGAGCAATGTGAAAAAGATAATTTGTAGAGGGAACCGGGTTTTGACAAGATCTGTTACATCTACCAGGTGGCCAACTTGGTACCCCGGGGTCAATTTTATTTGAGGCCTAGTAACAAAATGAAGTTCATTGGGGCGAATGTAAAATACAACCAGCCCTGGAAAGATGAATGGGTCGTGGTTGAAGGAGATTGGGGTCCCTCGGTGCATATAGGAGGAACTGAGTATTCGGTCCCCACCCAATTCTCCTCCAAAGATAAATGGAGTACAAGGGTTCTTTCTGCTGAATCCAGGGGAATCCTCCAAAAGATCTAGGATCGGGGTTATACGAATATGAAGTACCCCTTCTGCGACCCCTTTGAAGGAGCCTGACTAGAAAGGTATCTGAGGATATCGGTCGCTGATCCGGGTCGGTGACTGCGCCTCAATATTATTGTTATTATATGAATGTACACAAACGAAGTTAAATTGCTTAAAGCATACCTAGAGAGGGGGGGGGGGGGGGGGGGGTGAATAGGTTTTTACACCTTTTTTCAAACCCTTGAACAAACATCCGTTTGTCCCTCAAGGTAGCCTTACACACAACACTATAATCCAAGATAGACATACATAGACAATATGATGACACAATCATAATTGAAATGTCTAAGTATATCAACAAGTCATGTGAGGTAAAATATCAAATAATCATAACAACAAAATAAACTTGTATTTCATATGATGTTCAATGTGTTACAAGAGTGAGCAAAATGTCACTAAACAAATATTACAATATACAAAAGAATCAAAGATACAAATTGATCTATAGAATGAATACACTAATCACACTATACAAAGACTTGATTCAAAATACATTACAAGTCAATATTATGAATCAAGACAATAAAATATACAATTAAAATATAAGAGAAGAGATAGAAAGAATTAACACAAGGGATTTTTTAACGTGGTAAAACCTCCAAGGAGGAAACATCCACGGGTTGAATTACAACCATTGGGTACTATATTATTGGAAAGTAAACATAGAACATTCACAAAGTGACCAATCTTTAGCTCACCCAACCTAGTGAAGTCTAAGCCTACCCAACCCTATTGGAAAGTATGAAATCCCTCAATGATGCGGAACCACCATATATTGGACAACACACTCAACCAACATCGATGGTAGATTAGAAATTCCTCAAGAGTGCATACACATCCCGTGTACCCCGCTCTATCGGAGTCTATGTCTAACCATACGCCTAGGCCTACCAATATGTTAGCCAACTCCCTATCCAAGGCACTCTTGCCTCTAGGGAGCCTCCCATGCATGACTATCCGAGTCCTCCCGACTCTAGCCATGACTTCTTGCTTACCTATCCGAGTCATCCCGACTCTAGGCAAGACTTCTTGCTTGGCTATCCGAATCATCCCGACTCTAACCAAGACTTCATGCCTTTTACAAGGACTTCCTAGTGTGATCATGTGAATGCAAATGATGCAAACATTCATTTCAACATAGAACATGTGATCAATACATTCTATGGCACAAATAGACCTAAACATGTGAAAACACAATTAATCAAGTCTAGATGCAAAAATACATGAATAGAAACCTAAGCATGTGAAACACCTAACACATATACTCAAAGTCTCATTCACACACATAACACTTGAATCACAAAATGTTCATTAAGTCCTAATTCAAGATGTTATCAATATACAATCAAAGTCTAGATATATGAGATTAAAATCAATCAATATACTAGACAAAAATTATAGAGCAAGGTTTTGAGATTTACATCAATCAAAACCTATATTCTCTAAATCACAAACAAATACACAAATCCTTGATTTCTTCAATCAAAGGACCAAATCAAATCTCAAAGTCATTTTAACACAAAATTAATTCAATTAAGTATCAAACAACCTAAGATGCCATTCTAATCACAATACAACTCACAAACAAATGTAAAACCTAGAATCATAAAATCTAGTCAACATAAGTCCACAAATTGAGTTTCAATTGGAATGATAATCAAGCTACCTTTTCAAATAGCTTTCATAAAACAATAACAAATGTATAGAAGAAGAAACCCCAAGCAAATGGAAGGTGAAATAACAAGAAATCCCAAAGTTGAGACTCAAACCTCAAATTCTGCAGCTGGTACGAATTTCAGTGTCCAACCACTTGAAATCACGATCAATCAGCCACCAAATCACTTGGAGATGTTAGAGGACTCAAATACGAACACTCTCCAACTTGAATCACTCAAATCCGACTCCGGATGAGGAAGATATGGTGTTTTGAAGTTTGGAAAAATTGGAGAGAAGTGTAGACGGGAATTCTGAAATTTTTGCTTGGAAATTCAAAATGAGAGAGAGAGGGAAGAAATAGGAGGAGAGAGAGAGGTCATTTCGACCAATCTTGTGGTGCCACGTCACCCCCAGGCCATGGGGGGCGCGTGGCCCACACGGGAGCAGAAGGGGCTCCAGGCCGTGGGGCCCACGGCCAGCCCATGTGGCCCACGGCCTGGGCTGTCCTCTCCCGCGCACTCTCAGTTCGTCGGCCCGTATCTCAAGCGTCCGAACTCCGAATTCGAATCCGTTTTCGGATTACGAACCGTGACTCTCTCACACACAAAAACGACTATACAACTTAGAAAAACGGTTGAGAAATCATCTCGGAAATCATCGATGAAGTCAACACAACGTAAGAGAACGTAAAGTGGCATAGTCAACACGTTTGGACTCGAAACCTTATGAATGAGTAACCGAAACGACCGGAACTCAATGAGGCATTGAATAAGAACATGTTCAAGTCCTAAACACAAAATACGGAAACATATAAACACAAATACACACACATATGCTAGTTTCCGGACATAGTCCTAGAAAATGCAAAACACAAAGTTTATTAACTAAAAGTGAATGCATGAGCATATTTTGCCAAGTGTGTGAAAGTGAAATGTAAATGAAATAAAATCATGAAGGGACACACAAAAATGATATGTGTGGGTGTGTGCCTAGCCTTGTAAGAGATAAGAGGTCATGTATACCTTTGTAGACCGATAATGTCCGAAACTCTTAAAAGCCGGCAACTTGAACGAATAATGGTTGAGACGTCCTTCGTCTTCGAAATCCTTCATTTTCTAACCACTAAACATTACAAGTAAAACACGTTTTGATATGGAATTAATGCCAACACTAATTATCAACCTAACATTATATATATATATATATATATATATATTTTAACACTTCTTCTCTTTTGCAGTTTCAGCCACTCCCCTCTTATCGTCTTCTCCTGCCTCCTCAAGATCGGTATTCTCGGATTCCTTTGTATCCCGCTCCTCCGTTCCTTCTCCTCCAGGTGTTAGGGCTGTATCCGGGTCTCATCCTCCAACACTGACTTCTCCCCCTGCTTTGACGAGCTTGTCACCCCATTCTCCAGTTTCTTCTTCTGTGAAGATCGTGGCACATCCATCTTTGGGCGAGATGTTGGCGAGAGCTGCCAAGGTTAAGGTCTCCCCAATCCGAAATCGGCTACTAAGGTGGTTATTCATACGCCTGCAGTTGTGGTCACTTCTCCTCCTTCTTTAGCTTCATTAGTCAGGCGTCTTGCCAATGCGGAGAAGGATAAATCTGCTAGGGTGGAAAAGGAAAAATCTACCACCATCAAGGCTGCTCCTCCCACCGATCTTCCTTCTGGATCGAGGTTAGAAGATAACGGCCAGGAAGAAATTATCTTTAAGTTCATCGCTACGTGTCCAGGTGGGAACCTGCAGTTGATGTCCTCCTTACCTACTGAGGTCTTGGCTACCAAGGGAGCTTCTCAACTTGCTGAGGTATGAGCCTTGACCTTTTAGTTTGTTAGGTATAATTCTCTTTAAGGTATTTTATCTTCTTTCTTTCCTTCTGTAGGGTTTTAAAGTTGCCTTGGCTATAGGGCAGCAGGTGACGGCCCTAGAGGAAGCCAACTTGGCACTTCAGGCTAAGTTGGAGGATGCTGAAGGCGATCTAGCCCGGGTTGAAGAAAATGTTACTTCCATGGTTCAAGCTGCTTTTGAGTATGAATCTGGGAGGCAGGCTGCCCTGGTGGAGCTGGAGAGAATGACGCGTGCTTACGACATCGAGACCCTCATTTCAACTCGCCGCAAAGCGTTGAGAGAATCTGTTAAGGCAGAGAAAGTCGTCCTTCTGGATGAAAACCGGTTTCTACGAGGTACCATGAGGATTCTTGAATCCCGGGCGAACTCATCCTTCGCGGATGGATACTTTACTGCCTCATATGAGGTTGCCAGGGCTTTTCCTCCCTCTTTCGACTTGCTAACCCCCCTTGGTTTGGACTAGGACCATATTATGGCTAAGGCTACCACACTTTCAGATGCTGATGCTGATCTTGACTAAGGGTGTCCTTCACAGGCTTTTGATATCCCGGTTCCATCCTTTCATCAGTCTACCGCTGGTTCAGGGGATACTGTTGAGGTAGAGGGTCAGGATCCTTCCTCTGCTCAAGAAGATCCAGGGTAGGATTCTGTCCTACATACTGAGGTAGTAGATCTTCCTGCTATGACAGGCGTGCTTAAAACTGAAGAGATTTAGGTTGCTGTTGGTGCCCAAGGCATGGAGGGAGTGGATAGGACCGGGCTGGAGGAGTCAGTAGGAGGAAAGCAGGATGTATGATTTTGTCTATTTTCTTTTTATTTTATTTTTTGTAGCCCGAAAATGGGGATTGGGCACCCTAATTGATTAAATGAAACTCTCCTCCTTTTTGCAATCACTTTGTTTTACTTTCATCACATGCTTGTTTGTAGAACTTATATCCCGGTATAGGACGATACTTGTATGTTTGAACGTGATCCAAGTAAGGCTTACTTGGACTATTATAACGCTTAGCTTCAATCTTGCTTGGCTGGCAATAGAGGAATCCACACTTGTCTTATCTTTTGGAAGCAATTCTTGGGCGATAGTCCCTTTAGCATAAGTTGGTAGTGTTTTTGGCTAAGTAAATTTGTCTAAGTATGGAACCGTCTTGACTAGAATAATTTGATCCAAGTGTGAAGCTGAGGTTGCCTAGATACCTTGATTTGAACACTGTCAGTTTGGAAACTCGATGAATTCTTCATTGGGGATCCTGATGATGGATTTATCGTGATCGCCTATTGGGATGAAGTATCTGTCATCTTGAGATGTTGGCTTGATTCCACGGTGCCCTGTCTTGGCAGGCAATTAAAGTTATTTGAGTACCAGGATTTTGTATGTTGATATGGAGAAGTGTGGTATCAAGTATCCCGATTAGGTATCTTGATCCTTTAGTGATTTGTCCTGGTAGGCAACTAAGGCCACTTTAGCACCAGGTTTTTTTTTATTTTTTATTTTTTTATTTATGTGAAGATATGACGATATAACGAAGTGAGGTATCAAGTACCCTAATATGGTATTGTTAACCAAAAATTGTCACCGGGGTGCAATTCAGAATTAACGGTATGTGAGGGACCCGGACCTAATTGGATCTGGGCTAGCGGGATACTCTATACCCCGATACCTTGCTAGTTCTTTGGAATTTGTTAGGCGTGATAGGGTTTGTAGGTGACGGATCCGGATCTGGATCCAATAAGGGCCAACGAGATACTTAGTAGTCTGGTATCTCGCTGGGTACCTCGATCTCGATATTATGGTGGATACAAGTAGTAAGTTGGATGATTTCTTATATGATGGATGTATAAAACAAAAGCTGTTTATATATATATACGGATCTCGATCTCGATGGGATCTTTACAACTTGGTATTTGAACTATCAATATTTTAGTAAGGAGAAAGTAAAACATATGGGGGAACAATGGAGATGGAGCTTTTCGTGCCTGTCGATAAGTAGTAAAAGTTTCCTCTCTTTTTCTTTGAACATTAGATCGATATATAGGCCCACTTTCTTGCTGAGCACTCCTAAAACTTCGGTTTAGGGTTTCAGTGATGCACGGGACTTCCTTTGGAGTTTAATGAATTCGTCGGGAATCTGATCCCGAAAGATCAGGCGATTCCTTCTTTCTCGGTTCCAAATAAGTTGACTTCTATAAAAATAGGAATCTTCATGGCGGGCATGAATGCCGCGTTGTAATTAGAGTTTACATCTTGAACGGTGACGTTTAATGTTTGTCTTTACGTGGGCTTGTTCTTTGGGGGTGTCCGCCTCCTGTTTCAGTGGGGTCGGCGTAAGGGGACCCTGGGGTTTATCTCGCTACGTGTATGTCACGAGCTTTGTTGGTCGAGGTACCCTAGGTATCCCGCGTCCCTCCTGCCCCTCTTAGAACGATGTTTGCAGATATCGGGATGCCAAGTGTCGGGGGTACCGAGATACTCGGGGATTGGGGTAGTTGGGTATCAGGATCTTGAGAAGGTTGTGTCTCCAAGGCCCTTCTCTTTTCGGCTTCTTAGTGCTTTCCTGGTCCCGGAGATTTTGGACCTGGCCGGGGTGGGTAGAGGCTCTTACTCTGGCCCGTCTGCTAGCAGGCGGGGTATCCAGACATCTTTTCCGCTGCTACTTTGCATCCCGGCTTTCTTCTCTACACTAGTGGAAAATTCTTTTTTGGTCCCTGCTATTTTTTACGGTTAACATAAGTACCCCTTGACTTGAACACCGGTATCTTGCTGAGGTTGGAGTCAGGATTCTTTGGTCCGTTCGAAGGATTTTCCATCTTGTCTGCTTGTCTAATCTCGTCCGGCTGGTTTTGATAATCGATGAGAGGATCTTTCTTGGATTTGGTAGCATTTAATGCTCGACCCATGCGCGGGATAACGTCTATTTTCAGATTTAAAACGGGCCGTCTTTGGCGCGATTCCCTTGGAACTGTTATGATTCATCTCTGACTTCGTTTCGCCCTCTACCTCGATAATTGTCCGGGTTTGCCTATAAATGCACCATTTCTTCTTCCCTCACATGCCCACGCTTATTTGAAACTTTCAAAGCTTCTGCTACTTCTTTCTTCTCAAGCCTTCTTTCTCTAAGAATCTTCTTTGCCTTCTTTCTCTTACTCGAATGGTCTCACCATCTAAAAACCCAGCTTTTACGCCAGTCCTCCCAGAAGATGGCTCGGCGGTTTTAGCTACCCCTCAACCTACTTCTCCGACTCCTCCTAACAGCATTGACGAGATGCTTGATGCGGGGCGAATGGGATCGGGAGAGGACTCCCCAACGTCTACTGGAGTAAAGCGGAGTCGGGGCGAGGGCGGTGTCACCGACGATGATACTCCGCTCAAGAGCCATCGTTCCACCGAGGTTCATGGAAACGGGTCGGGTTCCGGCACTAGACCCGAAAACCCAGCTCAGTTTTTCGATGATGAAGACAACGACGTCGATGTCGAAATGGAGGAGGGGGATATCCCGACTATCAACCTTGCAGGGGTTCACACGGGGCCATTGTCTTTCTTCCACGACGGCTAAATTATCCCAGATTCCGTCTGTACATCCGACACTCTCACCCGACTGAGGAAGACCTTCAGGATACCGGACCACATTTCTCTATCTCTTCCTCATCGGGGTTACAATGTGTACACCCCTTCTGCCGGCCGCCTGTTAATCCACGTGGCTGCCTTCGAGTGCGGGGTCCGGCTCCCACTTCACCTTTCACTCCATAGATTACTGGTGGCTTTGAAGCTAGCCCCACTCCAGATTTCCCCACTCCAGATTTCCCTTGGATTCTGGAAGAACTTGATGGGGTTCTTGGTGCTCTGGAGGGAGTAGTGTGAGAGGGATAATTTATAGAGGGAGGCGGGCTTTGATGAAATCCGTTACATTTACCAAGTGGCCAACCTGTTTTATCGGGGTTAGTTTTATCTGAGACCCAGCAACAAAATGAAATTCACCGTGCTCGGGGCAAACGTGAAGTACAATCCACCATGGAAGGATGAATGGATAGTAGTCGAAGGGGATTGGGGTCACTCGGTTCATATCGGGGGGACCGAGTACCCGGTTCCTACTTAGTTCTCCCCCAAAGAAAGATGGAGTTTGGGGGAACTGTCTTCCGAATCTAGGGAGATCCTGATGAGGATTTAGGAACGGGGTTACATGAACATGCAGTACCCTTCCTATGACCCCTTTGAAGGGGCTCGATTGGAGAGGTATCTAAGGATATCTGTTGCTGAACCCGATAAATGACCGTGCTTGGTTAACACCCCCCCTTCAACTTCGTTATTTTATTTTATTTTATTTATTATTTTTTTTTTGTTGTAAAACATCTCTTTTCTCTTGTAGTTTCAGCAGTTCCTCCCCCGGCATCTCCTCCTGCTACCTCGGGGGCTTCCCGTATGCCTCGCTCTCCTATTCCTTCTCCTCCCGATACTAGGTTTGTGTCGGAGTCACACCCTCCTGCATCCTCTCCTCCTCCTCCTACTTCGGCGGGGTTGTCGCTTCGTTTTTCGGTTCCTTCACTGATGAAGATCGCCGCACGTCCCTCTCTCAGTGAAATGTTAGGGAAAGCGGCCAAAGTCAAAACCTCTCTAGTCCCCAAGACGAAGCCACCCGCTAAGGCTGCTAAAGCTACAATTGTAGCTACCCCTCCTCCTTCTCAAATTTCATTTGCCAAGCGTTCCATCAGGGTGGAGAAGGCTAAACCTGCCCGGGTGGACAAAGAAAAAGATGCCACCTCTAGAGTTCCCCCTGCTAGTCTTCCATCCGGGTCAGGGTTGCAGGATAGCAGCCAAGACGAAATTGTCTCCAAGTTTATCGCGGCGTGTCCTGGTGGGGGGCTGCAGTCGATGTCTTCTCTGCCTACTGAGATCCTGGCTACCAAAGGGGCTTCTCTGCTCGCCGAGGTATGATCTTACTTCTTTTGAGTTGGCATACATATATGTACGTTCTAGTATCTCATTGTTCAGTATTTTTTTTCAAGTTTGCCTTAGCTATCGGGCAGCAGGTGGCAACTTTAAAGGAGGCCAATCTGGCGCTTCAGGCTAGATTGGAGGAGGCCCATGCCGATCTAGCCCGGTCTGAGGAAAGCGTCACTACTCTGGTCTAAGCTGCGATTGAATCTGAATCTGGGAGGCAGGCTGCTTTGGTAGAGGTGGAAAGGATGCAGCGTGCCTATGACACGGAGACGATCATTTCCACCTGGCAAAAAGCTGAAAGGGATTCTGTCAAGGCGGAGACGGCGGTTCTTTTAGACGAGAACAGGTTCTTGCGAGGTTCCATGAAGGTCTTAGAGTCCCGGGTGGACTCTTCCTTCACAGATGGATATTTCACTGCTTCTTATGAGGTTGCCAAGGCCTTTCCTCCTTATTTCGACCTGATGACCCCTCTTGGCTGGAATCCAGAACACATCATGGCTAAGGCTACCGCTCTTTCAGATTCTGATCCTAATCAAGGAGATCTTGCGCAGGAGGCCATCATCCCGGATCCACCCTTTAAATTGCCTGGTTCTAATGGCTCAACCGGGGTTGATGCTCAGGAACCCCCTCCTACTTCAGTCGACCTAGGGCGGGCTTCTGTTCAACGTACAGGGGAGGAAGGTTCTCCAGCAGCAGCCAACACACTTGAGGAACAGCAGGCGGGAGGAGAACAAATGGAGGGACCCCGGTTGGAAACGCATGGGGGAGAAGGGGGCGACACATGATTTCATTTTTAAATGCCTTGTAATTATTTGTAGCCCAGTAACGGGGAATTGGGCACCCCTCTTGATTCAATGAATTCCATTCTTTTTCGCGATCATTTCCTTTCTTCATACGCTTGCTTGTAGACTTGTGCTTTGTTCAAGGATGGTATTTGTGTGTTTGATCGTGATCCGAGTAAGGATTTCCTCGATTCCTGTATAGTTTAGCTTCCTTCTTAACTTGTTGGTAGATGGTAGGTTTCCAATTTGTCTTGAATACAATCCTTAGTCAATAATCTCTCTTAGCAGGAATCAGCTGTCATGTCTGACTATTGCTCATTTAACTTTGCTGAATTTTTTGCTGAGAATCCTGGTGATGGTTTCATGTTAGTTACCTATCAGGGTGAAACTTCTGGCTTCCAGGTGTAATGGCCTAGTTCCCTGATCCCTTGTTTCTGAGCAGCTACTAAAGCCATATCAACTCAGACCTTTGAATGTAACAAGGAGAAGTGGTAGTACGATGCAAAAAGATGTTGAGTACCCAGGTGGATATTCTTGGTTTCTTGTTGAACTGTCCTCGTAAATAACTTAAGTTATTTTGATACTAGGTTCATCCTAGAGGGGGGCATTCCCCGTCCGAGGCTTCAGGGGTCCATATAGGTCCCCCTGGTCTTGATATGATTGATCTTGGCGAGCGACTATGCCCCTTATGCTTTCAAGCACCAGATCCTTCTTGGAGGAGGGTATACCCCGACCAAGGTAGCAGGAAAGCCATATAGCTGTTCTTGGTCTTGAGGCGAAAAGAGTGGCGAAGACTTGTTAGGCGAATTTAAGAGATCCAAAACTGACTTTATTGAATTTCTCAAAAGCAAAAATACAGAGCAGAAATCATTGGGGTATACATATCAGAAATATACCAACCAAGATAAAATTTCTCTTCCAACTTAAAAAGTAAGACCTCCTAGAGTGACTGTCCTTCCTAACGCGATCAACTGAGCAACCTGCCATATCTCATAACTGCTATGCGGGATACTTGTCAATCCTTCCCGTTTTTCCTCTACTGTGTTCTCCAACTATGCCATCCTGTATCCCGACTTATGACCACAGTGAACATATTGTTTGGCTAACGCAGCAGGGTTGGCTGACAATGCATAACATGTGCGGGCTACTTGCTGATCTCCCCTGACTTCTCCAACCTCAGTCCCAACCGGGAACTTTAAGACATTGTGATAAATGGACAAAACTCCCCTGATACCTGATAAAAATGGCCTTCCCAAAATTGCATTATATGCGGACGGGGTGTCAACCATTATGAACTCAGTCATGATGTTCTATTAAAGGGGGGCCTCTCCAATTATCACGGGCAAGATGTGCGTTCCTATCGGCATTACGGAGTCCCCTGTAAATCCGTATAGGGGTGTAGTGCAACTGTTGTAACAAGGATTCTTAAGGTGAGCTTCTCCAACGCTCCTTTAAACAGGATATCCACACTACTTCCGGTGTCTACAAGGATGCGGTGGACCTGGCAATTAGTAATCTGAACCGTGATCACCATTGGATTGCCATGGGGTTGCACTGTGTTGTAAGTATCATCTTCGGTGAAAATGATCTAGGCAGACCGAGGGTATTCTCGAGATCCTCGGGATACCCGGAACACATCCTGGCCAGTGGCGAGCTTCGGAATCTTCCCAGCGTGATTCTTTCTTGAATTGTTGGAAGTCCCGGCTAGAGTTAGTCCTCCACTTATGGTATGGACGACATGGATCTATTACATCAAATCCTTTCCTTCGTCTTTCCTCCTTTCTTCCGCATCCCGCATCTCCTTCTGCACTTCCTTTCCCATTTTGATGCTGTCCCGTACTTGTTGCAAGAACTCCGTTAAAAGTCCTCCTCTTACCAAACTCTCAATCTGGTTACAGAGGCTATAGCATTCAGATGTGTTGTGCCCGACATCCTCATGAAAGTCGCAATACTTGTAACGATTTCTCTGATCAGCTGGGACTTTTATTGGATCAGGCTTCTTGAGCAAGCCCTTATCGCGGATGGCTAGGTATATGGTTTCCCGGGAGGCATTTAGTGGAGTGTAATGGTTATACCAGTCTTCCTCCGTTGATATGCGGGTTACCTCTCTTAGCGGAGGAGTTGCTTAGGGTGGAGTTCTTCTAGTAGGATATCTCTCCCGGTATTGAGGAGGTGGTGGCCTGTATGTTGATCGATTTGGGAGAGGGTTCTGTACTCTCCTCGCAAGTGCAGGCTTTGGGGATTCCTTCTTAGACTGCTTAGATGTTCGGGCTTTATCTATTAGGATTATGCTCAATAGCAAGAGTGTAATATTGTAATTAACAATCTTTTTCATATTAATAAAGTGATTTCTAGTTTAACAAATCTTATAGCATTTATAGTTTAATATTATAATTGTCAAAGTAAATAATCATAAGGTCTAAAGACTAGAGAAAAGAAGAATTGTTCGTACATCTGGATATGTACGTGGTAGACACAATTCTTTAGTTAGTCTTGAATAATGTTCACAACTTAAGTTAAAGGTTGGGCACCTTTATCTTGTTAAAGTTGTAGAATTCTTTTGCTAGCATTTGAGTGGGATCAAATGAGATATGATGAGTCTAAAATCATCGGAGTGTCTTTGAGCAAAAGAATCTAATGCACTGGGTGCATTGAACTGGATCACAATGAAAAGCTTTATCTAGAACCGTCAATAGATAATAGTCTTTTCATTATCAGGACAATCGGAGAGTCTATCTTAATCCTGAGATAAATGATGGACTTATGGTTGCAAGTGATATCATTTGAGTTATCAATGAGTACGATTATATAGCATAGTTTATCCTCGATAGTTTGGTGATATTTATTTGTTAATCGATAGAGGACTTCATTTATAGATATGGACATCGTGGTTCCATTTATTAAATGAGAGTATAATATCATCATATGGATGTTTTGAGGTAACTGGATATTAAATCTCAACGTTGAGTTTTTGATAGTGTCTATTGAAAACATGGCTTCTGGACAAGTCAAAATATCCAAGTTTAAAACGTGGTCATATGAGTAAATATGGTAACTTGGAGAGTTATAGGCGGTCTATGAACTCTTGGCGATTACTGATATTAATCACGAGGATACACTATCTCCAATATGATTGTCTAGGGTATGAATGAGGAACATCTTCTTATTCTATCTTTATTTAAGAGTTCAATTTTAGCTCTTTAGTGGAATGAGTTAAAATTAATGGATCGGACCTAAGTGAATCATTTGTTGATTGTGATTAGGTTATGTCTATTGAAGCTTAAATTTAGATAGCCTGCCAAGATCCCCAATCCACACGGACTTGCATGGATCACTTGATATATTCTACCGGACCAATTTATGGGTCCATTTAGAATTGCATTTAATATATTAAGAATATAATTTGCACATTATTTATTTAATGGGCTGCTCAATTATATTAATATATTAATGAAAGGCATGTGGGCTTGTTTCTTTTAGTAAGAATGGGTCTGGTTCACATGTGGGCTTTTTATTTAAAGTCCAATGGATTAAATGAAATAAGAAAATAATATATGGCCCATTTATATGAGTGGGGCGGCAAGGTGTAAATATTAACCTAATATATTATTTTGTTTCATTGTTTTAATTAAATAAAAATTAATTAATTAATTAATTAAATGTTTAATTAAGAAACAAATCTTTTTCTGATCAGGAAATATATTTCCTAAAGTTATACTATTGGTAGTAGTATACTAAAAGTAAAAGACTTGTTTGATAAGAAAATAAATAATTAATTTTATTTATTTAATCAAATAAGAAGTCTTTTTATTTAGTCAATAAAAGAATAAAAATATCTATGAGTGGTTTGAAGTCTAAAGTATGATGGAAATTAGGGTGCAACACAAACCCTTTTTGACTTGTGATTTGCGGCAACCCTAGTCCCATTTAGAGGAGGATTTCGGCAACCCTAAAGACAAGAGGAAGCAAATTTCGGCCACCTATATATTTCCACTTATAGAATTCGGCCACCCTAGTTGTTCATTGAGACAATTTTCTTCTTCTTCTCAATTCATAGAAAAGTATTATTTTTATTCTACTAAAACATAAAAGAGTGAATAGATTATTCTTTGATGGTACACTAATTGCTTGTTCATCAATAAGCTTGTGTGTACAACATCGATTTAGGTTCACGTGAGTTTCGATCATTAGATTAAGAACTCAAAAGTGACCGGAATAATCTTAATCTTCTTTTAATTGTTTTGTGACTAACAAAAGAAAAAGAAAAGTTTGTTTGTCCATTCTCAGGTTTGTAATTCAAAGAAAAGGGAGACCACGATCCTAGGTGATTCACGTTCGTGCTAGGATTGAAGATCTTGCGGATTACCATCGACGTAAGTCAATCGGATCACACGACAAAACGTATTCTTCTTTTGTTGATTATATGTATGCTTAATTAATTAAAGGGTTAAGGTTCATAAAAAGAAAAATTTTTAAAACTACTAAATCTATTTTTAGTCTCACTTCCGCTGCGTGTACTACGGTATTTTTCCCTACATTATCGTGTTCAACCTTAATTCGGAGCTACTCATTTATGTCCACCTGCTCCAGCGCCCTATCATAGGTCTCCTGGTATGTCTCAGGCGGGTGTTTGGCAAATGACCGGAATAACCTGTTGGCCCATAAGTTTCTTCTGAAGTTGGCGAGAGTCTCCTTCTCGGCGAATACTCCCATCTGTATTACTTGTGGAACTTTTCTACGTAAGATCTCAGTGCTTTACCTCGTTCCTGGATTACATATTGCAATAGGACGGGGTCTTTGGGGCGAGGTTTGATTCCCTGAAATTGAGCGTAAAAATCGGTAGTGAGCTTTGTGAATGAATTTACACTCCCTAGAGGTAACTTTTTGAACCAAGTCTTTGCACAGTCGGTCAGTGTTGAAGGGAACATCCTGCACATAGCTGACCGGGTAGCATTCTGGATCTCCATCTGGTGGACAACGCTCTCCATGTGACTCACGGGATCCTCCGATCCAGAATACTTCTCCATGGGCATCTTGAATTTGGGGGGCAACTCGGCCTCCCGGATCCTCCTAGAGAATGGCGCGTTCATCTCCCCCAGGGGTTTTTTTTAAGTACCTCGTTGTTTCCCTTTCTTCAATTCTTCGAGCTCTTTCGCCATCTTGGCCATCTGGTCCTCAAGGCACTTAGATCCGTTGTGTTCGGATCGTGCCACTGAGTCTCCATTGTCCGAGGTTTCTGATTCCCCTGTAGGTTCCTTGCTCTCCTTTTCTCGCCAGCGGGCACCTCGCTGGTCCCTCCTGGATACGGCACTATCACCTACGTCGGGCTGAGGATCCCTTTTCCTTGCCGCTGGCCTCGTTGTTGACTGGGCTTTTCTAGGTGGAATGTCGATAACTGATTTCAACTAGTACCCGAGTGCTTGGTCCAGCCTCTTCTGCAAATTTGGGTGATTCAAAGGGTATCCCTTGGGCAATCATCCGAAGGCAGACGCTTTCCACATAGGCAACAACTTGTTGCTATATGGCCTCTCTAGTTGCTTCTACGACCGCGGGGTCCTGTGGTGCTGGTCCGGGACTCGGTGGCGGGACTGGTACCGGGATCTGGCTTCTGGTTCCTTTCCTTTTCCCCTGATTTCTCTGGGTGGAACGAGGGAATAGAGCCCGGAGTTCGCGGGCTGTCTTTAGGAAGATCGAAGCCTCATCTTCTATCTTTTTTTGGGTTGAACTTGAAAGCTTGTTAAAGGGTGGGGAGTTTTTTCCCCACAGACGGCGCCAAAGTGTTAACCCAAAATTGTCACCGAGGTGCAATTCAGAATTAACGGTATGTTAGGGACCCGGATCTAATTGGATCTCGGCTAGCGGGATACTCTATACCCCGATACCCCGCTAGTTCTTTGGAATTTGTTAGGTGTGATAGGGTTTGTAGGTGACGGATCCGGATCTGGATCCAATAAGGGCCAACGAGATACTTAGTAGTCTGGTATCTCGCTGGGTACCCCGATCTCGATATTATGGTGGATACACGAGATACTTAGTAGTCTGGTATCTCTCTGGGTACCCCGATCTCGATATTATGGTGGATACAAGTAGTAAGTTGGATGATTTCTTATATGATGGATGTATAAAACAAAAGTTGTTTATATATATATATATATATACGGATCTCGATCTCAGTGGGATCTTTACAACTTGGTATTTGAACTATCAATATTTTAGTAAGGAGAAAGTAAAGCATATGGGGGAACAATGGAGATGGAGCTTTTCGTGCTTGTCGATAAGTAGTAAAAGTGTCCTCTCTTTTGTTCTAAACATTAGATTGATATATAGGTCCACTTTCTTACTGAGCACTCCTAAAACTTCGGTCTAGGGTTTCAGTGATGCACAGGCCTTCCTTTGGAGTTTAACGAATTCGTCGGGAAACTGATCCTGAAATATCAGGCGATTCCTTCTTTCTCGGTTCCAAATAAGTTGACTCCTATAAAAATAGGAATCTTCATGGCGGGCATGAATGCCGCATTGTAACTAGAGTTTACATCTTGAACGGTGACGTTTAATGTTTGCCTTTACGTGGGCTTGTTCTTTGGGTGTGTCCGCCTCCTATTTCAGTGGGGTCGGCGTAAGGGGACCCTAGGGTTTATCTCGCTGCATGTATGTCACGAGCTTTGTTGGTCGGGGTACCCCAGGTATCCCGTGTCCCTCCTGCCCCTCATAGAGCGATGTTTGCAGATATCAGGATGCCAAGTGTCGGGGTACCGAGATACTCGGGGATCGAGGTAGTTGGGTATCAGGATCTTGAGAAGGTTGTGTCTCCAGGGCCCTTCTCTTTTCGGCTTCTTAGTGCTTTCCTGGTCTTGTAGATTTTGGACCTGGCCGGGGTAGGTAGAGGCTCTTACTTTGGTCCGTCTGCTAGCAGGCGGGGTATTCGGACATCTTTTCCACTACTACTTTGCATCCCGACTTTCTTCTCTACACTAGTGGAAAATTCTTTTTTGGTCCCCGCCATTTTTGGCGGTTAATAGGTATCTTGACCCTTTGGAAATCTGTCTTGGTAGGCAATTAAGGCCACTTTAGCACCAGGTTTCTCCTGGAGAGGGGGATTCCTCGTCCGAGGCTTCAGGAGGTCTATATAGGTTCTCCTGGCCTTGAGAATGTAGAGTCTGGTAGGCGACTATACCTCGTATGCGTTTATGCACCAGATCCTTCCTGGAGGAGGGTATACCTCGACCAAGGTAGCAGGAATGCCGTTGGCCTTTCCTAGTCTTGAGGTGATCGAAAATAGCGAAATTTGCTAGGTAAACTTAGGAGAATCACGTAGGAGAATATAAACTGACTTTATTGAATTTTTCAAAAGCAAATACAAAGCAAAATCGGGGTATACATATCAGAAGTATACCAACCGAGATAACATCCTTCCTCAACTCTAAGGGTAAAGCCTTTTAAGGTGATCGGCATTCCAGGTGTGATCTACTGGGTAGCCATCCATGTCTTCTAACTTGTATGCCCCCCCTTACGAACTACTATCTTTATCAGGTAAGGACCTTCCCAATTAGGGGCCAATACCCCATCAGACCTCTTCCGGGTATTCTGGGTTACCTTCTTGAGGACTAAGTCCCCTTTTTTAAAACTACGAGTTTTCACCTTTTTATTGAAGCATCTGGCCACCTTGCTCTGGTAGGTCGCTATCCGCTCTGTAGCTCTATCTTGCTTCTTTTCAAGGAGATCTAGATTGGCTCTTAACTTCATTTCATTTCTTCTAACTCAAAATACTGGACCCTGAAAGATGTCAGCCTATGCTCGATAGGTGAGACTACTTCTGTTCCAAAAGCAAGTGAGTAAGGGGTTTTCCCGGTAGCAGTCCTCTCGGTAGTCCGATATGCCCAGAGAACATTAGGAAGCTCTTCAACCCATCCTCCTTTCTTCTGTTGGAGCTTCTTCTTGAGGAGCTTCTTGATAGTCTTATTAGTAACTTCTACTAGTCCATTAGACTGAGGATGAGCAACTGAGGCCAAACAAAGATCGATACCCCGCTCTTCACAGAAAAACCTAAAGTTGGCATTGTCAAATTGCTTACCAAGATCGGTGATTATGGCCATCGGGATACCGAATCTGCAGTTGATGTTTTTCTTGACGAAGCTCGTGGTATTGGCTTTAGTTATCTGGACTAGAGACTTTGCTTCCACCCACCAGGTAAAGTAATCTATGGCTACTACAGCGTGCTTGGCTTGGCCAGGCGCAGTGGGAAGTGGCCCGATCAAGTTTAGTCCCCAGATAGCAAACGGATATGGTGTGCTGATTGAAGCGAGCCTTTCTAGTGGTAGATGGTGAAGGTTTGCAGTCTTCTTGCAATGTTCACAGGATTGTGCAAACTTTTTAGCGTCTTGATGAATAGTAGGCCAGTAGTACCCCACCCGGAGAACCTGGTATGCCAAAGTCTCTCCTAAAACATGGTTGCCACAGTCCCCTGCATGTACCTTGTCTAACGCCTATTGAGCATCGTCCGGGTGTAGACATCTCAGCAATGGGAGTGATTTTCCTTTGCGATAGAGGTGCCTTTCTACTAGGCAATACCAGGTAGTAATCCTCTTGAGCTTGCGTGCTTGATCTGGGTCCTCTGGGAGAGTATCATTTTAGAGGTAATCAGCTATGGGATCCATCCAGTAAGGCAGCCGATCGACTGGGCTCACTTCTAGCCCCGTGGCCGTGCTAGGTCGGGGTATTAATTGAAGCGGTATTCCTTTAGGCAATGTTCATCCTCCTGTTGCAGCTATCTTAGCTAAGACATCTGCTCGGTGATTCTTCTCTCGAGGGATTTGTTCCATCTTCGTACCCTTAAATTTTGTAGCTGCTTCTTGGACTTTTCTGAGATATGCTATCATGTTGTCACCTCTTGCCTGATACGCATAGGATACCTGGTTAATTACCAGCTGGGAATCACTTATAACTAGGAGGTAATTAGCCCCTAACTCTGTAGCAATTTTCATTCCTACTAAAAGGGCTTCGTACTCTATTTCGTTATTGGTAACTTTAAACTCAAACTTGAAACAATGACTGCATTCAATCCCTTCAGGATCAATAAGGATGATCCCGGCCCCACAGTCGGCTTGATTTGAGGCCCCATCGGTATATAGGATCCAAGTCTTGAAATCAGCGGGCCATCCCGAGGGTTTCGAATCCGAGCCTAGAGCTACAGAGGTATCCGGATGGGGGATAATGCTGAATTCTGCTACAAAGTCGGCCAAGGCCTGAGCCTTGATTATCGTCCTTACCTTGTATTTTATGTCATATTGAGTGAGCTCTAAGGCCCATAAGACCAGCCTACCTGAAATGTCTAGCCCTTGAAGGAACTGTCTCAGGGGTTGGTCTGTCACCACTACAACTGTGTGAGTTTGAAAATAAGGCTGAAGCTTTCTAGCCATGGTTACCAGTAGTGGTGTAAAAGTGGGCTGGCACGGCCCATTTGTGCCGGGCCGAAAAAGCCCGTTTTTGAAAACGGGCTCGGCCTGGCATGGCACATCGTTTTTATGTGCCAGGCCGGGCCAGCCTATTTTCAAAAAAGGGGAGCCCGGCACGTGCTGGTGGCCCGGTCCATATGTATGTGTGTCGGGCCGGGCCGGGCTGGCACGCAGGCTTTTTTTTTTTAATTTAAACAATTTATATTATATAATTTTAATTGTAATTTCTCTATCTTATATTAATATATTCTTATTTATTATTTTAGTGTAATAATAATAATAAAAAGATAAATTTATTATTTTATTTAATAAAATAATTCAAAGAATAAATAAAAATAAAATATGAAAGTAAATAAAAATACATGAAAATATGAAATGAAAAATGATTTATTTATTTCGGATTTTCACTTTTACATGATTGCCTCATTAAAATTTAAAAACCTTACCAAGAAAAACCCAATGAGATAAAAATTTGGCAAGGGAAAAAGAGTGCAATCTCTAGCATACGCGGAGTCGTAACTGGTCCGTCTGGCCATCCCGGTTCCGTTGTAGTTATGTCCAGGTTATAGTTCTTGGCTCTTCCTGTTGAGCCATGCATTTGGCCATATGCCTTTTCAAATGACCGGTTCCCGACTTTGGATGGGCATCATATGAGCGTTTACAAAACTTACAGCGATATTTTGTTGTGACCCTACCGTCTGGGTTTGGTATTTCTTCTTTGTCAAAACACTTCCATACTTCTGATATTTACTTTTTAGGTTTGGGAGGACATGATGTCGGTGTTGTGCCGGAACCAGAAGGCCCCGCTGCCGTTTCCGTCGGCTCGGAAAGGTCAAAATAATTTTCCTCTATGTTAATACCGTCCAAAAATTGAGGATGATTATGATCCATTTCCTACAATACAAATATTAACTCATTAATCATTAAAATGGCTAAAGCATAAAATCATAAATATACTAATTAGTAATAACTAAGCATGACAATATTAAAATTAATTACTAAATATAAAATCATCAATTTACTAACTATACAAAATATACTAAGTATAAATTAAAATATACAAATATTAAAATTAATTTTTAGACCTAAATTCATAAAATGATAAATTTACTAAAACATAAAATTAATTAATAACATTTAAAGGAAAAAGATACCTTTGAGCTTTGATGAATTGGTGGAGAGATTAGAGAATAATATTAGACTATTAGAGAATAGAGATTAGACTTTAGAGAGAGTAATGGAGAGTTGGAGAATGGAGAGAATGAGAGTATGAGAGAATAGAAATTGAGAGAAAGTGTATGGAAATTGTGGATTGGGTGGGGGTATTTATAGAAAAATTTGAAATGTGGGTAAAAATATAAAATAGAAGAGATGAGGGGGTAAAGTGTAATTTTTTAATCAATTTTGAAATTTTGACCATTGCTGATGTCAGCAACGGTCAAAATTTCAAAAAAAAAATAATAAAAAATTAGTGTTTCAAAGTTCAAACTTCAAACGGTAAAAAAAAAAAAAAAAAAAAAAAAAAAAAAAAAAATTATATATATATATATATATATATATATATATATATATATATATATGGCAGGCCGGCGTCCCCTTCAGGCTTCAGGCCTTCAATTTTTTTTTTTTTTTTTAAATTTAAAATTTTAAATATCTTAATTAACTTAGTTTGTTTTTTGTTAATTGTTAGTTTTGTTACTTTGTTTTGTACTTTTATTACATACTTACATTATAAATTTATAATATTTTTATATTGTTTAAACATTTTTAATTGTAATTTGTTTATCTTATTTATTATTTGAGTCATTGAGTGTAATAAAAAAAATGTAGAAAATAGAAAGATTTATTATTTTATTTAAAAATAATAATTCAAAGAATAAATAATTATAAAGCTAAAATATTAAAGAAAGAAAAAAAGATGAAATTATGAAAATATGAAAAGAAGAATTATTTATTTCTTTTGGAGTTTCAGACTCTCAGTATTACATATTTACATGATTGCCTCATTAAAAACCTTCCCAAGAAAAACCCAGTGGGATAAAAACTTGGTAAGGGAAAAAGAGTGCAATCGTATTACAAGTTAACGTACATGTTGATGTATAAGCAAGAAATCCTAGATTTGGTTACTGTCGGAACTCTCTTCGACATATAAATTACTGAAATTTTGAATAAGTTGTTCGTCTACCGTTTCATGTTGCAACCTCTTTTTCGTACGCTCCCAATCCTGAACGCATGCCAATACCTCTACCATCTCTGGAGTCAAAGAATTTCTTCTTTCTTCAACAATTCTTCCAGTCGTGCTAAATACCTGTTCTGAGGAAATAGTGGAGACAGGGATAACCAGTACGTCCCGTGCTAGGTGTGATAGGATCGGATATTTATAATAGCCGTAGGTTTTCCACCATACCAACAGTTCAAATCCCTTCTCTCTTTCAAATGACCGGTGGTCGAATTGAGCTTCAAGGTGGCTTGTCAGTTCGGCACTGGAAGTTGCATCAGCTGATTCAGCTCGTGAAGAAGAACTTGATGAGCCTACTTTTTTTCGGCGTTTTAAAATGTTCCAACGTGTCTGATTCGGGAGTGTGTCTGGTTCTATTGCTGGTTGCACGTCGTCAACACCGCCATACCTGCGCTCATAAGTACTAAAAACTTCGAACAACTTGGTTCGAATGTCAGTAACCTGTGCAGAATAATCTACGCTCAAAATATCACCAAGATACTCTAGCAATGTTTCTAAACCAGATAATTTAACCCTAGGATCTATTATAGCACCTAAAGCATAAAGGAAAGGAATTTTCAGACCAGTATTTTTTAAACTTGGCTTCCATGGCAACAACTGCAGAGCCTAAGATTCCATCTTTCCTATAATTGTTTAACAATTCAGACATTTCCACAATATGATGTATTATCAGGGAAGATGTGGGGTAATAGACCCCGGAAAGAGTTACAGTGGAATCGTAAAAAACCTTTAAAAATTGAATAAAGATTTTTGCCACATGCCAATCATTTGGTGTCAGTGTTGGTTGGCCAAGTTCGAACATTTTCATGTTATAAAAACCTGAAATAGGTGATTCATATTCCAAACAATTTAGCAGCATTAAATAAGTAGAGTTCCACCTTACCGGCATATCTGTTAATCTTCGGGGTCGTAGATCGAAGGTTGTACCGTATCTATCGAATTCATTCAATCTTGGATTAGAACTGCAGAGCCAAGCAAGGGCATCTCTGATGTGATCTATATGATCGCTTACTACCTTCATACCAGATTGTACAACTAAATTGATGATATGACATGCACATCGTTGATGGAAGAAATAACCCCCATGTTGCGGGATATTTTTTTCAAAAAACAATGCAATGGAACTAGTATTTGCAGATGCATTATCTAATGTGATAGAAATGACGTGATGTTGTATTTCAAAAGTTTCTAAAACAGACATAATGCCTTTAAAAATATTTTTTGCGGTATGTGTGCCATCCATAAGATGAAAACCAAGAATTCTTTTTTGTAAATTCCAATCATAGTCTAAATAGTGTCCCATGACAGTTATATAGTCCTGTTTGGAACATGCGCTCCAAATATCAGAAGTTAATACAATAGAGACAGTTAGATGCTGTAATTCAGCCTTCAACTCATCTCGTTGGGTTTGAAAACATTTTATCAAATCGTTTCGAGTAGTGGTTCTAGAAACAGATTTAAATTGGGGGTTGTATGCAGTTTGAATAAATTCTTCATAAAAAGGGTTGTCACCGAAATTAATCGGTTGATCAGTACATGCAATGTAACGTGCCATGGACTCTCTAGCATGCATGGCGTCGTAACGCCAAGTTGTTACGGACCCGTCTAGGTGCCGTTGTAGTTGTGTTTGAGTTCTAGTGTCTACCTGTCCGTGTGCAGGCATGCATTTCTCCATATGCCTTCGCAAATGACCGGTCCCTCCCCTAGAAGTGACATAATGCTTTTCACAAAACTTACATTGAGCTCTGTCCATGAGTTGACCGTCTGGCATAGTCTTCTGTACTACGTCAAAACACTGCCATACGTTTGATGTGTGCTTTTTAGGTTTGGGAGGACGTGATGTCGGTGTTGCGCCGGAACCAGAAGGTCCCGGTGCTGTTTCCGTTGGCCTGGGGCCGGGTCTGGAAAGATCAAAATAATCATTGTCCATGTTAAGACCGTCCAGAAATTGAGGATGATTATGATCCATTTTCTACAATACAAAATTACAAATATTAAATCATTAGTCATTAAAAACAAGCATAAAATCATAATTCATAAATACTAAGTATAAAAATATTAAAATTAATTACTAAACATAAAATCATAATATCATACAAATATTAAAATAATTACTAAACATAAAATCATAAATATCATAAAAATATTAAAATTAATTACTAAACATAAAATCATAAATATACTAACTACTAAGCATTAA
The DNA here is from genome assembly GCA_030490815.1 of Acer saccharum. NCBI lineage: Eukaryota > Viridiplantae > Streptophyta > Magnoliopsida > Sapindales > Sapindaceae > Acer > Acer saccharum. The sequence goes on from CM059866.1 coordinate 31,884,464, forward strand.
CATTTAACATATTAAAATTAATTACTAAACATAAAATCATAATATCATACAAATATTAAAATAATTACTAAACATAAAATCATAAATATCATACAAATATTAAAATAATTACTAAACATAAAATAATAAATATCATAAAAATATTAAAATTAATTATTAAACATAAAATCATAAATATACTAACTACTAAACATTAACATTTAACATATTAAAATAATTACTAAACATAAAATCATAAATATACTAACTACTAAGCATTAACATTTAACATATTAAAATTAATTACTAAACATAAAATCATAATATCATACAAATATTAAAATAATTATTAAACATAAAATCATAAATATCATAAAAATATTAAAATTAATTACTAAACATAAAATCATAAATATACTAACTACTAAGCATTAGCATTTAACATATTAAAATTAATTACTAAACATAAAATCATAAATGTACTAAGCATATTAAAATTAATTACTAAACATAAAAATATAATATCATACAAATATTAAAATAATTACTAAATATAAAATCATAAATATCATAAAAATATTAAAATTAATTACTAAACATAAAATCATAAATATATACTAAGCATTAAAATATTAAAATTAATTACTAAACATAAAATCATAAAATCATAAAATCATACAAATATTAAAATATATTACTAAACATAAAAATATAAAAGCATAAATATATTAAGCAATAAGTATAAACATATTTAAATTAATTACTAAGCATTTAATCATAAATATACTAAACATAAAAAATATTTAAATTCATTACTAAGCATTTAATCACAAATATAGTAATATATTAAGCATAAAAATATTTAAATTCATTACTAAACATAAAATCATAAATTGATAAATATACTAATATACTAACTATACTAAAGTACTAAGCATAAAAGTATTTAAATTAATTAGTAAGCATTTAATCATAAATACACTAAGCTTAAATATATTAAAATTAATTACTAAATATAAAATCATAAATATCATAAAAATATTTAAATATATTACTAAACATAAAATCATCAATTTACTAACTAAACAAAATATACTAAGATAGTAAGATTACTAAGCATAAATAAAAATATACAAATATTAAAATTAATTACTAGACATAAATTCATAAAATGATAAATTTACTAAAATCTAAGATTCTAAGATTAAATATTAAAATTTATAACAAAGCAAAGCATAAAAATATTAACTCATAAATACATTAAGCATAAAGCCATAAATAAATATAAAATATACATAAAATGTAAGAATAAATATCAAAATTAATAACTAAGCATAAATATATTAATTATTAACTATACATATAAAATTTTTAAACTAAAACATAAAACTAATTAATAACATTTAAAGGAAAAACATACCTTTGAGGCTTTGAGCTTTGGTGGAGAAATTAGAGAATAATATTAGTAGAAATTTAGAATAGTAAACTAGTAGAGTAGTAGATTAGTTGTGTAGAGAATACTAGAATAGAGAGAGAGAGAGTAAGAATGGAATAATTAAAAATTTAATTATGAAGGTGTTGAGAAATTGAGAAAATGAGAAATAGAGATTAGAGAGAGTAATGGAGAGTTGGAGAATGTAGAGAGAATGAGAGAATAGAGATTGAGAGAAAGTGTATGGAAATTGAAATGAGTGGGGGTATTTATAGAAAAATTTGAAATGTGGGTAAAAATAAAAAATAGAAGAGATGAGGGGGTAAAGTGTAATTTTTAATCAATTTTGAAATTTTGACCGTTGCTAACGTCAGCAACGGTCAAAATTTTTAAAAATAATAGTAAAAAATTGTAAGGTTAACGGAAAAAAAAAAAAAAAAAAAACAAAACGGTTGGCCTGGCGGGCCGGGCCGGCCCGGCACGCCAGGCCTCAAATCTGTACCCGGCCCGGGCCAAGTATATGGGCCGTGCCAGGCCTGGCCCGCGATTCATACAGGCGGAGCCTGAAACGGCCCGTCATACTTGGCGTGCCAAGGCCCACCAGGCCCGGCCCGGTCTGGTCCATATTTACACCATTAGTTACTAGTGCATAGGTGAGCTTCTCCAGGATGTTAAAATTCTTCTCAGATGTCATCAGAGCACGACTTACATAATAGATTGGTTTTTGGGCTCCATCACTACACTCCTTCACTAAGGCTCCGCTTGTCGCGGTTTCTGATATCACCAAGTAAAGTTGTAGTTCCTCCCCTGGAAGGGGTTTTACCAGTAGAGGCGGACTAGCTAGGTACTTCTTTAGTGCTTGAAATGCTTGCTCACTCTCTTGATCCCATTTCATCTTCTTCCCCTGTTTGATGATTTTAAAGAAAGGTAAGCACTTATCTGTAGATCGGGATATGAAACGGTTAAGCGCTGCTATCCTGCCAGTCAACCCTTGTGCTTGTTGGAGTGTAGTAGGAGATTCCAGATCCATGATGGCCTTGATCTTTTCAGGATTGGCCTCGATTCCTCTCTCATGCACCATAAAACCAAGTGTAAGGTTCCCATTTGTTGATTGGCTCATTTCGTGGACAAACCACATGTTGGGGTTCTTTGTAAGGGTAGTTAGGATTTGGTTTTAGTGTTCGAAGCCCTTTGAAGACCTCGTCTTAATAAGCACCGAAGGTATATTTCTTTATGCTTACTTGTCTTAAAGAGATAGTTGCACACACTCACAACTCATGCATATGTTTTATCCTTGTATGTTGTGTGTCTTATTTGTCTGCTTTAATGTTCTTTAACATCTCTTCTTGCTTGTTAGTTTGATTGCATCTTGCATATCCAATTGCCTTGTTATGCTTAGACTTAGGATTGCATTTTTGCATTGGGTGCTCCCAAAAGCGCTTTACAGAAGCGCTGTACGAACAGCGCCCATTGAGCGCTGTTCAGACCTAATCGATTTTAATCGGTTGCTGTTGGGTCGTTGTTGGGGCACTGTACAAAGCGCTATACAAAGCGCTCTACGTGCAGCGCCACTCTATTTTCCCGTGAGAACAGAGCAGGGGCGCTGTACAGAAGCGCTCTACGTACAGCGCCCAAGGCAAAATATGAGGCAAACTTATCAAAACAACCACACTTTGTTTTGGCCTCCTATATATATGCCACTTTGACTTTAGGTCAATTAAGAGAGTTCATATTCAGATTTCATACTTAGGATATTTTTCAAAGAGAAGAAAAATTCCAAGAACTCATTTTAATTACTCAAACACTTTTTCATGATCATCAATCATCATCTAGCATCATCTTTGATCTTCTAGATGTCATCTTGCATGGATTCTTCATCATACTTTGCTTGGTAAGCTTTTCACTAATATCTTACATATTTTGTGTTTCTCTTAACAAGCAATCTCAATTAATTACTTGTATGTTATTTTATATACTTTGGATACAAGATTGAGATTAGTGTGATGTATGTTTGAGAAGTTGTTTTGTGCTTAATCTTGATTAGCTAAACTAATTGACATGTCATTTAGGTTTTAATATCTAGGATTGTTCTAATTGCATATTAATCATCTTAGATAAGCATATAGGGTTTCCCTTGCTCTATGTTGCATTTTGGATATTCATATATTCACTTAGGGTGTTATTCTCTTCATTGAGAAAGTAAGTCTTGTGTGTAGCTTCTGGGATTAGGTTGCTTAGATCACAAGCAAATTGGACTAGGTTCACTCTGTAGGGAAAAATACGGTCAACGTAGCGGAAGCGAGACTAAAATCGAGTTTAGTATAGTTTAAAATTTTTCCATAATTTGAACCTTAACCCTTTAAATTAATTAAACATACATATAAAGTAACAAAAAGTAGAATACCTTCTATCGCGTGATCCGATTGACATTGCATCGATGGTAATCCGCAAGATCTTCCAATCCAATCACGAACGTGAATCATCTAGGAGCGTGGTCTCCCTTCTCTTTGAATTGTGTACCTGAGGATGGATTAACAAAACTTTTTCTTTTTCGTTAGTCACAACAAATTCCAAGAGGCTACAAAGAATGTTCCGGTCACTTTTGAATTCACAATCGTTAGATTGAAACTCGCGTGAACCTTATTCGAAATTGTGCACAAAACCTTTTGATATAAAAGTTACTAGTGCACTATTGAAATAAGAACAAACTTTTCTCTCTTTTCCTCTTGGCCGAATTCTCACACTAATCTAAGAGTTGGATTTTATTTTTCTCAAGCAAAAGAAAAATAACTCTCAAGTAAGCATTAGGGTTCTTGAAAATATACAAAGAATATATATATATATGTTTAGTGGCCGCTCAATATTATATATATTTTGTGCCGCTTACTATATCATATATTTTTGCGCCTATGCCCAATAAATAAATATATATATATATATATATCAAAATCTGCACTTTACTTATATATATACTGCACCGAATACCACTTATATTATATATATATTTATTTATTTCTATAAAGCATATATATATCTATATATATTGAGGCCGAAATCCTTTACCATCTAGGATTTGTGTCTTTTGACTTAAATCCTAATCCTAGGTAGATTTCCTTAGAATTCCAAACCCTAATCCAACTCTTTAGTGTATTTGTGATTATATAAAAGACTTCCTTATTTGACTAGATAAATAAATCCCTTATTTATCTACTTACCAAATAAAGTCTTTTATTTTATTTATACTACCACAATAGTATACTACTAAGAAACATATTTCCTAGTCAGAAAAAGATTTTGATTTTTAATTAAATAATTAATTAATCAATTAATTAATTTCCATTTAATCAAATAATAAAAATAAAACAATATAATATCATATATATATCTCGGCCATGTGCCATATATATTAATATATCTATATATTGTTTTTCTATTTTATTAAATCCATTGGACCTTAATAAAAGGCTCACATGTGAACTAGGCCCATTCTTACTAAAAGAAACAAGTCCACATGCCTTAATACAATTCTAGATGGACCCATAAATTAGTCCGGTAGAATATATCAAGTGATTCATGCAAGTCCGTGTGGATTGGGGATCTTGGCGGGCCTATCTAAATTTAAGCTCCAATAGACATAACCCAATCACAATCAACAAATGATTCACTTAGGTTCAATCTATTAATTTTAGTTCATTTCACTTAAGAACTAAAATTGCTGTAGGTTGATAATTAGTGTTGGCATTAATTCCATATCAAAACGTGTTTTACTTGTAATGTTTAGTGGTTAGTAAATGAAGGATTTCGAAGACGAAGGACGTCTCAACCATTATTCGTTCAAGTTGCCGGCTTTTAAGAGTTTCGGACATTATCGGTCTACAAAGGTATACATGACCTCTTATCTCTTACAAGGCTAGGCACACACCCACACATATCATTTTTGTGTGTCCCTTCATGATTTTATTTCATTTACATTTCACTTTCACACACTTGGCAAAATATGCTCATGCATTCACATTTAGTTAATAAACTTTGTGTTTTGCATTTTCTAGGACTATGTCCGGAAACTAGCATATGTGTGTGTATTTGTGTTTATATGTTTCCGTATTTTGTGTTTAGGACTTGAACATGTTCTTATTCAATGCCTTATTGAGTTCCGGTCGTTTCGGTTACTCATTCATAAGGTTTCGAGTCCAAACGTGTTGACTATGCCACTTTACGTTCTCTTACGTTGTGTTGACTTCATCGATGATTTCCGAGATGATTTCTCAACCGTTTTTCAAAGTTGTATAGTCGTTTTTGTGTGTGAGAGAGTCACGGTTCGTAATCCGAAAACGGATTCGAATTCGGAGTTCGGACGCTCGAGATACGGGCCGACGAACCGAGAGTGCGCGGGAGAGGACAGCCCAGGCCGTGGGCCACATGGGCTGGCCGTGGTTGAGGCCGTGGGCCCCACGGCCTGGAGCCCCTTCTGCTCCCGTGTGGGCCACGCGCCCCCCACGGCCTGGGGGTGACGTGGCACCACATGATTGGTCGAAATGTTCTCTCTCTCTCCTCCTATTTCTTCCCTCTCTCTCTCATTTTGAATTTCCAAGCAAAAATTTCAGAATTCCCGTATACACTTCTCTCCAATTTTTCCAAACTTCAAAACACCATATCTTCCTCATCCGGAGTCGGATTTGAGTGATTCAAGTTGGAGAGTGTTCGTATTTGAGTCCTCTAACATCTCCAAGTGATTTGGTGGCTGATTGATCGTGATTTCAAGTGGTTGGACACTGAAATTCGTACCAGCTGCAGAACTTGAGGTTTGAGTCTCAACTTTGGGATTTCTTGTTATTTCACCTTCCATTTGCTTGGGGTTTCTTCTTCTATATATATGTTATTGTTTTATGAAAGCTATTTGAAAAGGTAGCTTGATTATCATTCCAATTGAAACTCAATTTGTGGACTTATGTTGACTAGATTTTATGATTCTAGGTTTTACATTTGTTTGTGAGTTGTATTGTGATTAGAATGGCATCTTAGGTTGTTTGATACTTAATTGAATTAATTTTGTGTTAAAATGACTTTGAGATTTGATTTGGTCCTTTGATTGAAGAAATCAAGGATTTGTGTATTTGTTTGTGATTTAGAGAATATAGGTTTTGATTGATGTAAATCTCAAAACCTTGCTCTATATTTTTGTCTAGTATATTGATTGATTTTAATCTCATATATCTAGACTTTGATTGTATATTGATAGCATCTTGAATTAGGACTTAATGAACATTTTGTGATTCAAGTGTTATATGTGTGAATGAGACTTTGAGTATATGTGTTAGGTGTTTCACATGCTTAGGTTTCTATTCATGGATTTTTGCATCTAGACTTGATTAATTGTGTTTTCACATGTTTAGGTCTATTTGTGCCATAGAATGTATTGATCACATGTTCTATGTTGAAATGAATGTTTGCATCATTTGCATTCACATGATCACACTAGGAAGTCCTTGTAAAAGGCATGAAGTCTTGGTTAGAGTCGGGATGACTCGGATAGCCAAGCAAGAAGTCTTGCCTAGAGTCGGGATGACTCGGATAGGTAAGCAAGAAGTCATGGCTAGAGTCGGGAGGACTCGGATAGTCATGCATGGGAGGCTCCCTAGAGGCAAGAGTGCCTTGGATAGGGAGTTGGCTAACATATTGGTAGGCCTAGGCGTATGGTTAGACATAGACTCCGATAGAGCGGGGTACACGGGATGTGTATGCACTCTTGAGGAATTTCTAATCTACCATCGATGTTGGTTGAGTGTGTTGTCCAATATATGGTGGTTCCGCATCATTGAGGGATTTCATACTTTCCAATAGGGTTGGGTAGGCTTAGACTTCACTAGGTTGGGTGAGCTAAAGATTGGTCACTTTGTGAATGTTCTATGTTTACTTTCCAATAATATAGTACCCAATGGTTGTAATTCAACCCGTGGATGTTTTCCTCCTTGGAGGTTTTACCACGTTAAAAAATCCCTTGTGTTAATTCTTTCTATCTCTTCTCTTATATTTTAATTGTATATTTTATTGTCTTGATTCATAATATTGACTTGTGATGTATTTTGAATCAAGTCTTTGTATAGTGTGATTAGTGTATTCATTCTATAGATCAATTTGTATCTTTGATTCTTTTGTATATTGTAATATTTGTTTAGTGACATTTTGCTCACTCTTGTAACACATTGAACATCTTATGAAATACAAGTTTATTTTGTTGTTATGATTATTTGATATTTTACCTCACATGACTTGTTGATATACTTAGACATTTCAATTATGATTGTGTCATCATATTGTCTATGTATGTCTATCTTGGATTATAGTGTTGTGTGTAAGGCTACCTTGAGGGACAAACGGATGTTTGTTCAAGGGTTTGAAAAAAGGTGTAAAAACCTATTCACCCCCCCTCTAGGTATGCTTTAAGCAATTTAACTTCGTTTGTGTACATTCAATTGGTATCAGAGCGGGTCGTCGGACGGCACTCGGCGAGATCCGGTTTACACTTACGAGTGGATTGCTTAGGTATTTGCTAGAATGGTTTTCCAAGATGATGTGATGACCGAAGGGGCTTCGAATTCTAGGCCTCCTCTTCTCAAGGGTCACAACTACGGGTTTTGGAAATTGAGGATGAAGGCTTACATCCGATCTATTGATGAGAGAGCTTGGATGACCGTTGAAGAAGGTTACCTTGCTCCTAACAAGATTGTGGATGGAGAGACCGTTTCCAAGCCTAGGAGTGAGTGGTCTACTAATGAGTTTGAGTTAGCAAAATGGCATCATCGGGCGGTGAATGCTATTTTTGGAGGTGTTGATAGTAGGCAATTCTCCTACATTCAAAACCTAGAAACCGCTAAGGAGGCATGGGAGGCTCTCCAAGTCACCAATGAGGGGACTAAAGCGGTGAAGAAGTCTCGTCTTCAATTGCTCACTTCCCAATTTGAGGTTTTGCAAATGGGTGAGGAAGACAAGTTTATTGACTTCCAAGATAAGCTTCTAGACATCGCCAACCAATGCCAAGCTCTTGGTACTCCTATCTCCGGTGAGAGGCTAAATTGGAAGATTCTTAGATCTCTTCCAAAGAGGTTCAAAGCCAAGGTTACCGCCATTGAAGAGAGCAAGGACGTTGACGTCATGAGCATAGATGAGTTGCTAGGATCTCTTCAAACTTTTGAGGCGTGCATGAAACCAAAGGCTAAGAACAAGGGTTTAGCTCTCAAGGTTGTCAAGGAAGCTAGTAGTAGCGATGATGATGAGGAGATGGCGTTATTGGTTAGGAAGTTTAGGAAGTTCATGAGGAAAGGTGCCAAGTCAAGTGGCAAGTACTCAAGGGACAAGGAAGTCAAGAAAGTCCTTTACTCCACCTCATGAGAGGAGTGGCCATGCTAAGAGCAATAGGAAGGTTCAATGCTTCAAGTGCAAGAAGCTTGGACATTATGCTTCGGATTGTCCTAGTGGTGATTCTAAGAGGGACAAGAAGGGAAAGGCTATGGCGGCTACATGGAGTGAAGATGATGCCTCTAGTGATGAGGAGAGCTCAAGTGATGAGTCTTCTAGTGAAGAAGAGCTAGTGAGCAACTTTGTTGCATTCATGGCTTCTCACTCTACTCTAGAGGATGTTAATCAAGATTCATTGGATAAGGAGATTGATCAAAGTCATCAAGAGTGTTCAAATGATAATCCATCCTACATTGATCTTTTGGCTAAGGTGAAGTTTCTTGAGGAGAAGTTGAAATTAGCCTTGAGTGAGATTGATGAGAAGGAAGACTTGATCAAGATTCAAGTGGATGAGTTTGTTGCTACAACTCGTAGGCTTTTGCGTGAAAAGAATGCTATTGAAAAGAAGCTTTGCGAAGTTGAGGGTATTTTGCTTGAAAAGGATAGGATCATCTCTAATATGAACTTAGAGAGCTCAAGTGTAGCGGTGGTTGAAGAGAAGCTCATAGAAGCATCACTTCCTACTAGTGAAGCTATCATTGAAGAGAAAGCTCCTAAGAAGAGACGTTCCAAGAAAAAGAACAAATTGAAGAATAAGGTACCCCTTGAAACTCCCATTTGTCCTCCACCACCACCGGAAGGTAAAATCTCTCCTTTTGTTCCCATATGTCATTTTTGCAATACCTTAGGCCATATCAAGCCCAAGTGCTATAAATTCATTGAATATTGCAACTTAGAAAATGCATCTAGGAATAGAGCGATTGGACCTAATTCTATGCATGCTAAAGCTTTTGAATATGGAAAGCATGATAATTTGTCAAAGCATGCTAAGAATATCCGGAAGGTGAAGAATGCATATCCTACAAAGTTTGACCATGCATGTGTTGCTAACAATGTTGAGAAGAAGAGTATTAATGATATTATTGTGAATCAAGTTGTGGAAGAACTTTACTCTAGGTTCAACATTGTGGTCAAAGAGAATCTTGATGATGTTCGTGTTTGTCCACCCAAGACAAAATTTGTCAAGGGTGAGTGCTCTTACCATTAGTGTAAGTTGCACATGTGAGTTAGCTTTAAGATTAGTGTCGTTGATAAGAGGCTTAGCTTTTTGCTTTGTATCTTTACAACTTGACATGAACTTAGCTATCTCACTTTGTTTGTTTTGATAGTCAAAATTTGTTGGTTAACTTTTGAGAAGTTTTTTTTTGGAATCTATATGATAACATTATTGTTATGGCTTTTAGAGAAAGTCATTTTTTTTGTTTGTTTGAGTTGTATTACATTGCCTTTAGTCTCTTGGAATCGACACACCTATAACTTGTAGTCATGAGGACTCACAAGCCAAGAGGACTCATAAAAAGGGTGAAGGCTTTGTATTTGGTGAAAATAGCTTGCGAAGGTATCTCTATATCATATTGCTTGCTTACTTGATTTTTCATCTATCAACTCATTGTTTGTATCACTTTCATGAAGCATGTCATAATTGAGAACTAATATAGTGTTTATATGGTACTCTTTGACATTTGCTAGTTTAAGATCTTTTGGTGATAAGTGTTCACATTGATCTTATTTCATGAAGCGTGTTGTTATTTGTATGATTGTTGAGTGGCTAATATTTGAATAATGTGAGCTTCATATTCTTTGATAGCTACTCTCTTGAGAAGTAGAGATCTTAAGTAAGTCTCTTTACTTGCTTTTAGATCATGTGCTTTTAAGCCTTGAAATTGGTTTCAAAAATGCACTTTGCTTCTCTTGTATGTTTTGTTAAGTATGTTGAGCTTGATTGATGTTCGCTTTGGATACACCTTGAAGTCCTAAGGACTAGTACATTTAAAAATGACCAATGGTTGGTATCCATTTGCTTCGGCAACATAGAACTCAACGAGCACCCTCATGGAAAGGGCTACACACCTTGGTTGTGAAGCCACCCAATGTTGGAAAGGGCTACGTCATTGTGATGAGTGAAAGCCGCCATGAGGTGTATATGTTTATGTTAGAAAAATCAAAGAAGTGTTGAATTGAATCATAAAAAAAAAAATTCTTTGATTCAAGCCTTAATAAAAAAAATAAAAATAAAAAAAAAAAATAAAAGGCTTTTGGAGTATAGTTGAATAATCAAATGAGCTCGGGTTGACAAATAGAAATGGGTTGACGAGCCACATGCACACACACGCTCACATGTTGAAATCTATTCTCTTTATAAGCAAAATTTCGGATGATAACCGGTTTGACCTTTTTATGGAAAGGCCTAAGATGAATAGATGTTGAAATTGTGTGCATGCTTGATTATCAAACTACTTCTTTTCATATACTTGAAGCAAATCTTCACACACTCACTTTTGCTTAATTAGTATTTGTGATACTTTAGCAATTTTTGATGACATATGAGAGTGATTGAAAATCTTGATGTAACTCTCTTAGATATGTGAAGCTTATTTGCAAATCTAATAAAGATTGCTTGTGATGTGATTGTGTGGTGATTTTTGTGAACATTTGTCTATCTTGATTTTAGATGAGGCACTTGTCAAGGGGGAGCATAATATGCTAAATTCTTGTTCTCTTTTATGACATGTTCACATGTTCTTCAAGGTTGTTAATTGTTGGCATTATTCTTATTTTTGATAAATCATGAAGATGCTATGATAAATTCTTACTTGCATGGTGATTTATTAAATATAGTGTTTTGCCTTTGTATATGTTTATTGGTTTCTTATTTGTTTCTTTGTTTCCTCTCACTTTGTTTTTAGTTTGTTTTGTGTTGCAAGATAATGGGTAAAGCAAAGAAGGTTGGTGGAAATACTTCTTCATCTCCCATTGCCAAGTCGAAACCTACAATTTCGTCCAAAATTTCCAAAGGTAACAAAGTTGATGAATTGGGAATTTTTGGGTGCAAAAAGATAATTCAAGAAAGAGGTATTGACTTGGACTCTTGTATTGGATCATATGTTTATGATGTGCTTAAGAGTAGGAATTGGATTTCATGGGTCAACATGTTAGGAGTATCTAATGAGACCATTGTTAGAGAATTTTATAATGCTTACAAATCCGGTTCTACTGTGACTAGTGCTACTCTTAGCATAAGGAAAGTTGTCTTTAGAGTTTGCCCTAGGAAGGTTAATGAATTTCTTAACTTGTCCGATGACATTGAATCGGATTTCCTTGATGTTGATGTCTTGGAAAACCTTGATTTAATGGGTAAGACTCTTTGTGATGATGATGATTTTGTGTGGGGGAAACGTGCTTTTATTAGGCAAGGTGAGCTAACAAAAATTAGTGCATTTTGGCATTTATTTGTATGCTCCAATCTTATTGTTTCTACTAATGCTTCGGAGCTCAATAGAGACAAGATTAAGATTGTGTATGCCTTGGTTACTAACCAACCTATAAACCTTGGTGAATTGCTTGTGGAGCAAATTCAAAGTGCGGCTTGTACTAGTCGTTTGGACAAGAAATTGGCTTTTCCGGGGTTTATAACTCAATTGTGCTTAGCTAAAGGTGTGAGGAATCTTGATGGTGATGTTATGCTTCCTCCCTTAGAGAAGTTGTGTGAGAAACGTTTGGCAACCATGTCATACAAGGACAAGGGAAAGTCTAATGATGTACTTAGGCTTTTTGGTGATTCTCTTGATTCTAACCATGTCCCTTACTCACCCGCTCTTCCTAGTTGGGCTTTAAAATTGAGGAAAGAGGTTGAAGAATCTCATAGGTTGATTGAGGCGTCACAAAGGAAGATTGAAGACCTTAGTGCAAAGCTTGTTGCTCAAGATGAGAGGATCAAAGAGTTGGAAGGAAAATCAACTCCAACAAGGCAATATGTGAGATCCGCACACCGTTCTTCTTTCCTTGGTGGCACAAGTGGCTAGAAAGCTTCATGAGGTATAATTTCTTACTCTTTCCCTTTGGCTTCATATCATGTCAAAAAGGGGGAGAAATATGAGAAACACATGGGAGATATCTAGCTTACTTAGCCTTATGTTAGTTGTTTTTGTATATTTGGTATCTAGCTTGAACTATATGGCATGTAATATTTTTTGTTGAATCTTGGCTTAGAATATATTGATGGATAGTATGTATTAAGGGGGAGCATACTTGATCCATTTGAACTTATATGCTATTATTTTCTTGCCTATGATTGGATACTTGGATATTGCCATACTTGGTGTCTCTTGGATATTCTTGTGCTTTCAAGTTTTTTTTTAGGTGATATCAAGAGAAGACCAAGATGAAGTTCAAGACTTGATTTATAATTTGTGTCTATATGTGTAACTCATTGTACTCATTGTGACCAAATTTTCTTTGTAATTGTTTTAGTGTTTGTTTAGGGGTTTTGACATGGAATTTGCCAAAGGGGGAGATTGTTAGGTTGATAATTAGTGTTGGCATTAATTCCATATCAAAACGTGTTTTACTTGTAATGTTTAGTGGTTAGTAAATGAAGGATTTCGAAGACGAAGGACGTCTCAACCATTATTCGTTCAAGTTGCCGGCTTTTAAGAGTTTCGGACATTATCGGTCTACAAAGGTATACATGACCTCTTATCTCTTACAAGGCTAGGCACACACCCACACATATCATTTTTGTGTGTCCCTTCATGATTTTATTTCATTTACATTTCACTTTCACACACTTGGCAAAATATGCTCATGCATTCACATTTAGTTAATAAACTTTGTGTTTTGCATTTTCTAGGACTATGTCCGGAAACTAGCATATGTGTGTGTATTTGTGTTTATATGTTTCCGTATTTTGTGTTTAGGACTTGAACATGTTCTTATTCAATGCCTTATTGAGTTCCGGTCGTTTCGGTTACTCATTCATAAGGTTTCGAGTCCAAACGTGTTGACTATGCCACTTTACGTTCTCTTACGTTGTGTTGACTTCATCGATGATTTCCGAGATGATTTCTCAACCGTTTTTCAAAGTTGTATAGTCGTTTTTGTGTGTGAGAGAGTCACGGTTCGTAATCCGAAAACGGATTCGAATTCGGAGTTCGGACGCTCGAGATACGGGCCGACGAACCGAGAGTGCGCGGGAGAGGACAGCCCAGGCCGTGGGCCACATGGGCTGGCCGTGGTTGAGGCCGTGGGCCCCACGGCCTGGAGCCCCTTCTGCTCCCGTGTGGGCCACGCGCCCCCCACGGCCTGGGGGTGACGTGGCACCACATGATTGGTCGAAATGTTCTCTCTCTCTCCTCCTATTTCTTCCCTCTCTCTCTCATTTTGAATTTCCAAGCAAAAATTTCAGAATTCCCGTATACACTTCTCTCCAATTTTTCCAAACTTCAAAACACCATATCTTCCTCATCCGGAGTCGGATTTGAGTGATTCAAGTTGGAGAGTGTTCGTATTTGAGTCCTCTAACATCTCCAAGTGATTTGGTGGCTGATTGATCGTGATTTCAAGTGGTTGGACACTGAAATTCGTACCAGCTGCAGAACTTCGAGGTTTGAGTCTCAACTTTGGGATTTCTTGTTATTTCACCTTCCATTTGCTTGGGGTTTCTTCTTCTATATATATGTTATTGTTTTATGAAAGCTATTTGAAAAGGTAGCTTGATTATCATTCCAATTGAAACTCAATTTGTGGACTTATGTTGACTAGATTTTATGATTCTAGGTTTTACATTTGTTTGTGAGTTGTATTGTGATTAGAATGGCATCTTAGGTTGTTTGATACTTAATTGAATTAATTTTGTGTTAAAATGACTTTGAGATTTGATTTGGTCCTTTGATTGAAGAAATCAAGGATTTGTGTATTTGTTTGTGATTTAGAGAATATAGGTTTTGATTGATGTAAATCTCAAAACCTTGCTCTATATTTTTGTCTAGTATATTGATTGATTTTAATCTCATATATCTAGACTTTGATTGTATATTGATAGCATCTTGAATTAGGACTTAATGAACATTTTGTGATTCAAGTGTTATATGTGTGAATGAGACTTTGAGTATATGTGTTAGGTGTTTCACATGCTTAGGTTTCTATTCATGGATTTTTGCATCTAGACTTGATTAATTGTGTTTTCACATGTTTAGGTCTATTTGTGCCATAGAATGTATTGATCACATGTTCTATGTTGAAATGAATGTTTGCATCATTTGCATTCACATGATCACACTAGGAAGTCCTTGTAAAAGGCATGAAGTCTTGGTTAGAGTCGGGATGACTCGGATAGCCAAGCAAGAAGTCTTGCCTAGAGTCGGGATGACTCGGATAGGTAAGCAAGAAGTCATGGCTAGAGTCGGGAGGACTCGGATAGTCATGCATGGGAGGCTCCCTAGAGGCAAGAGTGCCTTGGATAGGGAGTTGGCTAACATATTGGTAGGCCTAGGCGTATGGTTAGACATAGACTCCGATAGAGCGGGGTACACGGGATGTGTATGCACTCTTGAGGAATTTCTAATCTACCATCGATGTTGGTTGAGTGTGTTGTCCAATATATGGTGGTTCCGCATCATTGAGGGATTTCATACTTTCCAATAGGGTTGGGTAGGCTTAGACTTCACTAGGTTGGGTGAGCTAAAGATTGGTCACTTTGTGAATGTTCTATGTTTACTTTCCAATAATATAGTACCCAATGGTTGTAATTCAACCCGTGGATGTTTCCTCCTTGGAGGTTTTACCACGTTAAAAAATCCCTTGTGTTAATTCTTTCTATCTCTTCTCTTATATTTTAATTGTATATTTTATTGTCTTGATTCATAATATTCACTTGTGATGTATATTGAACCAAGTCTTTGTATAGTGTGATTAGTGTATTCATTCTATAGATCAATTTGTATCTTTGATTCTTTTGTATATTGTAATATTTGTTTAGTGACATTTTGCTCACTCTTGTAACACATTGAACATCTTATGAAATACAAGTTTATTTTGTTGTTATGATTATTTGATATTTTACCTCACATGACTTGTTGATATACTTAGACATTTCAATTATGATTGTGTCATCATATTGTCTATGTATGTCTATCTTGGATTATAGTGTTGTGTGTAAGGCTACCTTGAGGGACAAACGGATGTTTGTTCAAGGGTTTGAAAAAAGGTGTAAAAACCTATTCACCCCCCCCTCTAGGTATGCTTTAAGCAATTTAACTTCGTTTGTGTACATTCAATTGCACTCTTAAATAAAGATGGAATAAGTAAATATTCTCATTTATACCCTAGACAATCTTATTGGAGATGGTGTATCCTCGTGAAGAATATCAGTAATCGCCAAGAGCTCATAGACCGCCTATAGCTCTCCAAGTTACCATATTTACTCATATGACCACATTTTGAACTTGGATATTTTGACTTGTCCAGAAGCCATGTTTCAATAGACTCTATCGAAAACTTAACGTTAAGATTCAATATCCAATACCTCAAAACATCCATATGATGATATTCTACTCTCATTTAATAAATGGAGCCATGATGTCCATTTCTATAAATGAAGTCCTCTATCGATTAACAAATGAATACCACCAAACTATCGAGGATAGACTATGTTATATAATCGTACTCATTGATAACTCAAATGATACCACTTGCAACCATAAGTCCATCATTTATCTCAAGATTAAAATAGACTCTTCGATTGTCCTGATAATGAAAAGTCTATTATCTATTGACGGTTCTAGATAAAGTATTTCATTGTGATCCAGTTCAATGCACCCAGTGCACTAGATTCTTTTACTCGAAGACCCTCCGATGAATTTAGACTCATCATAACACATTTGATCCCACTCAAATGTTAGTAAAAGAATTCTACAACTTTAACAAGATAAAGGTGCCCAACCTTTAACTTAAGTTATGAACATTATTCAAGACTAACTAAAGAACTGTGTCTACCACATACATATCCAGATGTACGAACAATTCTTCTTTTCTCATAGTCTTTTGACCTTATGATTATTTACTTTTGACAATTATAATATTCAAACTATAAATGCTATAAGATTTGTTAAACCAGAAATCGCATTATTAATATGAATAGATTGTTAAAAACACTATTACACTCTTGCTATTGAGCATAATTCTAACAATCTCCCACTTGCGCTATAGCAAATGTGTCATATCTCTCATTTCCATGTACCCCTATATACAATTTCCCTTAAAAGATGATACTTCCTTTCAATGTGTTTTCCTCTCTTACGACTTCTTGGTTCTTTCGAATTAGCCACTGCTCCACTGTTATCACAGTAGATAGTGTTCTGCTTATTCGTATTGGGAACCACTTCCAAGTCAATCAAGAATTGGCGGAGCCAAACAGCCTCTTTGGAAGCTTCGTATGCAGCAACATACTTAGCTTCTATGGTGGAATCAGCAATACAAGATTGCTTGATACTCCTCCATATGACTGTTCCTCTTCCAACAGTAAACACAGATCCTGATGTGGATTTTCTGGTAGTCAGAATCTGACTGGAAATCAGAATCTGTATACCCAACGGGAATAAAATCCCCTCCTAAGTATACAAGCATATTATCTCTCGTTCTCCTGAGATACTTAAAAATATGCTTGACTGCCGTCCAGTGATCAGGACCAGGTTTCGATTGAAACCTGCTAACTATGACCACAACAAAACAAATATCTGGTCTAGTGCAGAGCATTGTATACACGAGACTTCCAACTGCCGAGGCATTTGGAATCCTACTCATGAATTGCTCTTCATGCTCATTCTTAGGAACTTGTTCTTTAGAAAGTTTGATTCCATTTCTGAAAAGTAACATACCTTTCTTAGAATCTGACATGGAAAATCTAGACAAGATTTTTTCTATGTATGAAGCTTGGGATAGTGCAATTGTTCTATTCTTTCTATCCCTTATTACTTGGATACCAAGAATATAACTTGCTTCTCCTAAGTCCTTCATATCAAATTGTTTTGCTAACCATTCTTTCACTGATGTCAATACACCTACATCGTTTCCGATGAGTAGTATATCATCAACATAAAGAATTTAGGAAAACCAACTTGTCACCATTAATCCTTTTGCATACAAAAGGTTCGTCACAACTTGATCGAACCTTATGTTCCAGGATCAAAATGCTTACTTTAATCCATATTTGGATTTTTGCAACTTGCATTGCCTTTTGCCAATGGCGACAATCAACATCCTCCATTGCTTACCTATACGTGTAGGGATCATCGTCGTCCGGGAGATTCTCCATTGATTCTCCTAGACCGATGTATCTCTCGGGTTGATTTCTAACCCTCCCACTACGACGAGGTATGGTAGGTTGTTGATTTTGTGATGGTGCGGAACTTACAATTGGGCTAGATTGTGTAACCTCTTGTGGAATTGTATCTCCTGACTTCTCATTCAGGACAATTCTACTTGTAGGTACAAAATCATTCATATAGTCCTTTTCCAGAAATTTAGCATTTGTTGAAACAAATACTTTAAGATCTGAAGGACTATAGAAATAATATCCCTTAGTTTCTTTTGGATACCCCACAAATATACATGTTTCCGAACGGGACTCCATCTTTTCTGTCTTTCCTTTTAACACATGCGCAGGACAACCAAATATCCTTAAGTGTTGTAAACTAGGCTTTCACCCAGTCCACAAATCATGCGGTGTTTGAGGAACCGACTTAGATGGTACATCGTTTAGAATGTATATTGCAGTTTGTAAAGCATATCCCCAGAAAGAAATATGAAGCGTTGAATAACTCAACATAGACCTAACCATGTCTAAAAGAGTTCTATTTCTCCTTTCTGCCACCCCATATTGTTGAGGTGTACCTGGTGCAAAAAACTGAGATATAATTCCATTATCAATAAGATATTGCTGAAACTCACCAGATAGATATTCTTCACCACAATCAGATCTCAAGATTTTTATGTGTTTCTCTAGCTGATTTTCCACTTCAGCTTTAAATGCTTTGAACATGTCAAAAGCATCAGACTTATGTCTCATGAGATATACATAGCCAAATCTCGAGTAATCATCTGTGAAAGTGATGAAGTACTCATATCCACCTTTAGCTTGAATGCTCATAGGACCATATACATCAGTATGCATTAATCCTAAACATTCAGTGGCTCTTGTGCCTTTGGTCCTGAACGACTTTTTGGTCATTTTACCTTCCAAACAAGATTCACAAGTTGGTAGATCATCAACCTTTAAGTCACTTAAAAGTCCATCACTAACCAATCTTTTAATCCTATTAAGGTTATTATGACCTAGGCGTAAATGGCATAGGTAGGTTTCATCTTATGATAATTTTACTCTTTTATGGTTAGGTTGCGTTAATTCTGTGTCTAACAAGTGAGAGTGAAAGTACACAAACAAAGTTAAATTGCTTAAAGCATACCTAGAGAGGGGGGGGGGGGGGGGGGGGGGGGGGGTGAATAGGTTTTTACACCTTTTTCAAACCCTTGAACAAACTTTCGTTTGTCCCTCAAGGTAGCCTTACACACAACACAATAAGCCAAGGTAGACATACATAGACAATACTATAATACAATCATAAGAGCAAAGTCTAAGCATATCAACAAGTTATGTGAGGTATAAGAACAAATAAACATAATAACAAAATAAGCTTGTATTTCATAAGATGTTCAATGTGTTACAAGAGTGAACAAAATGTCACTAAACAAAAATTACAATATACAAAAGAATCAAAGATACAAATTGATCTATAGAATGAATTCACTAATCACACTATACAAAGACTTGCTTCACAATACATCACATGTGGATATTATGAATCAAGACAATAAAATATACAATTAAAATATAAGAGAAAGAGATAGGAAGAATTAACACAAAGGATTTTTTAACGTGGTAAAACCTCCAAGGAGGAAACATCCACGGGTTGAACTACAACCATTGGGTACTATATTATTGGAAAGTAAACATAGAACATTCACAAAGTGACTAATCTTTAGCTCACCCAACCTAGTGAAGTCTAAGCCTACCCAACCCTATTGGAAAGTGTGAAATCCCTCAATGATGCGAAACCACCATATATTGGACACAACACACAACCAACATCGATGGTAGATTAGAAATTCCTCAAGAGTGCATACACCTCCCGTGTACCCCGCTCTATCGGACTCTATGTCTAACCATACGTCTAGGCCTACCAATACAATAGCCAACTCCCTATCTAAGGCACTCTTGCCTCTAGGGAGCCTCCCATGCATGACTATCTGAGTCCTCCCGACTCTAGCCATGACTCCTTGCTTACCTATCCGAGTCATCCCGACTCTATGCAAGACTTCTTGCTTGGCTATCCGAGTCGCCCCGACTCTAACCAAGACTTCATGCCTTTTACAAGGACTTCTTAGTGTGATCATGTGAATGCAAATGATGCAAACATTCAATACAACATAGAACATGTGATCAATACATTCTATGGCACAAATAGACCTAAACATGTGATATCACAAATAATCAAGTCTAGATGCAAAAATACATGAATAGAAACCTAAGCATGTGAAACACCTAACACATACACTTAAAGTCTCATTCACACACATAACACTTGAATCACAATATGTTCATGAAGTACAAATTCAAGATGCTATCAATATACAATTAAATGCTAGATATATGAGATTAAAATCAATCAATATACTAGACAAAAATATAGAGCAAGGTTTTGAGATTTACATCAATCAAAACCTATATTCTCTAAATCACAAACAAATACACAAATCCTAGATTTTATCAATCAAAGGATCAAATCAAATCTCAAGGTCATTTTAACACAAAATTAATTCAATTAAGTTCCAAACAACCTAAGATGCCATTCTAATCACAATACAACTCACAAACATATGTAAAACCTAGAATCATAGAATCTAGTCAACATTAGTCCACAAATTGAGTTTCAATTAGAATGATAATCAAGTTATCTTTCCTAATAGCTTTTACCAAACATAAACATAGATATAGAAGAAGAAACCCCAAGCAAATGGAAGGTCAAAAAACAAGAAATCCCAAAGTTGAGACTAATACCTCGGATTTTGCAGCTGGTTCGGAAATCAATGTTCAACCACTGGAAATCACGATCAAACAGCCACCAAACCACTTGGATATTTTAGAGGACTCAAATACGAACACTCTCCAACTTGAATCACTCAAATCCGACTCCGGATGAGGAAGATATGGTGTTTTGAAAATCTGAAAATGCTGGAGAGAGAGCTTACGGGAAAACTGAATTGTTTCTTCTTTGTTTTCAAAATGGAGAGAGAGAGGGAAGAAATAGGAGGAGAGAGAGAGGGTTTTTCGGCCAACCAAGTGGTGCCACATCACCCCCTGGCCGTGGGGGGCGCGTGGCCCACACGGGAGCAGAGAGTGCTCCAGGCCGTGGGGCCCACGGCCTCATCAATGGCCAGCCCATGTGGCCCACGGCCTGGGCTGTCCTCTCGTGCGCTCCCTCAGTACGTCGGCCTGTATCTTGGGCGTCCGAACTCCGATTTTGAATCCGTTTCTGGATTACAAACCGTGACTCTCTCACGCACAACTAAAACTATACAACTTTGAAAAACGGTTGAGAAATCATCTCGGAAATCATCGATGAAGTCAACTCAACGAAAGAGAATGAAAAGTAGCATAGTCAACTTTTTTGGACTCGAAACCTTATGAATGAGTAACCGAAATGACTGGAACTCAATAAGACATTAAATAAGAACATGTTCAAGTCCTAAACATAAAATACGGAAACATACAAACATAAAGACACACACATATGCTAGTTTCCGGACATAGTCCTAGAAAATGCAAAACACAAAGTTTATTAACTAAATGTGAATGCATGAGCATATTTTGTCAAGTGTGTGAAAGTGATATGTAAATGAAATTTAATCATGAAGGAACACACAAGAATGATATGTGTGAGTGTGTGCCTAGCCTTGTAAGAGATAAGAGGTCTTTGAATACCTTTGTCGACCAATAATGCCCGAATCTCTTAAAAGCCGGCTTCTTGAATGAGTTGTGGTTGAGACGACCTTCGTCTTCAAAATTCTTCAATTACTAACCAGTAAACATTACAAGATAAACACATTTTGATATGGAATTAATGCCAACACTAATTATCAACCTTACAGAGAGATATTTCTATGTAAATAGAATAGACCATTTTCCAATGTACCTTTACAAACAAATTTGTCATCTTTACTAATAATAAAAAAATTTATTAAAAGTAACCGAATATTCAAATTTATTTAAACAAGAGACTGAAATTAAATTTGTCTTGAATTGAGGTACATAATAAATGTCTATCAAATCTAAATGCCTACTAGAATCAAGATTAACTCTAATATCTCCCACTGCACTAGCAGACACCAACGCTCTGTTGCCTAAACGCAAGTTGATTTCATTCTTACTCAGCCTTCTCCTTTCTTGAAACCCCCATAAGGAATAACAAACATGATTATTGGCTACTGAGTCTACGATCCAAGAATCTGTAGAATCTGTTAGCAAAAATGTTTCAAGATAATTCACATTACCTTGTTCCTTCTATTCTGAGACTTTGGGCAATTACTTTTCCAATGTCTCTTTTCACCACAAAAGAAGCACTTCTTTTTGATCTTGGTTACTTTCTTAGTCTCCTTCTTGGTAGGCCCAAGTTGCTTTTTCTTCTATTATTCCTTGACCTTCTGACGGGTCTTAACAGTAGCAACTTTACCAACCATATGAATCTCTTCTAGAGACATCATCATATTAGCAGCAGACCCCATTCCTTCATGCTGCTGTTGCAACACGTCGGTGATGGTAGCCATTTGGCCATCTCATTCGAGGTCTTCCACTGCTCATACTCGTCTCTTTGCATCACATTAGATTCATTAGTGGGAGCAGGTGGTTTTTAGGAGTAGTAAGAATAAACTTATGTTTTTCAGCTTGCAGCAACAACCCAATTTTCCTTTTCCATGTGACATAATTATCACTAGTTAAAATATTTATCTTTTAGGATGATCATTAGGGATGGGGTCATGATTTATTAATAAAACAAAATTATATATGAGTAAATAATCATGATAAAGTACTTTCGAATATTTATCTTGATTTAAATAAATAACTCAATCATAAAAATTCAACGGTGATCCAACACCCATAAATGTTACGTCTCCTTTGGGAGTTCGCACCATTTACTAGTTAGACTAGGTCCCACCTAATTGTTAACATAACAACCAGTGTTTTCAATTTTAGCCTTGCAATTTTACTGATAAGAACTCTTGGGAGGATATCAATAGAATTACATTGAGTGTGTTACCAAGATATCGACCCTCAATATTTTCTCTCATGAAAATCACTCCTTGGGGAGTAGATCTCGTTTGAGTCAATTGTCTAGTCTATCCTTGTAAGGAAGTATGTTGCTAAATTCCATTCATGGACGCCCCTTGGGGGGATTACCAATAAATAATAAAGCTCAACTAACCTTGGAGGCCATAGGTGTTGCAAAACACCTTCTCCCACTCAATTATTTAAGGCGTGTGATTAAATCCCATAGAATGATTTACCAAGTTATCTAGATGCCAATTAGATACCTAAATCATTCAATGCATGTTCATACCAAAAGAGATATATGAGTGGCACTCCTATTCTATATGACATGTTGTCATACAATAACAAATATTGTAATATTTACAGAAATAAATAGCCACAATTTTGATCCATCCTAGAAAAACAAGTAAATTACATTTGTTTGGAATACAAAAAAACTCCTTTCTTGGTGAACAAGTCTTCAAGCGGCCACCGATCACTTGTGCGTCCCACGGCTGCCCCTATGGGCGTGCGCACTCCACAACCCCAACAAGGGCTGCCGTGTGCAGCCCACGGCACTTCATGGGGCTGCCGTGCGCAGCCCACAGTCCAACATGCACAGCTGCGTGCAATCTTGCGCGCATGCATGTTGCTATGGTGCGCACGGTCCCAAACTTGTTCCAGTTGCTTCCAATTCTTCAAGTCTTCGAATCTTCGATGCTTGAATGTATTACAACATTATTTAAACAATAAAATACTGCAGTTTTTTTTTATTTTTATTTTTTATTTTTTTATTTTAAACACTGCAGTATTTTAATACAATAAAAACTGCACTAATAAAATAAAAAATACTGCAGTATATTTTAATACATAAAAAACTGCACTTAATTTTAATATGATAAAAAAACTTAGCAACTACCAAGAAGGAAATTGTGACAATAATAGGCCACCCTTCTTGTTACAATTCCGAAACAAAAATACATTGAAATTCTAGGATCAAAATTGAGCAATAACAATTCACTTTATAACAACATATAACATATATAAATCCATACATTCCAATGTAATTATATATGAGAATACCTAGAGTGCCATCTCTTTCTAAACATGCATAATCACAATAAAAAGAAATAGATTCACGTATATATACGTTAATTAATTAAAGGGTACAACCAAGGCTCTGATACCAATTGTAGGGAAAAATACGGTCAACGTAGCAGAAGCGAGACTAAAATCGAGTTTAGTATAGTTCAAAATTTTTCCATAATTTGAACCTTAACCCTTTAAATTAATTAAACATACATATAAAGTAACAAAAAGTAGAATACCTTTTGTCGCGTGATCCGATTGACATTGCGTCGATGGTAATCCATAAGATCTTCCAATCCAATCACGAACGTGAATCATCTAGGAGCGTGGTCTCCCTTCTCTTTGAATTGTGTACCTGAGGATGGATTAACAAAACTTTTTCTTTTTCGTTAGTCACAACAAATTCCAAGAGGCTACAAAGAATGTTCCGGTCACTTTTGAATTCACAATTGTTAGATCGAAACTCGCGTGAACCTTATTCGAAATTGTGCACAAAACCTTTTGATATAAAAGTTACTAGTGCACTATCGAAATAAGAACAAACTTTTCTCTCTTTTCCTCTTGGCCGAATTCTCACACTAATCTAAGAGTTGGATTTTATTTTCTCAAGCAAAAGAAAAATAACTCTCAAGTAAGCATTAGGGTTCTTGAAAATATACAAAGAATATATATATATATGTTTAGTGGCCGCTCAATATTATATATATTTTTGCGCCGCTTACTATATCATATATTTTTGCGCCTATGCCCAATATATATATATATATCAAAATATGCACTTTACTTATATATATACTGCACCGAATACCACTTATATTATATATATATTTATTTATTTCTATAAAGCATATATATATCTATATATATTGAGGCCGAAATCCTTTACCATCTAGGATTTGTGTCTTTTGACTTAAATCCTAATCCTAGGTAGATTTCCTTAGAATTCCAAACCCTAATCCAACTCTTTAGTGTATTTGTGATTATATAAAAGACTTTCTTATTTGACTAGATAAATAAATCCCTTATTTATCTACTTACTAAATAAAGTCTTTTATTTTATTTATACTACCACAATAGTATACTACTAAGAAACATATTTCCTAGTCAGAAAAAGATTTTGATTTTTAATTAAATAATTAATTAATCAATTAATTAATTTCCATTTAATCAAATAATAAAAATAAAACAATATAATATCATATATATATCTCGGCCATGTGCCATATATATTAATATATCTATATATTGTTTTTCTATTTTATTAAATCCATTGGACCTTAATAAAAGGCCCACATGTGAACTAGACCCATTCTTACTAAAAGAAACAAGTCCACATGCCTTAATACAATTCTAGATGGACCCATAAATTAGTCCGGTAGAATATATCAAGTGATTCATGCAAGTCTGTGTGGATTGGGGATCTTGGCAGGCCTATCTAAATTTAAGCTCCAATAGACATAACCCAATCACAATCAACAAATGATTCACTTAGGTTCAATCTATTAATTTTAGTTCATTCCACTAAAGAACTAAAATTGCACTCTTAAATAAAGATGGAATAAGTAAATATTCTCATTCATACCCTAGACAATCTTATTGGAGATGGTGTATCCTCGTGAAGAATATCAGTAATCGCCAAGAGCTCATAGACCGCCTATAGCTCTCCAAGTTACCATATTTACTCATATGACCACATTTTGAACTTGGATATTTTGACTTGTCCAGAAGCCATGTTTCAGTAGACTCTATCGAAAACTTAACGTTAAGATTCAATATCCAATACCTCAAAACATCCATATGATGATATTCTACTCTCATTTAATAAATGGAGCCACGATGTCCATTTCTATAAATGAAGTCCTCTATCGATTAACAAATGAATACCACCAAACTATCGAGGATAGACTATGTTATATAATCGTACTCATTGATAACTCAAATGATACCACTTGCAACCATAAGTCCATCATTTATCTTAAGATTAAGATAGACTCTCCGATTGTCCTGATAATGAAAAGACTATTATCTATTGACGGTTCTAGATAAAGTATTTCATTGTGATCCAGTTCAATGCACCGAGTGCAATAGATTCTTTTACTCGAAGACCCTCCGATGAATTTAGACTCATCATAACACATTTGATCCCACTCAAATGCTAGTAAAAGAATTCTACAACTTTAACAAGATAAAGGTGCCTAACCTTTAACTTAAGTTGTGAACATTATTCAAGACTAACTAAAGAACTGTGTCTGCCATATACATATCCAGATGTACGAACAATTCTTCTTTTCTCATAGTCTTTTGACCTTATGATTATTTACTTTTGACAATTATAATATTCAAACTATAAATGCTATAAGATTTGTTAAACCAGAAATCACATTATTAATATGAATATATTGTCAAAACACTATTACACTCTTGCTATTGAGCATAATTCTAACACACTCATACCGGGATTAGATAGGTGTGTGATTACTTCCGGGATTAGGTTGTAATCGTTTTACACATTTAGTGGATTCGAGGTTAGAGTGTGGCTTACTTACTAGCCCGTGGTTTTTCCCGTGAGGGTTTCCACGTAAAAATCAAGTGTTATTTAATTTCCGCATTTTATACTTGATTTGTTGCTTTATCTATTTAGGGGTAATTTCGTAATTTTGACTTAATACTAAAAATTGGGTAATAAGCTTAAAATCTATTCACCCCCTCTCTAGATAGTTTTCTACACACCGTGTTATAATTTGTTTCACCAAGGAACTTTCCTCCTGCTACCCCGAAAGCGCACTTAGTCGGATTTAGTCTCATATGATTCTCTCTTATCACTTGGAAAGTCTGGCGTAAGTCTTCAGGGTGTTGGTTGGCCATCTGAGACTTGGTGATCATGTCGTCTATGTATACTTCCATAGACCTTCCTATCTGTTGCTTGAATAACTTGTTCACCAGACGTTGGTAAGTAGCTCCAGCATTTTTGAGGCCAAACGGCATAACCTTGTAGCAGTAAAGGCCTTGTTTAGTGATGAAGCTAGTCTTGTTTTGATCAGCTGGATACATCATGATCTGGTTGTATCCCGAGAAAGCATCCATAAAGCTTAGAAGCTTATTTCCTACAGTAGAATCAATCAGCTGGTCGATTTTAGGAAGAGGGAAGCTGTCCTTTGGGCAAGCTCGATTGAGGTCAGTATAGTCCACACACATACGCCACTTCCCGTTAGCTTTGGTTACCATGACCACATTGGTAATCCATTCGAGGTAGCGGGATTCCCTGATGAATCTGCCTTTCAAGAGTTTATCCACCTCTTCCTGTACCGCGGCATTCTGCTCGGCGTTGAAATGTCTCCACTTCTATTTAACGGGCATGAAAGTAGCATCTACAGCCAACCGATGAACTGCCAGGTTGAGAGGGATACCTGGCATTTCCTCATGACTCCAGGCGAAAATGTCGTTATACTCTTCAAGAAGTTTTACCAGATTCCCTCTAACCCCGTGATCCAGCGCACCTTCTATCTTCACTACTTTAGTTCGGTCTCCCTTTCTGATCTAGATTTCTTCTAATTGCTCCGCGGGGTGCCCACCAATCCATCCTCGTTCCTCCTCTTCTGCTTCTTCTATAATCATATCTGGTACCACTTCTTCTTCTAAGATATAGTGATCCGGCTTTGGAATCCTGTGGCCCGGTTCACTAGTAACATGGGCGTATTGCTTGGCTAATGCGGTAGGGTTAGTAGACACTGCATAACAGGTGCGAGCTGCTTGTTGATCCCCCCTGACTTTTCCTACCTTGGTTCCAACCGGGAACTTCAGTACGTTGTGATAAATTGATAGGACTCCTCTAATTCCTGATAGGAAAGGTCTTCCCAGGATTGCATTGTAGGCGGACGGGGTATCAACCACTATGAACTCTGTCATGATATTCTGCTGAAGGGGGGCTTCTCCAATTATCACCGGTAAAATGTGAGTTCCCACTGGCATCACAGAATCTCCTGTGAAACCATACAAATGTGTGGTGCAGCTGTTGTAGTAAGGGTTCTTCAGGTTGAGCTTCTCCAACGCTCATTTGAACAAAATATCCACACTGCTCCCGATATCTATCAAGATATGGTGAACCCGGCAGTTGGCAATCTGTACCGTGATCACCATTGGATCATCATGGGGTTGTACTGTGTTGTAGGCATCATCCTCGGTGAAAATGATCTGAGTAGAGCGAGGATATTCTTGAGATCCTCTAGAGACCCGGAGTACATCCTATCCAGTGGTGAGTCTTAGGATCTTCCTAGCATGGTTCTTCCTAGCATGGTTCTTCCTTGAATTGTTAGAAGTCCCTACTAGTGTTGGGCCTCCATTGATAGTGTGAATGACCTGAATTTGCTGCATCAAATCCTTCCCTTCGTCCTTTCTCCTCTCTTCCGCATCTCGCATTTCCCCTTGCAGTTCCTTCCTTGCCTTGATGCTATCCCGTACCTATTGCAAAAATTCAACCAAGAGCCCTCCTCTTACCAGTCCCTTGATCTGGCTGCGGAGACTGTAGCATTCGGATGTGTTGTGTCTGACAACCTCATGAAAATCACAGTATTTATAACGATTTCTTTAACCAGCTGGGACCTTCATTGGACCTGGATTCCTGAGCAAGCCCTTATCGCGAATAGCCAGGTATATGGTCTCTCAGGGGGCATTGAGGGGAGTGTAGTGGTTGTACCAGTCCTCCTCACTTGCTACCCGGGCTACTTCTCTTAGAGGAGGTGTTGTTCGGGGAGGAGTTCTTCTCATCGGGTATCTTTCCCGGTACTGGGGATGAGGTGGCTTATAAGTCGATCGGTTTGGAGGATGGTTCTGAAACTTCTTTGCAGGTGTCGACTTTGGAGACTGCTTCTTAGGTCGCTTAGTTGTTCAGGCTTCATCATGTTCAACCTTGACTCAGAGTTGCTCATCTATGTCCACCTGCTCCAGTGCCCTGTCATAAGCCTCCTGGTAGGTCTCAGGCGGATGCTTGGCAAATGACCGGAACAATCTGTCGGCCCACAGGTTCCTTCTGAAATTCGCCAAGGTTTCCTTCTCAGTAAATACTCCCATCTGGATCACTTTCTTGTGGAACTTTTCTACATAAGACCTCAGCGTTTCACCTCGCTCCTGGATTGCATACTACAGTAGGACGGGGTCCTTGGGGAGAGGCTTGATCCCTTAAAATTGAGCACATAAATCTGTAGTAAGCTTTATAAAAGAATCCACACTACCTGGAGGTAATTTTCTGAACTAAGTCTTCACACAGTCGATTAGAGTGGAAGGGAACATTCTGCACATAGCTGACCGGGTGGCATTCTGAATTTCCATCTGGTGAACAAAGCTCTCCATATGACTCACGGGATCCTCTGATCCGGAATACTTCTTGGTGAGCATCTTGAATTTGGGGGGTAACTCTGCTTCTCTAATCCTTCTAGAGAAAGGTGCATTCATCTCCCCCAAGGGGTTTTTCCGGGTACCCTGGTGTTTCCCTTTCCTTAACTCCTCGAGTTCCTTTGCCATCTTGGCCATCTGATTCTCAAGGCATTTGGATCCGTTATGCCTGGATCGGGCTACTGAACCTTCGTTGTCTGAAGTTTCTGACTCCACAATTGGTTCCTTATGCTCTTCTTTCTAAGGTCAGGTACCCTGCTGGATCTTCTTGGGTCCAGTGCTGCCACCTGTATCGGGCTAAGGATTCTTATTCTCTGCTACCGGTCTAGTTGTTGGCTAGATCCTTCTAGGAGAGATGTCGAAAGCTGATTTCACCTATCGAGGTCTAAGATCTCCAGGATAATCAGGCACCAGTAGTGATGGCCCGAGTCTGTCAAAGACCGGTATTCGGGTACTTGGTCTAGCTCCTTCTACAAGTCTGGGTGCTTCAAAAGGTATTCCTTAGGCAATCATCCGGAGACGAATGCTCTCCACATAAGCAGCAGCATGTTGTTCCATGGCATCCTGATTTACCTTTGGGACCAAGGGGTCTTGCGGCGCGGAGCCGATATTAGGTGGCGGAATCGGTACCGGGATCTGGCTTTATGTTCCCTTCCTTTTCCTTTGATTTCTTTGGGTGGAAGCGAGGGAATGGGGCCCTAAGGTGGCGGGCTGCCCTTGAGAGGATCAGAGCCTCATCTTCTACTTCTTATGGGTAGAACTTGGTGGTTTTATTAAAGGTGGAGAGTTGGTTCCCACAGACGGTGCCAAAAGTGTTAACCGAAAATTATCACTGAGATGATTTTCTCAATTAACAATTCAAGGGACCGAGATCGCGATAGATATCGATCGGAGGGGTATCACGTAGTTCGATACCTTTAGCTTCCTAGAGATTCAATAAAAATGGTGTATTGATAGTAGTTAGAAAAAGGTTCACGTAAACAATAGATCGAATATATAACTCATATTATTGATAGCGAATACATGGTGGGGTTACAATGAAGATCTATCCTGGCTATGGTTATGAGAAAAATAAACTTAATCGGCGATGGCGATGAAGCTCTCGTGCATGTTGATAAGTGGAAAAGTATCAAGTAGGGTTCCCTCCCCTTTTCTCTGCGATCATACGATGAATATATAGGTCCGTTTCTTGCCCTGCAATCTTAGAACTTCGGTCTAGGGTTTTAGCAATTTACGGGTCTTTCCTTAGCGATCAACGAATTCGTTAGGGAATTTGATCCCTAAAATCAAGTGATTCCCTTTTCGACGGATTGAGTGGGAGTTGACTCCCATTTCAAATAGGATTAAGTGTGGCAGGAATGAATGTATTATTCTGTCTCAAATGATGGCGTTTAGTGCTTGCCCTTCTACTTGGTTTGCTGTTCAAGGCACCTGCTTTTGTTTTAGGCGGGGTCAGAGCACTGGGATTTTTGTATTAACATGTGGCCGTTTATTCACCAGGTGCCTATCACTAGCTTTTAATGGACCGGGATACTCTAGTACCTTGTGTTAGGTTGATAATTAGTGTTGGCATTAATTCCATATCAAAACATGTTTTACTTGTAATGTTTAGTGGTTAGTAAATGAAGGATTTCGAAGACGAAGGACGTCTCAACCATTATTCGTTCAAGTTGCCGGCTTTTAAGAGTTTCGGACATTATCGGTCTACGAAGGTATTCAAAGACCTCTTATCTCTTACAAGGCTAGGCACACACTCACACATATCATTCTTGTGTGTCCCTTCATGATTTTATTTCATTTACATTTCACTTTCACACACTTGGCAAAATATGCTCATGCATTCACATTTAGTTAATAAACTTTGTGTTTTGCATTTTCTAGGACTATGTCCGGAAACTAGCATATGTGTGTGTATTTGTGTTCGTATGTTTCCGTATTTTGTGTTTAGGACTTGAACATGTTCTTATTCAATGCCTTATTGAGTTCCGGTCGTTTCGGTTACTCATTCATAAGGTTTCGAATCCAAACGTGTTGACTATGCCACTTTACATTCTCTTACGTTGTGTTGACTTCATCGATGATTTCCGAGATGATTTCTCAACCGTTTTTCAAAGTTGTATAGTCGTTTTCGTGCGTGAGAGAGTCACGGTTCATAATCCAAAAACGGATTCGAATTCGGAGTTCGAACGCTCGAGATACGGGCCGATGAACCGAGGGTGCGCGGGAGAGGACAGCCCAGGCCGTGGGCCACATGGGCTGGCCGTGGTTGAGGCCGTGGGCCCCACGGCCTGGAGCACCTTCTGCTCCCGTGTGGGCCACGCGCCCCCCACGGCCTGGGGGTGACATGGCACCACGTGATTGGTCGAAAACTCCCTTCTCTCTCCTCCTATTTCTTCCCTCTCTCTCTCATTTTGAATTTCCAAGAAGAAAAATCAAGTTTTCCCGTCAGCCCTCTCCTCTGAATTTTCAGATTTTCGAAACACCATATCTTCCTCATCCGGAGTCGGATTTGAGTGATTCAAGTTGGAGAGTGTTCGTATTTGAGTCCTCTAACATCTCCAAGTGGTTTGGTAGCTGTTTGATCGTGATTTCCAGTGGTTGATCACTGAATTCCGAACCAGCTTCAAAATCCGAGGTAATGGTCTCATCTTAGGGATTTCTTGTTATTTGACCTTCCAAATGCTTGGGGTTTCTTCTTCTATATCTATGTTATTGTTTTATGAAAGCTATTTGAAAAGGTAGCTTGATTATCATTCCAATTGAAACTCAATTTGTGGACTTATGTTGACTAGATTTTATAATTCTAGGTTTTACATTTGTTTGTGAGTTGTATTGTGATTAGAATGGCATCTTAGGTTGTTTGATACTTAATTGAATTAATTTTGTGTTAAAATGACTTTGAGATTTGATTTGGTCCTTTGATTGAAGAAATCAAGGATTTGTGTATTTGTTTGTGATTTAGAGAATATAGGTTTTGATTGATGTAAATCTCAAAACCTTGCTCTATATTTTTTTGTCTAGTATATTGATTGATTTTAATCTCATATATCTAGCCTTTGATTGTATATCGATAGCATCTTGAATTAGGACTTAATGAACATTTTGTGATTCAAGTGTTATGTGTGTGAATGAGACTTTGAGTGTATGTGTTAGGTGTTTCACATGCTTAGGTTTCTATTCATGTATTTTTGCATCTAGACTTGATTAATTGTGTTTTCACATGTTTAGGTCTATTTGTGCCATAGAATGTATTGATCACATGTTCTATGTTGAAATGAATGTTTGCATCATTTGCATTCACATGATCACACTAGGAAGTCCTTGTAAAAGGCATGAAGTCTTGGTTAGAGTCGGGATGACTCGGATAGCCAAGTAAGAAGACTTGCCTAGAGTCGGGATGACTCGGATAGGTAAGCAAGGAGTCATGGCTAGAGTCGGGAGGACTCGGATAGTCATGCATGGGAGGCTCCCTAGAGGCAAGAGTGCCTTGGATAGGGAGTTGGCTAACATATTGGTAGGCCTAGGCGTATGGTTAGACATAGACTCCGATAGAGCGAGGTACACGGGATGTGTATGCACTCTTGAGGAATTTCTAATCTTCCATCGATGTTGGTTGAGTGTGTTGTCCAATATATGGTGGTTCCGCATCATTGAGGGATTTCATACTTTCCAATAGGGTTGGGTAGGCTTAGACTTCACTAGGTTGGGTGAGCTAAAGATTGGTCACTTTGTGAATGTTCTATGTTTACTTTCCAGTAATATAGTACCCAATGGTTGTAGTTCAACCCGTGGATGTTTCCTCCTTGGAGGTTTTACCACGTTAAAAAAATCCCTTGTGTTAATTCTTTCTATCTCTTCTCTTATATTTTAATTGTATATTTTATTGTCTTGATTCATAATATTCACTTGTGATGTATTGTGAACCAAGTCTTTGTATAGTGTGATTAGTGTATTCATTCTATAGATCAATTTGTATCTTTGATTATTTTGTATATTGTAATATTTGTTTAGTGACATTTTGCTCACTCTTGTAACACATTGAACATCTTATGAAATACAAGCTTATTTTGTTGTTATGTTTATTTGATATTTTACCTCACATGACTTGTTGATATACTTAGACATTTCTCTTATGATTGTGTCATCGTATTGTCTATGTATGTCTACCTTGGCTTATTGTGTTGTGTGTAAGGCTACCTTGAGGGACAAACGGATGTTTGTTCAAGGGTTTGAAAAAGGTGTAAAAACCTATTCACCCCCCCTCTAGGTATGCTTTAAGCAATTTAACTTCGTTTGTGTACATTCACCTTGTCTTCTTCTTGTTTTTTTCTCGAATTATGCTTGAGTGTGTCGGGGTATCGGGGTACTGGGTACCTGGAGGCAGATAGGTACTAGGATCTTGTAACAGTGGAGTTCCTAGAGCTTTGTCTTCGGGGTTTCCTGGTACTTTCTGGGTCCTGGAAGTCTTAGACCTGATTGTGGTGGGTAGAAGTCCGTACCCTGGCCTTTTTGTAGGAAGGTGGGGTATCAGGATACCTCTTCCCTGGTAGCTTTTTACCCCGACTTAATTTTCGAGATTGATGGAAAATTCTTCTTTGATCCTTACCATTTTTGGCGGTTAACAAAAGTGAAAGGTGATGGCCGCCACTTGGAATGGAAGTGATGACTCCGATGAGAGAGATGAATCTTTGGATGATGAAGATGAAGTAGCTAACTTCATAGCCTTTGCCTCCTCCCACAAGAGCAAAGGTGGTAGTGAAGAAGAGGAAGATAGTCAAGAGGAAAATAACTCAAGTGAGGATGACTCCTCATCTAACTCAACAAATGGAAATGTGGAGAGGATGGATGTTCATGACTATATAGTCAAGTTTGAAAGCTCAAAGATGAAGAACAAAAGAGAAATTAGGAGATTGAAGGAAGAAAATCTAGAGCATTCAACACAAGTTAACCACTTAAGTGAACAAGTGGTGGGATCTAAGAAGAATGAAGATAAGCTAAGAGATGAGCTAGCTTTATCTATGTGGCATGAAGAAGGTTTGAAGAGGGAGCTTGAAGAAGCTAAAGGGTCAATGACTAGGATGGCTTCTAGCACCGAAAAACTTGACCACATGTTAAGTGTTGGAAATAGTCTTTGTGACAAGAGAGGTCTTGGGTTTGAAGATGGCAAGAAGACCTCCACTTCTAACAAGACCGTGTTTGTCAAGAGCTTGAGCTACAAAGAAGCTTTACTGGTGCAAACTCCTAGGAAAAAGATTGATCTAGGACAATGCTCACATAGTGCATAAGTGAAGATGGCACCACGAAGGCAACCTCAAGCTCAACCCATAAGAGCTCCTCTGGCCAACTTTCCTCAACAAATGGCTCACCAAGGAAAGAGACCAATCATGCATGCTCAACCAAGGAAGCAAGCTAGATCGGCTTAACAACGAAGAAGTAATGAACTGATTGAACCACAAAGACATGGGAAGGCTTCTATGCATTCACAAGGACATAGTATGATTCCTAACTTCATCCCTACATGTCATTTTTGTGGTATTGATGGTCATATTATGCCAAATTGCTTTCATTACATTAAAATGCGTAGAGTTAAAAACATGATTGAAAAGAAAAAGAGTAGATCCAAGATGCATGTTTCTAAGAAGAATATAACAAATTTGCATGATCTTAGGACATCTAGAGCCAATGTACTAATGACCACTAGGAAAGAAAACGTTTCACCTAGGTGGATTAGAAGAAATGAATACTTTTGCAATGTTGCACAAATTGCCTTGAAGATAAATTCTTCTAATTTTTGGTATTTAGATAGTTGGTGCTCTAGGCACATGACGAGAAACAAAAGTTTTTTGGAGACTCTTGTCATGGAGGAAAGGGGATTTGTCACCTTCGGTGATGGATCTAAAAAGAGAGTTGTAGGGAAATGAACCATCTCCATTCCTAGTTTACCCTCTTTTTCCAATGCTTTATATGTGGATGGCTTGAAAGCCAATTTAATAAGCATTTCTTATCTTAGTGATGAAGGACTCTCTGTATTATTTAGCAAAAATGATTGCTCCCTTCGATTGCCCAATGGACAAACCTTGTTGAAAGGAATGAGATCTAGTGACAATTGTTATTGTCTTGAAGCTAGAGTTGTCTTGTGCAATGTGTCCAAGAATGAGCAATTTGAGTTGTGGCATGAAAGACTTGGCCACATGAACTATTGGGATTTACGAATTTTAGATAAGTTCAATGTTGTGCGTTGCCTTCCCAAGCTTGGGAAGAAAGTCAATGGGACCTTGCCAACAAGGGAAACAAGCCAAGAGCATGCATAAGAAGGGTAAGTATCTCTTTACCAAGGAGCCACTAGAGCTTTTCCACATGGATCTTATGGGTCCCATGCAAATCGAAAGTTTAGGTGGAAAGAGATACATTTTTGTTTGTGTAGATGATTTTTCTAGGTACACATGGACATATTTCCTTAGAGAAAAATCTGAAACTTTTGACAAGTTTAAAATGCTTTACACTAAAATTCAAAATGAAAAAAACTCTAACTATAAAAGTATTAAACGGATTAGAAGTGACCATGGGAGGGAGTTTTAGAATGCCTACTTTGAAAGCTACTGTAATAGCTTAGGCATCTCCCATGAGTTTTCGGCTCCTAGGATATGACGTCGCAAATGCGATACGCGACAGTTCTATAAATTATTGTAAATGGTAGGACGTGCGAGTTTATCCACAAGTGCACAGATCATTACGATCGCGTAGCGGCAAGTACGGTTTGTTCCCACAAGGAGGCGAGGTACCTTAAATTGGTTCTAGTCTTATACAATATATACAAAATATAATTACACTAATTACATGAGCATGAAAGTAAAAGGAGGATGGTGGCAAGTAATAACTAAAAATAAGATTACACTAAGATGGTTTCTATCTAAATTACACTAAGATTGCTTTTATCTAAATTACACTAACTAACTAACTAATTACCAACTAATGCAATGGTCATGCAAGAGTGGTAATGAGAGATGAGATGTTGGGATATTGGCATACAAGTGCAATCACCCAATTAATTAGTTGATTTCTATTAAGCACATAAGATGGTCTAAAACCTTGAATGAAGACCCATACATCAATAGTTATTCATGTATGATCTAAATTGTATTATATGTTAATCAATTAGTTAATTCAATCAACACATACATGAATTGAAGCTCAACCTAGATAACCAACAAATATAATAGATAAAATTACAGATACACCAAATCCCAACATCAATATTTAGTTACACAAACTAGCTAAGGTGAAGTGGGTGTTCTTAGTGAGAGTCTAAGTTATACTAAGCTCTTCTAAGCTAATCTACGCTATTGTAAGCTATTCTAGGCTATTTGTGTGACTTTGGATATTAGGGAGGTGTGTTTTAGGTTTACAAAAGATGTATATATATAGAGGGAAGTATTTAGGCAAGTTTGGACGTGCAAATCTCCTAAGTCGGTCGTCCCTCGCGGGTTTGGATCACTGGCTCGCAGGTTCTTGCTCTCCGACGGAACTCGCGGTGTAATTCTGGAAGTTGGCCACGAGTTCAAGCTCCATGGTCCACAGGATCTTTCTCTTGGCATGAAACCGCGGATTTCAAGCGGGTTTGGCACGTCTGGTTCGCTAGAAGGAAGCCGCTGAACTAAGCTTGCAAGCTTGCATTTCCATGGAAACTTGGAAGAAATGGAGGAGGGGGAAAACCCTTGCATGGAAGACTGGAAATGGGTCCATTGGGACCGGAGGGCCGTGGTGAATCAATCTAGGCTGAGAGACGCCAGAAAAATGGCTGGAAAATGGGCAAAAAATGGTCAGGTTGAAGTCTGGTCTGTCACTGGTTCAGGTCTGGTCAGTCGCCGATTCGGGTCGGGTCAGGTCAACCAAGTCGTGGGTTGACTTGGCTAGTTGAAGAAGATGACCTGACGTCATGTTGACGTCAGGCGTGACACAAGCACTCGCAAACGGCGTCGTTTCACCCGTGATGTGGTAGGCTGATGTTGTGCTTTGTTGGCAAATATTAGCTTGTACTCCTGATCTCTCCTTTATTCATAGGATATTCAATAATTCCTCGAATCTTGCACTTTTGCCCCTAAATTGTCCAAAATGACAATAATGCCCCTAAACTTCCCTATTTACTTGAAACACTTATTTAATCCGTTAAATACTCGGTTTTACCCGAGAAACAAGCATAAAGTAATAAGAATTAGGGGTATAAAATAGGTACTTTTATACCTCGATCAAGACACCTGAACAAAATGGAATTGTTGAGAGGAAAAATAAGGTCTTTCAAGAGATGGCCCGTGTGATGTTGCTTAGCAACAATGTCCCTAGGAACCTGGCATGCCCAAACCGGTTCTACAAATGCTATAGTAAATTACGCTATTCTACTACGGTTATTCTAAAGGGGCGCGTGGGTGGTTCACCCATCGCAAGTATACGAGTCGTACGAGTAGTACAGGGACACGAGTAAGGGTGGTCGTTCCCACGGGGAGGTGACTTAGCTAACAAGTAAATCATAGGTTATCATTGATCATTGAATTTCTAATTCCTAACAAATTCACTAGTTAATGTTATCTAGATCGATTATACTAAACTTGCAATTAACTAAGATTTAGGCTAGATTAAGAGATGATTAAGCTAGATTAAAGATGTTAGGGGATTGATTCATTCAAGTAACCACCAATTCATTAACCAATCATTTATTAAGCACATTCACAACATTCTAAGGCATGTATTTCATTATCAATAATGTTAAGCACCAAATCCATCATCTTACACATAATCTAATATCAAAGACAAGTGATCAAGAGAGAATTTTAGAATAATGATGTAGAGATTCTCTAATTAACCAAAATTACTTAGAGACATCTCTATGAAATGGCTAGTTAAACATCCATACATATTGTGGGACACTTTATGCATGAAATCAACTACCAAGTGTGTACAATAGATGTATATGCAAGACATATCGTCCACATATCATATCATTAAAGTTCATAATACACACATACAAGCCTTAGAGAGTGAAATAACAAATGGATTGATTAAATCATTGGTTTAATTACAAGAGTTACATCAATCCCTTAACAAAAGGAGTTAGTTACACATAGAAGTATATAAACTAGAGAATACAAAAGAAGAGCAAAACAAACCCATTTGGATTAGTTTTTTGGCCAAGAAGACTCCTCTTTGCAATCCAAGAACAATATCCTTCTAGAGCAACTTGAAAAGATCAAGTCTAAGTAACTCAAAGTGGTGTTTGGCTACCTAGAAAGTGATGGGAAAATGATGAAGAACTAGACTAAAGTTGAGAGAGTTATTCTCTCTCTTAATTCTAACACTAGAGTAAGTTAAACTAAAGTAAAGTGTGTATATTTTAATTAACTTACTAACTAAGATATATATGATAGATATTTTATCTAAGGTAAATTATATGGAAAATATCTCAAAATATCTAAGTGGTAAGTTGTGTTAGACAAGCTTAGGTGATAGGAGAGGCAAGTGGGACGAGTTGCCATCAAGTGGAGAGGACCCGGCGAGTTCGTTCACTCTGGCTCGCGAGTTTATTCCCGCCGGCGGAAGGTCACAGAGATTCATGAAGAATTCCCGCGAGTTTGGACTTTCTGCCTTGCGGGACATGTCTCTCGGCATGAACTCGTTAATCTCCCGCGGGTTTGAATGTGTTTTGAGCGGGAAAGAGGCAGTTGGGATCAAGCTTCCAAGCTTGGTTGGCCATGGTGGTTTTGAACACTTGGAGGAATTGGTGGAGAGCAAAATACTTTGCATGGGAGGCCAGAAATGGTGGCAAACGGACCGGTGAGATGTCTACCGTCGTTCTAGGCGGAGATCCGTTGAAAAATGCATCGGAAATGGGTCAAAATCGTCGAGTCAAATGTCGGGTCTATAACGGGTCAACGGGTTATCGGGTCGGGTCACGTGGGTCATCTCGACCCGTCTGGCTGAAGAAGACGATGACATCATCGATGACGTCACGCTGACGCATACAAAGGCCAAAATGACATCGTTCGTTGCTGACGTGGCACCCTTCTACTGTGCTTTGCGCAGCAATTACAGTATGCACCCCTGAATTCTTCATTAATCACCGAATCTGCTATACTTCCTCAAGAATTGCACTTTGACCCCTGATTCTCCATAATTACGAAATTGCCCTCTTTTGCCCTAAGTTTGCTACTTTCTTTTAGTTTGGTCCAAAATACCCCTGATGAGCTGAAATACCTGAAAAACACTTATTTACAATATTAAATGCCAAAATGGGCTCGGAAAACGGTTACAAAAGTTAAGTAAGGGAGCACTAAATGTGAACATTTGGAGCGCGATCATAACCTATAGGCCGAAGCCCTCAACACGACTTGCTACTTAGGAAATAGAGTCTTCCTAAGGCCTGGTACTAGGCAAACCTCCTATGAGTTGTGGTGAGGTAGAAAGCCAAATGTTAGCTACTTCCACTCATTTGGAAGCAAATGCTACATTTTAAATGATCGTGATCAACTTGGCAAGTTTAATGCTAAGAGTGATGAGGGTATTGATTGCTTCATTTCTACATAAAGTGTAGCCCAATTTCCGTATCACTTTGAGTTCTTTTCTCGGGTAAAACTGAGTATTTAATATGATAAAATAATTGTTTCAAGCATTTTTGGAGTTTAGGGGCATTGGCGTAATTTTAGAGAATCAGGGGTCAAAGTGCACATATGGAGAAAATATTGAAGAAATTGTGATTAAAGGAGAAGTCAGGGATACTTATTGTAATTCGCCAGACAACGTAGCAAAGCGCGCCACGTCATTAATGAAACGCAGCGTTTTGGGCGCTATTGTTTGCGTCACCATGACATTGTGGTGATGTCAGCGTCGTCTTTAACTTTGAGCGACCCGGTTGCAAACTCGCGTGACCCGACCCGACCCGACCCGACCCGACCCGACCCGACCCGGATCTCGACCCGACGTCAACCCGGCCTCGTCCAGCAGTTTTTTGATATGTTTTCTGACGGTTTTCCACCCAGATTGACGACATGAGTCCCCTCGGTCCGTTTGTCACCCTTTTCACACCTCTATGCACACTTTTCTCTCGACTCCAATTCTTCCATGCTTCCATGGCATCCAAGCTCATGCTCACCACTGCGGCAAGCAAGCGGCAACCATGTGACAGTAATGTGTTGCGGTTGTCCAACCACGGCATTCGAGCTACAGTAACCCTCTAAGCTTGCCGGGTTTCAGATGCAGCTTCCGCCAACCGCGATAAACCTAAACCTCGGCAGTCCGTCTTTTCGTCATTTTGGACTAAATTTCAACCCTATTTTGAACCCATATATATATACTGAAATTCCCTTAAGTAATAGTGTAAAATATACCTAGAGAGGGGGGGGGGGGGGTGAATAGGTGATCGAGTCATTATATATATAGAAATATACCCCTTATTTTCGGTACATATGATTGACTTTCGAGTAAATTCATGAAATTTATGGCTCGATGTTGATTGTACAGGTACTTTTTGGATTCTGGGTTGATCAATGAAGAAACTCAGTGATTTTTGGACTAAAGGCGAAAGGAGAGCTTTTGAGGGCAGAACGGTCATTTTACAAGAAAAGAAGTAATCGGCGGTTCAAATCCAGGCCGCAGATTGAAACCACCGTTTTCCTCCAGAAGTATTAGGTCAAATCAGCGGCCATAATTCGCCCGCCGTTCCAACCGTCGATCAATTTTAGTGTCTCCCATTTCAATTCGGCGGTTTCCATTCGGCAGCCTGGCCGCCATTTGAAACCGCCGATTACACAACTCGTCAGCAGCACCGGGATTTCAACCCTACCTTTTGGGACCACATATAAATACCCCTCTTATCCCATTCTATATTCCAATCCCCACCATTCTTGAAACCCTAACCCCTTTTCTTACCTCCACTAACCAACATCTCCACCATTAATCAATCCTACCAACATCCTTCCATCTTATCTTGGAAGTTAATTGAAGAGAGAAGAAGAGATTCACCAAGGTCAAGGGAATCTCAAGCACATCAAGGAACAAAAAGACTTGTGAAGGCTATCATGGGTTTTCTCTACAACTCTGCTCTCTTTAATAATATTTCCATTATGTGTAACTAAACCCTTATATTGGGGAATTGATGAGACAACTTATGTGATAATACCATGTATTTAATCTAGTCATATATTATATAAATCCTCTCTTGGTATATTCTATTTTCATTGCTTTGAGGTTGTCATTTTACTTTACTAAGTTAATATTGGGGCTTAATTTAGCTTGTTTGTAAAGTGGTTCACATATGAAGGTTGTGGTTAAAGTTAGAATGGCTTTCAACTCACTCTCCAACCTTTAGCATCCATGAAATTGAATATATGTGATTTGAATATTTTATATTGTACAAGACCTTAAATTTGTTCTTGGGAATCTTGTTTGGGTAAATACTTGTAGTGGGGTTCACTTGAGTAGGAGCTTGAAATTATATTCTTGCCAAGACTCATAGTAGGGCTTACTTGAGTCAAGGTTTGAATTTGCATAGTAATGAGTTAAATCAATTTAAGAACAAACCTTGAATTGGATTAAAGTGCTTAATTGGGCTAGTTCATTACATTAGGAAATCTTTTAGTTGTCAACTCAGTTCCCCAATATCCGTTATCATATATCACACATATCACTTTTATTACTTGTTTTAGATTGCTTAATTTAATTTAGTTTAGTTGTTAAAACAATTTCCAAACCAAAAATGAATTTTACTTTTCCACACGTAGTTTAGATTAGTGTACATAGTTTAATTATAGCCAAATATCATCCCTTTCCCTAAGGAACGATCCCGCTTGCCATTATACATTTCATTCGATTTGTGTATTCCAAGTGTGGAATTTTGGTACTTACAAAAGTCCGATCAATAGGTATAGGCCCAAATCTCTTCCAATATTAAAAATAATGCGGAATATAACAAAGAAAATGCACACTTGATTAGATTTAAAAAATGAATTGATTTAACTAATGCGAGAGTAAATCAATTTACAAGATATGCAATCAATGTAAGATATGGAAGATAAAGAAAAGTAAAGCGAAAAATTGACACAAGGATTTTTACGTGGTAAAACCTCAAAGAGGAAACATCCACGGGTTGATACCACAACCACCGGCAAAGCAATCCGCTCAAGCTATCAACACATGATATCCGCTCAAGCTATCACCTCCTTGTCTACCCAATGGCTAGTGAACTACCAAGCCTACTGTAAGGATTTCCATTCTTTGATTGGCTTATTTTGTGGACAAACCACATGTTGGGGCTTATTGTGTAAGGGTAGTTTAAGTGATTGAGGTTCAAGCTCAAAGGCCTTTCCAAGACCTCAAGGGACAAGCACTCCAAAGGTATATCTCTAGTGCTTGATTTTCTTTGAAGAGATGTAGATTGCACACAAACACTTAGCATACTTGCATTTGTGTGCATACTCTTCACATGTCACTTTACACACTAGCAATTTGATTGAGATATCTTGTTGTGTGTTTTTGTGTCTTGTAATTCGTTTCCCGATGCTTGATCAGAATGTCCGCGCATGCACGACAGTGTGCTTGTCTTAGCACGATGAGTGCATTTGAGAAGGTCTTATTCTTCTCTTGGTTTGGTCATGTTTTGGGAGGCTTGAATATGGAGTTGTTGCGCTGTTATGCTTTGTTTACCCGAGACAGATGTGACCTTAAAAGTGACTTCCATCCAAGTCACTTTTAAAGTCACTTTTTGACCTCCTGTTCTGAGACAGATGCGATCTTAAAAGTGACTTCCATCCAAGTCACTTCTAAAGTCGCTTTTTGATGGGATAAATGAGTTTTCTTTCCAAAACTACATAGTTTCATTCAAGGTTCATACATATTTCCAAAACTACGTAGTTTCACTTAGGGTTTCTATATATGATGTTTTCTCTCTTGTATGCCTCCAAGGAGTTAAAAATTACATCTTTGAAAGAGAGAGTATTTCCTAAGAAAGAAAAACTCCTAAGAACTCACCTTTAAACACTTAAAACCATTTTCATATGCATTAAACTTCATCTAGCATCTTCTAGCATATCTAGGATGCTTGCTTGCATGGTTCTTTCATCAACACACTTGCTTTGGTAAGTTCTTCACTATTATCATATATAATTAGTGTTTTATTTATCAAGACATCTCTTTTATTATTTGCATGCTCTTAGAATATATTCTAGATACAAAATAGAGATTGTTGTGTTGACATGATTGAGTGTTGTATTATGATAGCTATCTAGGTTTTTATAATCTATGTTTAGCTAAGCTATTTGACATGTCATCTAGCTTTTAATATCTAGGATTAAATTAATTGCAAAATCATCATCCTAGATAAGCATATAGGGTTACCTAGCTCTAATTGTATTTTTGGATATTTCATATATTCACTTATGTTGTATTATCTCTTCTTAGAGAATTAAGTCTTGTGTTGTGACCGGGATTAGGTTACTTAATTAGCAAGCAATTGGACTAGGTCCACTCATACCGGGATTAGGTTGTTGTGATGATTATTGATCGGGATTAGATCATTTAACTAGGATTAGGTGTAATCATTTCAATTAGTGGATTCGAGGTTCGTGCGTGGCGCACATAACAGCCCGTGGTTTTTTCCGTGAGGGTTTCCACGTAAATATCAAGTGTTATTTACATTCCGCACCATATTACACTTGATTGTCTTTTTGACTAGTTAGGGGCATTTTTGTAAAATTGACATACATGCGAAAATTGGGTAATAACTCTTAAAATCTATTCACCCCCCCTCTAGATAGTTTTATACACACCGTGCATTATTCCTTTCACCTACTACCTATCCAAGGTGTGTCCTACACCTTTAGGTAGCAACATCCTATCCAAGACGCTCATGTCTCTAGGAAGATTTCTTGCTTATCTATCTGGATCCTCTCGACCCTAGACAAGACTCCTTACTTGACTATCCGAGTCCTCCCGACTCTAATCAAGACTTCTTTGATCTATCCACAAAGCTTCACTCATTTTGCTAGAGACTTCAATCTTATACAAGGCAATGATCAGAGTGATGCAAATGATGCAAACACAATCAAATAAAGCTAGATGATCAATCAAGCTAAATGTACATGCTTAGTGATAAACTAGAATTATGCTTTCAACACACAATCACAAATCTATCTAGAAATTAAAGCATGTGAATCAATAAGAACAAGATATGAATATTCAATATATCACACA
This sequence comes from Acer saccharum, assembly GCA_030490815.1. NCBI lineage: Eukaryota > Viridiplantae > Streptophyta > Magnoliopsida > Sapindales > Sapindaceae > Acer > Acer saccharum. Next base: position 31,929,241 of record CM059866.1, read on the forward strand.
AAAATCTTAGTTCTTAGATGATGAAATTAAACCTAGAAAATGTCATTAGGCACAACATATATGATATTTCTAGAATCAATTTCAAGATAGGTCAAGTTTAGCAATATATGTTCAATTGAAATCAAATGGCTAAAACTCAAACAAACACTCAATCATAAAACCCTAGCATATGTACTAGCATTCTTCTCAACACATTTCATCAATCAAATAGAAAGAATCAAAGGAATGATCAAAAGAAATTGAAAGAAGAACAAGTAACACATACAAAGTTGAACCACGTACTGAAATCAGACCACTGGGAAAAATGACAAAGTCAACGGTCTCTAGAAATGCTTGGAGTTTTTATCTCTCGTTGAGACCAACATTTTTGGCTTTTGGATCACTTGATTTCGAGTTCGTATGAAAAAGTTATGATCGAAATAAGAACACTAAAATCATGAAGATTTTTGCAGAATTTTCTGTTCAAAATTTTCTTCAAGTTATGTTTGGAGGGAAGGAAAATCATATTTGAATGATTCAAGGAGGGAACAAAAATGACCCAATCGGAGGCGTGTGGGCCACACGGGACCAGAGGGGTGCTCTGGCTGTGGGTCCCACGGCCTCCACACGTGGTGGCTAATGCATGGCCTTTGGCCATGCTAACCTCTCACGCGCTCCTTTCACATTCTTCATGTAAGATCTTATATGTGTGTTGGATTGATTCCATTGCAAAACACTTTTTGTTTGTATTGCTTAGTTGCTTAGGTGTTTCGTGATTAGATCAAGCTTCAAAAAAGGAAAGCAACGTCGCATGCAAAGTTCGTCTTCAAGAGGAAATGTGCTTATTTGGATGCTAAGGTATCGAGATACTTCTTCCTCTTGCAAGGCATAAGCGCACACACACACAATTCATACATGTGTGTCCCTGCATCGTGGTTCAAACATTTGGTATAACACATTCACACATTTTATAGTATGCTCATGCATTGATCTTTAATAGATAAACATTGTAGAATTGCATGCTTTGTGACTATCTCTTTGATATGGCATGCTTGTGTGAATTAGTGTTTTGTATGTCTTCATATTTTTGTATTTAGACTTGAATATGCTCTATTATGATTCCTTATTGAGTTCCGGTCGTTTCGATTACTCATTCATAAGGTTTCGAGTCCAAACGATGTAGCTACGCTACTTTTCGTTCTCATTCGTTGAGTTGACTTTATCATCGTTTTTCGAGATGATTTCTCAATCAATTTTCAAAGTTGTTAGTCATCGTCGTGCGTGAGGGAGTCATGGTTCGTAATCTAAAAATGGATTTAAAATCGGAGTTCGGATGGCCAAGATACGGCTGAAGAACGTGAGGGAGCGTGTGAGTGGCGAAGGTGGCCAAGTGGCCACGTGTGGCCCAAGCCGTGGGCCCCATGGCCAGAGGGGCTCTTTGCCCCTGTGTAGCCCACGCGCCCCCCACGGGCTGGGTGATGTGGCCATGTGTGATTGGCTCGTTTTTGCCTTCTCTCTCCTCCATTTAGTCCTCTCTCCTTCCCTCCAAACATTTTGAAGATTTTCAAGAACACTTTCAAAATTCTGCAGAAATTCTTCAAGTTTTAGTTTTAGTATTTTGATCATAACTTTCTCATACGAACTTGAAATTGATTGATTCAAAAGCAAAAATTATTGGTCTTGATGAGAGCGACAAACCCCAAGTATTTCCAGAGGTAGCTGACTTTGCCATTCTTCCCAGTTGACTGATCTTCAGTACGTGGTCAAGGTTGTTTTTGTTCAACTTCTTCTTTTTCATTTCATCTTTGATCATCTCTTTGATTCTTACTATTTGATTGATGAAATATGTTGAGAAGGATGTTAGACCATATGCTAGGGGTGTTTAATCATTTGTCAATTGAGTTTTAGCTTTTTGATTTCTCTTGAACATATATGTGCTAAACTTGATTTTGTTTGAAATTGATTCTAGAAAATGTATATATGATGTGTCTCATATTATTTTCTAGATTTTATTTCATGATCTAAGAACTAGGTTTTTAAGTGTGATATATTGAATATTCATACCTTGTTCTTGTTGATTTGCATGTTTTGATTTCTAGATACTTTTGTGTTTTGATTGATAAAAGCATATTCTAGATTATCATTGAACATGTACATTTAGCTTGATTGATCATCTAGCGTAATTTGATTGTGTTTGCATCACTTGCATCACGTAGATCATAGCCTTACATTAGGTTGAAGCCTCTAGCAAAGTGAGTGAAGCTTTGTGGATAGAGCAAGGAAGTCTTGATTAGAGTCGGGAGGACTCGGATAATCAAGCAAGGAAGACTTGTCTAGGGTCAGGAGGATCCGGATAGGCAAGCAAGAAATCTTTTTAGAGACGTGAGCGTCTTGGATAGGAAGTTGCTTTCTAGAGGTGTAGGATACATCTCGGATAGGAAGTAGGCTTGGTGATTCACTAGCCCGAGGGTAGATTAGGAGTTGATAGCTTGAGCGGATATCATGAGTTGATAGCTTGAGTGTGTAAGTCCTTTTTCACATAGTGACTTGCTTTGCCGGTGGTTGTGGTATCAACCCGTGGATGTTTCCTCTTTGAGGTTTTACCACATAAAAACACTTGTGTTCATTTTTGGTTTTACTTTTCTTTATCTTCCATATCTTACATTGATTGCATATCTTGTAAATTGATTAACTCTTATATTAGTGAAATCAATTCATTTGCTAAATCTAATAAAGTGTGCATTTTCTTTGTTATATTCCGCATCATTTTTAATATTGGAAGAATTTGAGTAAATACCTATTCACTCCCCCTCTAGGTATATTTTACACTACTATTTAAGGGAAATTTCACTTCAGCCGTATTCGGGCATCCGAACTCCAATTTTGAATATGTTTTTGGATTACGAACCGTGACTCCCTCACACACAACAATGACTACAAAACTTTGACAAATGGTTGAGAAATCATCTCAGAAAGCTTGTCCTTTGCGAGTGTCACTAAAGAGGCTAGCCAGGTATCTTTATTGGCTATGCCTTGAATAGTAGAGCTTATAGAGTTTTCAACTTGAAGACTTGAAGCGTCATGGAATCATCTAATGTTGTTATAGATGATTGTAGGCTTAAGACTAATAACCATGAGGAGGAGGTTGTTGTAGTTGATGATTCTCCTTTGGAGAAGGTTGTGGAGACTCCTATTGATGGGAGGTCTAACCTTAATGAAGAAGACATACAACCTCTTGATAGAGTTCCTTTCTTGGACTCTAATGAACCCGCTCCATGGGTTAGGAAAATCCATGATAAAAATGACATCATTGGAGAAGTAAATGAGGGTGTTAGGACTAGGCATTAAATAGCTAATCTTATTAATTAAACTTGCTACACCTCTCAAATGGAACCCAAAAAGGTTGATGAAGTCTTAAATGATGAGTTTTGGGTTCTTGCCATACAAGAAGAGTTAAACCAATTCGAAATGAATGAGGGTTGGACTCTAGTTCCAAGGCCTAAAAGCACAAATGTCATAGGCACCAAATGGGTGTATAGGAACAAATCCGATGAGGATGGCAACATAGTGCGTAATAAGGAAAGGCTTGTTGCACAAGGGTACTCTCAAATTAAAGTTATCGACTTTGAAGAGACTTTTGCTCCCGTTGCCTGCCTAGAGTGTAGGGAAAACGCATGCACGCAGCAGAAACGAGACTAAAAATGGTTTTAGTATGTTTTAAAATTTTTCCTTAAGATGAACCTTAACCCTTTAATTAATTAACATATAACTAAAAGTATCGTACCTTTGTCGCGTGATCCGATTGGACGTTGCGTCGATGGTAATCCAAAAGATCTTTTAATTCAATCACGAACGTGAATCACCTTGGAGCGTGGTCTCCCTTTCTTTGAATTATGTACTTGAGAATGGATAACAAAAACTTTTTCTTTTTTGTTAGTCACTAAACCTCCAAAAGATAACAAAGAACGTTCCGGTCACTTTTGAATTCTCAATCTAATGATCGAAACTCGCATGAACCTTATTTGAAGATGTACACAAAGCCTATTGATGTTAAGCTACTAGTGCATTATCGAAGTAAAACGATATCGAAGTAAAACGATCTCTTCTCTTTTTCTCTCTTAGCTGAATTCTCACATTAATCTCTAGAGTTGGATTTTATTTTTCTCAAGCAAAGGAAAATAACTCTCAAGCCTAGCAAGTAGGGTGGCCGAATTCTATCACTTTTAATATATAGGGTGACCGAATTCTTTGCCCTATCACATTAGGGTTGACTGAAATCTTCTAATAGGAAAACTATGTGGTGGCCGAAATCCTCACTCGAAGAGGATTTGTGTTTCCACCAATGACTCCTATCAATCTTTTGATTTCCAAGCCTTAATCCAACTCTTTAGTGTATTTGTGACTATATCAAAGATTTCCTAATTTAACTAGATAAATAAAATCCTTTTATTTATCTTCTTATCAAATAAAGTCTTCTATTCTCATTATACTACCACAATAGTATACTACTAAGAAACATATTTCTTAGTCAGAAAAAGATTTTGATTCTTAATTAAATAATTAACTAATAGATTAATTAATTTCCATTTAATCAAATAATAAAATAAAATAATATTTTAGACTAATAAATTAGCCTTGCCGCCCATATACAAATACATGGGCCAAATATTATTTTTCCATTCTATTAATTCCATTGGACCTTAATTAAAAGACCCACATGTGAACTAGGCCCATTCTTACTTAAAGACACAAGTCCACATGCCTTAATACAATTCTAGATGGACCCATAAATTAGTCCGGTAGAATATATCAAGTGATCCATGCAAGTCCGCGTGGATTGGGGATCTTGGCGGGCTATCTAAATTTAAACTTCAATAGACATAACCCAATCACAATCAACAAATGATTCACTTAAGTTCAATCTATTAATTTTAGTTCATTCCACTAAAGAACTAAAATTGCACTCTTAAATAAAGATAGAATAAGTAAAAGTTCCTCATTCATACCCTAGACAATCTTATTGGAGATAGTGAATCCTCGTGAATAATATCAGTAATCACCAAGACCTCATAGACTGCTTATAGCTCTCCTAGTTACCATATTTACTTATATGACCACATTTTGAACTTGGATATTTTGACTTGTCCAGAAGCCATGTTTTCAATAAACACTATTGAAAATTCAACGTTGAGATTTAATATCCAATATCTCAAAACATCCATATGATGATATTATACTCTTATTTAATAAATGGAGCCACGATGTCCATATCTATAAATGAAGTCCTCTATCGATTAGCAAATTAATACCACCAAACTATTGAGGATAGACTATGCTATATAATCGTACTCATTGATAGTTCAAATGATAACACTTGTAACCATAAGTCCATCATTTATCTTAGGATTAAGATAGACTCTCCGATTGTCCTGATAATGAAAAGACTTTTTATCTACTGACGGTTCTCGATAAAGTATTTCATTGTGATCCTATTCAATGCACCTAGTGCACTAGATTATTTTACTCAAAACCACTTTGATGATTTAGACTCATTATAACACATTTGATCCCACTCAAATGCTAGCAAAAGAATCTACAACTTTAACAAGATAAAGGTGCCCAACCTTTACCTTAAGTTGTGAATATTTATTCAAGACTAACTAAAGAATTATGTCTACCTCATACATATCCAGAAGTACGAACAATTCTTCTTTTCTCATAGTCTTTTGACCTTATGATTATTTACTTTTGACAATTATAATATTCAATCTATAAATGCTATAAGATTTGTTTAAAACAGAAATCATTTTATTAATATGATAAGATTGTCAAAAACAATATTACACTCTTGCTATTGAGCGTAATCCTAACAAAGAGTCAATTAGGCTTCTTTTGTCCATATCTTGTGTGCATAAGTTCAAATTGCACTAAATAGATGTGAAGAGTGCCTTCCTCAATGGCTTCTTGCAAGAAGAAGTGTTTGTTGAGCAATCCAAGGGGTTTGTGGATGCACACCACCCAAACCATGTCTATTGCCTCAAGAAGGCTTTATATGGGTTGAAACAAGCACCGAAGGCTTGGTATGAGCGCCTTACTCAATTTCTTATTGACAATGACTACACAAGAGGTAGTGTTGACAAGAAATTATTCATTAAGAAAAACAATGATGAGTTTTTCATAGCTCAAATATATGTTGATGATATTGTGTTTGACTCCACCAACTACACTAAAGTTTAACAATTTATTGATGTTATGTCTCATGAATTTGAGATGAGTCTTGTTGGTGAGCTAAGTTACTTCCTAGGTTTGCAAATTAAGCAATTGAATGATGAGATTTTTATAACCCAAGCTAAATATGCAAAGAACCTAGTGAAGAAGTTTGGTCTTGAAAATGCCAAACATTGTGATGCACCTATGAGTACCACTTTGAAGCTAAGCAAGGATGCTAGTGGAATGTGGAATAAACTCTATATCGAGGCATGATTGGTAGCTTGCTTTATTTGACCGCAAGTAGACCTGATATATCTTTTAGTGTAGGTGTGTGTGCTAGGTAAGGAGTCCCATCTCTCTTCTGTTAAGAGAATAATTCGATATGTAAATGAGATATCCAACTATGGGATTTGGTACACTTTTGACACTAATGCTAGTTTAGTTGGCTTTAGTGATGCAGATTAGGTAGGAAATTGTGATGATAGCACTACAAGAAAAAGTGATATTAATGAGCTTTAAAAAATGCTGTAAAAACCTTTTTACGACATTTAATAAAATGTCATTACGAAGGGGGTCGCAAAAGAATATTAATCTATTATAACATGTAACAAACGCAGTAAAAAATGCCGTATAAGATATGTTTTAAAGCAGCTAAAAAATGCCATAAAATAAATTTTTTGAGTCTTATTTTTTCTAGAGAGAGATGCTCCTCCTTCTCTCTAGAATTCCTTGCTGCCCTTTTCTTTTCCCAGCCCATTTCCATGGTGGATTCTTCTCCATCCATGGCTTCCTCACCTAAACACTCATCCCTTCCTTGCTTAGTCTCTAACAAGCCTTGGTCCTCCTCCTCTTTGGTCCTTCCAAAGGAGTCTACCACTAAAAATCCACGAATTTCTGAAATTTCCCCTTCCATTTCTTGTGTTCCTCTTCCCATTTCCTCCATGGAAGGCCAACCTCTCTCCCTCCTTCATAAAGTTCTCTCAGCTGGTGTCATTTCCATTTTAAAATATAGTATTCCTATTAAGTGCAATATTGAGTCTAGCAAAGGAGAGCATCATTCTAGCATGCCCAACAATGGAGGAGCTAGTCCAAGTTTGCTCAACATAGCTGCTATTGTTGTTGCTGTAGAGGACCTTCATAGAACACCACGAACTTCATCTTCTGCAGCCATTATAGGCAACAAATGGAGTTTTTGAAGGTTCATACCTGGTTACTCCTCCCAAGAACGTGATAGGGAAGAAGAAAGGGTCCATAGATCAAGATGATAAGGCTAGAAAGCCTACCCATGTTGCTCCTAGACCTAATCAGCCTTTTTCTAAAAATGGTAATGCTGAAAAGCTTGCCTCTAAAGGAGAAGCCTGTCCTTACCTAAATGTAGAAGGTCAACTTGAATATGTTCCCTCTTTAAGCAATTCTGAATTGCACCACAAGAAAGGTATGTCTATCTCTACCTCTTTGGTGAATATTGATCCTAACAATACTATAGGTCTCATGCCTACTGTTATTTCTAAAAACACAACCACTACCACCTGTAGTAATGTGCTAAAAGGTGCCCACAATGGTCCAAATAAGGATCCTACAATCAAGCCTATGAATCTAAAATTCTACCAACCTTTTCAAAGTGGTAATAGGAGATGTGTCCTACCAACCTTGCCTCTAAAGGAGAGGCCTGTCCTTACGCAAATGTAGAAGGTCAACTTGAAGATGTTCCCTCTTTAAGCAATTCTGAGTTGCACCACAAGAAAGGTATGTCTATCTCTACCTCTTTGGTGAATATTGATCCTAAAAATACTATAGGTCTCATGCCTACTGTTATTTCTAAAAACACAACCGCTGCCACCTATAGTAATGTGCTGAAAGGTGCCCACAATGGTCCATGAAATTTCCCTTAAGTAGTAGTGTAAAATATACCTGGGGGGGGGGGGGGGGTGGTGAATAGGTATAGGCCCAATTTCTTCCAATATTAAAAATAATGCAGAATATAACAAAGAAAATGCACACTTGATAAGATTCAACAAATGAATTGATTTAACTAATGCAACAGTAAATCAATTTATAAGATATGCAATCAATGTAAGATATGGAAGATAAAGAAAAGTAAAGCAAAAATTGACACAATGATTTTTACGTGGAAAAACCTCAAAGAGGAAACATCCACGGGTTGATACCACAACCACCGGCAAAGTAATCAATTATATGAAAAATGACTTACACACTCAAGCTACCAACTCATGATATCCGCTCAAGCTATCAACTCCTAATCTACCCTTGGGCTAGTGAATCACAAAGCCTACTACCTATCCAAGGTGTGTCCTACACCTCTAGGTAGCAACATCCTATTCAAAGCTCTCAAGCTTCTAGGATGATTTCATGCTTAGCTATCCGGAGTTTCCTACTCCTAGCTAAGTCTTCTTGCTTAACTATCCGAGTCTTCCTAACTCTAGTCAAGACTTCCTTGCTTTATCCACAAAGCTTCATTCACTTTGCTAGAGACTTCAACCTAATGCAAGGCTACGATCTAAGTGATGCAAATGATGCAAACACAATCAAATAAAGCTAGATGATCAATCAAGCTAAATGTACATGTTCAATGATAACCTAGAATATGCTTTCAACAAACAATCACAAATGTATCTAGAAATGAAGACTGTAAATCAATAAGAACAAGGTATGAATATTCAATATATCACACTAAAAAACCTAGTTCTTAGATCATGAAATTAAACCTAGAAAATAGCATGAGGCACATCATATATACCTTTTCTAGAATTAATTTCAAGTTGAATCAAGTTTGGCAAATATATGTTCAAGAGAAATCATAAAGCTAAAACTCAATTAACAAATGATCAAACACCCCTAGCATATGATCTAACATCCTTCTCAACATATTTCATCAATCAAATAGTATGAATAAAAGAGATGATCAAAGACGAAGTTGTTAGGTTTATAGTTTGTGTTGGCATATATTCCATATCAAAACGTGTTTCTTTTGTAATGTTTAGTGGTCCATATGTTGAAGATTTATGAAGACGAAGAAAGTCTTGGCCACAATTCATGCAAAATGCCGGCTTCAAAGAGATATGTGCTTCATTGATCATCAAAGGTAATATAAGACCTCATATCTCTTACAAGGCTACGCACACACACACACACATAGCATTCTTGTGTGTTCCTTCACGATTTAATTTCATTTATATATCACTTTCACACACTTGGCAAAATATGCTCATGCATTCATATTATGTTGGTAAACTTTGTGTTTTGCATTTTCTAGGACTATGTCCGGAAACTAGCATATGTGTGTGTCTTTGTGTTTGTATGTTTCCGTATTTTTGTATTTGGACTTGAATATGCTCTATTATGATTCCTTATTGAGTTTCGGTCATTTCGGTTACTCATTCATTTAATTTCAAGTCCAAATGATGTAGCTACGCTACTTTTCGTTCTCATTCGTTGAGTTGACTTCATCGTCGTTTTCCGAGATGATTTCTCAACCATTTTTCAAAGTTGTTCATTGTCGTGCGTGAGGGAGTCACGGTTCGTAATCCGAAAATGGATTCAAAATCGAAGTTCGGATGCCCAAGATACGACTAAAGAACATGAGGGAGCGTGCGAGGGCGTAAGTGGCCAAGAGGCCACGTGTGGCCCACGCCGTGGGCCCCACGGCCAGAGGGGCTCTCTGCCCCCGTGTGGCCCACACGCCCCCCACGGGGCTGGGCTGAGGTGGCCCTCTTTGATTGGCCAAAAATTGCCTCCTCTCTCCTCTTTTTAAAACCCCTCCATTCCCTCTATTTGTTTTCAAGAAGAAAAAGTTAGAATTCCCGTCAGAATTCCCGTCAGAATTTTTCTCCTAAATTTTCCCAACTTCCAAACACCATAACTTTCTCATACGAAGTTGGATTTGAGCGATTCAAGTTGGAGAACGTTTGTAATCGATTCCTCTACCTTTTTCAAGTGGTTTGGTGGCTGTTTGATCGATTTTTCTGGTGGTTCCACATAGAAAAGCGAACCAGCTCGTGAATCCAAGGTATTGGTCTTATCTTTGGGATTTCTTTCTTTTTAACCTTCAATTTACTTGGGTTTTCTTCTTCTATATGTATGTTTATGTATTATGAATGCTATAGAGAAAGATAGCTTCATAATCAATCTTAATCAAAAGTATAATTAGAGACATATGTGAACTAGTTTCTTAGATTCTAGGTTTTTCACATGTTTGAGAGTTGTATTGTGATTAGATTGATATCTAGGATTATTTGTGGATTGATTGATGTATTTTATGATTAATAATCCTCACATGTGCTTAGATCCTCTTATTGAACAAATCTAAGATTAGCACATTTGATTTTGTATTTAGAGCTAATTAGGATTTAATTGATTATTCATTATATCCTTGCTCTAAATACTTGCTAGAATATTCATTGTATATATTTTGTGATTCTAGCATTTTTTGTTGTTTGTGTTCTAAAGTCTTGATTATATGCTTAATGAACATGCTTTGTTTTCAAGCTTTAGAAACATGAATAGAATCTAGGCTTTGGCATGTTTTAGGTGTTTTGCATGCTCTAGATTTTTGTTCATGTTTAAGATCTAGACTACTTTGTTTTGTGAACTTTGTTGCCTATGTCTAGATCTTCATGAAGTGTACCTTATCCATACATTTCATATGCTCATGCATCATTTTGTATAGTGTCATGTTTTGGATCATAAACTAGAAAAATGTACATTGTGTGCTCGTTGATTATTTCTAGTTTCCATAGGATGTATTGATCATATATTCTATGTTGCATGTGTTTGCATCATTTGCATCACTTAGATCATTGCCTTGTAAAAGGTGGAAGTCTCTAGCAAAGTGAGTGAAGCTTTATGGAAAGAGCAAGGAGTCTTGACTAGGACATGTGGTCCGGATAGTCAAGCAAAAGACTTAGCTAGGAGTGTGGTACTCCGGATGGTTGAGCTAGGAGAGCTTAACTAGGATCTTCGTGATCCGGATAGCTAAGCACGAAATCTTCCTAGAGACGTGAGCGTCTTGAATAGGAAGTTGCTTCCTAGAGGTGTAGAACACATCTCGGATAGGAAGTAGGCTAGGTGGTTCACTAGGCCCGAGGGTAGACTAGGAGTTGATAGCTTGAGCGGATATCATGAGTTGGTAGCTTGAGTGTGTAAGTCCTTTTCGTCATAGTGAATTGCTTTGCCGGTGGTTGTGGATTCAACCCGTGGATGTTTCCTCTTCGGAGGTTTACCACGTAAAAATCAATGTGTCAAATGTCTCTATCTCTATCTCTTTATATTTGTATGTATGATCTATATAACTTGTTTAAGCTCTTCATTTCCTCACATCCTTGTAAACAAGTTATTGATAAAGAAAGAGTTGCGCACATTGTTGGTTGAATCAACATTTGTTTCTTGTATCTTGTAAGTGCTTGAACATTGTATCTTGTGATTCTATATCAAGTTGTAAAGCTTAACTTGGTGAGTTTGCATTGTAATATTCAAAGTACAACTTGTGGAATTTAAATTTGCTCATTATTGAATATACTTGTAAAAGAGATACATTGTTTATTGATGTATGTTTTGTAGACTAAGGGTGGTGAATTGAGCATACTTGTGATAATTATTTTCTCATAACAATCATATTTAAGGTTAATATGTATGCTCACCAAGGTTTTGACATAAGTCACGAAAAAGTTTTTGAAACTAGTGTGTCAACCTATTCACCCCCCCTCTAGGTTGTTTAGCATAACCTTGTAGGTATTTTCAGAAGTTGAACATACAAAGTTGACCGCGTACTGAAAATCAGACCACTGGGAAAAATGACGAAGTCAGCTGCCTCTAGAAATGCTTGGGGTTTGTAGCTCTCATCAAGACCAACAATTTTGGTTTTGGATCAATCAATTTCGAGTTCATATGAGAAAGTTATGATCAAAATAAGAAAACTAAAATTGAGAGAAAATTTCTGATTTCATCTTTTTCAAATTTTTCTCCTTGAAATGAATGGGAGAGAATGGAGAGGATTTAAAAGAGGGAGAGAGTGAAAACGGGAGCCCAATCAACTTGTGCCACATCACAGCCCTGTGGAGACCGTGTGGGGCACACGTGGCCAGAAGGCCATGCTGGCCGTGTGTGCCACGTGTCCCGCACGTGGCCTCCAAGTTTAGCCGTCGGCTAATCTTGCTTCTTCAGCCGTATTCGGGCATTCGAACTCCGAATTCGAATCCGTTTTCAAATTACGAACTGTGACTCCCTCACGCATGATGATGACTAAGAAACTTTGAAAAAGGTTGAGAATTCATCTCAGAAAACAATGACGAAGACAACTCAACGAATGAGAACGCAAAGTAGCCTAGCTATGTCGTTTGGACTCGAAACCTTATGAATGAGTAACTGAAATGACTGGGACTCAATAAGGAATCAAATAAAAACATATTTAAGTCCAAAATACAAAATACATAAACAAATAAACACAAATTCACACAAGCATGCCATATCTAAGAGATAGTCCCAAAGCATGCAATTTTACAATGTTTGTCTATAAGAGGCCAATGCATGTGCATACTAAGAAGTGTGTGAATGTGTTATACCAAATGTTTGAACTACGATGCAGGGACACACGTGTATGAATTGTGTGTGTGTGCGTTAACGCCTTGCAAGAGGATAGAAGTCGAAGTATACCTTTGACGCTTTCACCTCTTGAAGACGACATTTGCACTAGACGTTGCTCTTCACTTTTTAAGCTTTTTTTCTTCCAAGAACATCCTAAGCAATAAATAATACAAATATAGAGCATTTTGCAATGGAATCAAGCCAATACAAATCATGAACCTTACAGTCCAAATAAGGATCTTACAAGCAAGCCCATGAACCTAAAATTCTACCAACCTTTTCAAAGTGGTAATAGGAGATGTGTCCCCCCCAGAAGTTGCAGAGAATGGCTCTAAAGCTTGGAAGAACTGTTTGGTGGGTTATTTTATTGAGAAAAAGCTCATATTTTCTCTAGTAAACAACATTGCCATGCATATCTGGGGCAATCGTGGCCTAGTGGAAGTATTGGCTAATGAAAAAGGGTTTTATTTCTTCAAATTCTCAGATGATGAAGCTTGTTCTAGTGTGTTAGAATCAGGCCCATGGTTATTTGCTGGAAGAATGGTGATTCTCAAAAAATGGCATCATAGGCTCATTCAAACTAAAGAAACCTACTCTAAAATCCCGGTTTGGGTTAAGATCTTCAACATCCCCCATGAATACTGGACTGAAGAGGAATTGAGCCACATTGCTAGTGCGGTTGGTAAGCCTCTCCAAATCTGGATGAAAGTGTGGAAATATTGGTTGAATACCAATGGAAACCAAAAGTCTATAGTGAATGCAAGTCATTTGGGTACTCTATTCTGACATGTCCTGGGCTCAAGCCCTTACATCCTCCCTCCAATACTGATTTTGCTCCCAAACCTAAGCAAGAATGGAGATGAGTCAATATAAGGGATTCCCCCCTGGTTTCCTCACCTCAAGTCAACCTAGAACCGCTCCCTCCCCTTGCTACCTTGAAAGGTGATGAAGTTATATCCACTTGTAGTACTGAAATTGAGATTCATAGCAATTCCAATGACGTCCCTATGGAAAGTGTTGTTGACACCTCTAACAAGTTCTTAGCCCTTGTTGAGGATGATGTCTCTCCATGTGTGGCCTCTCTGAATGTTGACTATTGAAATGATGATGACTCTCCTTCTATAGCCTCTCCGGATTAGTCCCTATGGCACTCGAAGATAAAAAACATATATGGGATCACGATTATAGGTCCCTCCAGCCCATCAGAGTCCTCTAGTAAGAAGAATAAGAAGAAACGAACTGCCAAGAAAGGCAAGGATAATAGCCTGCAAGCTAATATGGTGCATCCTTAACCTCTCAATGATTAATCTAGCTTGTTGGAACATTAGGGGTCTGAATACTACCCCTAAACAATCAGAAGTTAGGAAGTTATTGTTTGACCAAAAGCTTAGTCTAGTTTTAACTGAGACTAGAGTGAGATTTAACAAGAAACCTCGTGTTTTCAATTCAGTTTTTAAGAATTGGGATATTGTAGACGACTACAATAGTCATGGTCTTGGTAGAATTTGGATTAGTTGGGATCCTAGAATTCTCAATATCACTAAAATTAGTGAAACCGATCAGATCATCCACTATAATGCTTGTATTTTGGACACCAATGACCAGTTCCAAATTTTTTTTGTTTATGGCTTTAATGATGATAGATCTAGAAGGGCTCTTTGGCAAAGTATGTGTTCAAGTTTGCATGGCTATCCTTAGATTGTTCTTGGTGATTTCAATGTCTCCAGGAGGGTGGATGAGTCTATTAGGGATTGCTCCAGAATTTATGTTCCTATGGAAGAATTCAATGACTGTCTTCAATCTTCGGAGCTTGATGATCTTCGATTTTCAGGTTTTCTTCATATTTGGTGCAACAAGAGAAGCAATGGTTGTATCTCTAAGAAATTGGATAGAGTTCTTATCAATAATGATTGGCTTGTCAAGTTTGGGTATTCTGAAGCAATATTCCTTCCATCTAGCATTTTGGATCATTTTCCATCCGTGATAAAACTTGGGTTGCAAGGTGTTAAGAAAAATCACCCTTTCAAAATTTTCAATTTTCTAGCAGATAGATCATACTTTCTCCCCTTCATTGAGAGGTGTTGGCAGGAGCAAGTTCATGGCACCATGACATACAAGCTTTGATCTAAGCTTCGCAATTTGAAGAAGGTTCTAAAGACCCTTGACGAGGACAAGGTAGGAGACTTGACTATTAAATCTATTGAAGCAAAGTCTGCCCTTGACGAGTGTCAACACCTTCTTGATCTACAACCCCTTGATTCTAACCTCAAAATTGGGAAAAGGAGCTTATAAGTTGTTATTCTTCAACCCTTAAAGCTGAAGAGGACCTTCTAAGGCAAAAATCAAGAATCCAATGGATTAAGGCTGGTGATCGCAACTCCTCTTATTTCTTCAAAGCCATCAATGGTAAGCGAAATAAAAGCAAGATCTACTCTATTACCGGAGATGATGGTTCCTTGATTGAAGGTGACATTTCGGTTAAGAATGAAGCTATCCATCATTTTCAGACTATTCTTGGTTTCTCGATGCCCGTTAGACATATTATTGGTAGTACATTAAGCAATATTATCGATAAGGTCATTTCCAATGATCAAGCTGACTTCATGGGTAGAGATGTCACAAATGATGAGATTAAACAAGGTTCCTGGTCCAAATGGCTTCAATGCGCATTTTTTCAAGACAACATGGGACATTGTTGGTGAAGATGTTATTAATGCTATCCAAGAGTTCTTTAGAACTGGTCTTTTGCTCAAGGAGCTCAATGCTACAATTCTTGCTTTGGTCCCTAAAGTTCCTAATCCTTCTAAGATGAAGGATTTTAGACCTATCTCTTGTTGCAACACTCTCTATAAGATAATTGCCAAGATCATTGCAAATAGGATCAAACCTTGCCTTTCAGATATTATCAACCCTTCTCAATCGACTTTTGTGGCTAGTAGGAGTATTGGTGACAACATTCTTCTTGCGCAAGAGCTTATGAGGAACTATTAAAAAGATGTTGGCTGCCTTAAATTAGCTCTTAAAGTGGATCTAATGAAGACTTTTGACATGGTGGACTGGGGATTCTTACTTGATACCCTTATTGCTTTTCACTTCCCTCCTAGAGTTATTATGTGGATCAAAGCTTGCCTAACTACCCCCAAGTTCTCTATTTCCCTCAATGGTGAACTTGCTGGTTTTTTCTCCGGAAAAAGGGGACTCCGTTAAGGGGATCCCATGTCCCCCTACCTCTTTGTTATTGCTATGGAAGTTCTTTCAAAAATTTTGGCCAAGCGTATAGAGGACGTTCCCAACTTCAAGTTTCATTGGAAGTGTGACAAGAATAAGCTTTCCCACCTTTGTTTTGTTGATGATCTTATTATGCTTTACCATGGCTCCCTTTCCTCAGCCCTTGTTCTTAAGGCAGCCCTTGATGAGTTCTCCTTGTTATCGGGCATCCATGCTAATCATACTAAGAGCAACATCTTCACTTTGGGGTTGTCTTTTACCATTAGCCAGCAGCTCATCAACCTCTTTGGTTATACGGTTAGTTCTCTCCCCATTCGTTATCTGGGCATTCCTATCATCTCTACTAGGTTATGTCTTCGTGATTGCTCCCCCTTTGTGGATAAATTCTCGGGAAGACTTACTTCTTGGTTGAACCATGGCCTTTCTTATGCCGGTCACTTATAGCTCATTGTCTCGGTTTTAACTAGTTTACAAGTCTTTTGGGCTAGTTATCTTTGCCTTCTTACTAAGGTCTTGAAGATTATTGAGCAGAAACTCAGAAGCTTTTTGTGGAAAGGGATTGAAGGAGATAGCAAGGGTGATAAAATCTGCTGCTCTGATATTTGTCTCCTTAAGAAAGAGGGAGGTCTTGTGCTCTGTGCAACTCCTATCTTGAGTCTTATGCTCACCTATTCTTTGAGTGCTTATTTAGTAGAGCCATTTGGACTCAACTTCTGAACCTTTGTGGGTCTCCTTGGAATGGCCTTTACTGGGATGCTTTTATTGCTTGGGCATCCACCCATTGGAGAGGGGACACTTATATTATTGTGGCAAAGAAGCTATGTCTTGGGGCTGCTGTTTATCACATTTGGAGAGAGCGTAACTGTCGTATTTTTGAAGGCACCCATATGTCTAGCTCAGTTGTTGCTCGATCCATTATTGATACCATTCGCTGCCGGCTCTCCTTTATCAGCCTAAACGATCACCCGCTTATTGCTTTGAATTGGAATGTATATGCTAATTGATTTAAGAGCTTTGCTCATGTTTGTTTTGTGCATTTGTCTTTGTGCATGTTTTGAGCCCTTGTCTAGCTCTTGCTTTCTTGTTTGCTCGTTTGTTTGAGCTGTTTTGAGCCTTTGTTTAGCTCTTGCTTTGCTTCTTGGGGTATGCCCCTCATTTTTGTACATTCTTTCTCTTCTTCTATGATACTATTTACTTACCCAATATATATATATATATATATATATATATATATATATATATTTTGGGACAGCCAAAAAATGTTGCATGAGAGACGATTTGAGGCAACAAAAAAATGTCGCATAAGAGATGTTTTGTGATAGAAAAAAAAAATGCTACATAAAAGGCGTTTAGGGGTAGCCAAAAAATGCCGTGTAAATAAATGTTTAAACCAAAAAAATGCTGCAAATATAAGAATTATTACCTATGAAACACTATTTAAACTAATTAATAACAAATAAAATTGAATCATGCGATTACAATTAAAAACTATTATAATATCAAATTGAATATTCAAGACGTAACATTAAATTGTCATAAAGTCTACTACCAATAACATATTTCAAAATCTACTACCACACCATTTATTCAACTACCCTAAAACATACTAAAACATAGTCGAATATAACATAGCTTTTAGGCCATGCAATAAAACTTCCAATTCCCTGACCAAGAACTTGAAATTCGGAGGTTGGACGGATCAACAATGTATCCTCCACAATCACACGTGTCACCACAATCTTCCAATAATCTGGGTCAAGAGGAATATGATGTACTTTTGACATAGGATCTTTTGAAGCAATCTTCCCTTCTCCAACAACTTTCCCGATTCTCATCCAATCCAATAACTTACAATTAACATTCTCCACATTCTGTATGTTGTATTTGCTAGTAATACTAGATTTTTGGGACTGCGATAAAAATATATAAAAGAATTTATTATGCTTTTCTATTTTAAAAGTTCATTAAACACTCATTTATAATTGTAATATCCTACCTTTGAAATACATGCAGAATTTTGAGTCTCCGATCCAACATCTTGTTTTTGTGTATCTTCTCTACCACATTGTTCCTTCAAATATTTATAGAAATATTCATCAAAGAGACTGCTTTCCCTCATACAGTCATTTCTCCCAAAATCAAAACTTAAAGAAACAGCAAATCAGTGTTCAAAGCAACACTCTATGTCATCAATAAAAACTGAATTAAGCTTAAACTATAACATATATGTCATATATGTAATTTAAAACCTCAAAAGCAAGAACTAATTCAATTCATTTAACTAGAATCAAATTAACTAGAATCCAACAACTAATTCAATCCATTTAATCCATTCTCAATAGAAACAACACCAGACCACAAGTGAAAAAAAAAAAAAAATCCCTAATAAAACCTTATTGAAAGAAATGTAATGTGTTCTTACCTCACGAATTGACATTTGTTGAAAGAAATGAGATTAAAATTCAGCAAATTGCTCTGTAAGATCTCTCAGTTGTTTTTCGAGGTGTGCAACATATGTTTTGTTATGTTCTTGCAAAGTCACTCTTGATGGTGTGGCTCCAAAGCCAAGGCCTCGAACTCATCCATTTTGTTCACGCCCTAGTATAGCTCCTATAGCATCATCAATAAAAGAACCATTACTTCCACTTGATGTTGGCTTATATTTTTTAATCTTTATATGCAAGAGTACCATTATTTATTTGTCAACAACATACAACTACAAATAAAATGAATCACGATGTTAATTAATATATGTATACCAAAGTTTCAGCCACGTCCTCATTGTATGGTTCTCTATTTTTTTTTTAGTGTCCACGAGTCCATACATCCACTCTAGAAATTGATTGTTCTGGTTTCTCTTTTCTCTAAACAATAAAGTGATATTGGTTTCATTAGAAATTTATTTATCAAGTGAAAAACTAAATTAATTTAAATATCATAAGCTTACCATTTTATCTTCTAAACGAGCCAAACCTCCTCGACCTGTAGTGTGAGGCATAGTCTGTGCATCCCTTATCTTTTGAAAATTTTCACTAATTTTCTGATTATAACACATAAGGCAAAGTCAATTTTTTAGAATTAAACAACAACAACTAAGAAATGTTTTTCACTAACCTGAAAATTAGGAGACAATTTTTCTTTCACAAACTTATACCATTACTTGTCTGATTTGATGTTTTTTGGTTTTAAATCCATAAAATCCTTGATGTGCTTGTTGACATCCTTGATTTTTGCTAAATCTATGATCTTTCTTGATAAGATAGCCTTATAGTTTCTCCAAAGTCTACCCATCAACATTAAAACCATCTTCATGTGACAATCCACTATTTTAAATTGTTGCTACATCATACAAATGTAAGTTAGTATTAAAAATATTATAACTTGAATAAAAATTTAACTCATATAAATGAGATTACCTTCACGTAAACCCGAAGTCTCTCTCTACATTCATTGTCTACTTTATGCCAAGTACTTAGTATTATGGGCATCATTTGTCGTACCAAGCAACCAATAAATGAAATTAGCCTATTAGAAGTTTTCCCAACAGGTTGTCCTCTTTCGTTAAACCTAACCTTGAGGCGTTTTCCATCTATAGGAGGAATAAAATTAATCTTTGCTAGCCCTCTTTTCTTCTTTTTTGGAGGAGAGTTGGGTTGAGATGTGGGAGAAGAGAATGGAGAGGAAGAACTTTCAGAATCATCACTTGAAACTATAAGCTCTCCGTCATCATCTTTTAAGGCTGCTCTTATAACTATCCGATCTTTCTTGGCCCTTTTTGATGCTTGTTTAGAAGACTGCATTATTCATAATTAAGTAAAACCTATTTTGAATAATTATTTCTAATAATTTATTATATTCTTAAATTTAATACTTCTCCATGATCTGTAGGCATCTTCAAAAAAGTCTATAGTTGCTTGAGGGTAAACAACCTAAAACCTACAAAATTATATAATAGTGACATTTGTTTCTCTGTAAGCATCTGTGACATCTCCAATAATTAACAGATTGGAATTTTTATTTATATAATATGGAGATATAGTGAAACTTCCCTTAAGTAGTAGTGTAAAATATACCTAGGGGGGGGGGGGGGGGGTGAATAGGTATTTACTCAAATTCTTCCTATATTAAAAATGATGCTGAATATAACAAAGAAAATGCACACTTGATTAGATTTAGCAAATGAATTGATTTCACTAATACAAGAGTTAATCAATTTACAAGATATGCAATCAATGTAAGATATGGAAGATAAAGAAAAGTAAAAACAAAAATGAACACAAGTGTTTTTACGTGGTAAAGCCTCAAAAAGAAAACATCCACGGGTTGATACCACAATCACCGGCAAAGCAATCCACTATGTGAAAAAGGACTTACACACTCAAGCTATCAACTCCTAATCTACCCTCGGGCTAGTGAATCACCAAGCCTACTTCCTATCCGAGATGTGTCCTACACCTCTAGAAAGCAACTTCCTATCCAAGACGCTCACGTCTCTAGGAAGATTTCTTGCTAGCCTATCCGGATCCTCCTGACCCTAGACAAGTCTCCTTGCTTGATTATCCGAGTCCTCCCGACTCTAATCAAGACTTCCTTGCTCTATCCACAAAGCTTCACTCACTTTGCTAGAGACTTCAACCTAATGCAAGGCTATGATCTAAGTGATGCAAATGATGCAAACACAATCAAATTAAGCTAGATGATCAATCAAGCTAAATGTACATGTTCAATGATAATCTAGAATATGCTTTCAACACACAATCACAAAATTATCTAGAAATCAAGACATGTAAATCAATAAGAACAAGTTATGATTATTCAATATATCACACTAAAAACCTAGTTCTTAGATCATGAAATTAAACCTAGAAAATAACATGAGGCACATCATATATACTTTTTCTAGAATCAATTTCAAACAAAATCAAGTTTAGCATATATATGTTCAAGAGAAATCACAAAGCTAAAACTCAATTGAAAAATGATCAAACACCCCTAGCATATGATCTAACATCCTTCTCAACATATTTCATCAATCAAATAGTAAGAATCAAAGAGATGATCAAAGATAAAATGAAAAAGAAGAAGTTGAACATAACAACCTTGACCACGTACTGAAGATCAGTCTACTGGGAAGAATGGCGAAGTCATCTGCCTTTGAAAATGCTTGGGGTTTGTAGCTCTCATCAAGACCAACAATTTTGGCTTTTGAATCAATCGATTTCGAGTTCGTATGAGAAAGTTATGATCAAAATACTAAAACTAAAACTTGAAGAAATTCTGCAGAATTTTTGAAAGTGTTCTTGAAAATCTTCAAAATGTTTGGAGGGAAGGAGAGAGGATTAAATGGAGGAGAGAGAAGGCAAAAACGAGCCAATCAAGCATGGCCACATCACCCAGCCTATGGGGGGCGCGTGGGCCACACGGGGGCAGAGAACCCCTCTAGCCGTGGGGCCCATGGCTCACCCACGGCTTGGGCCACATGTGGCCTCTTGGCCACCTTCGCCTCTCGCGCGCTCCCTCATGTTCTTCAGCCGTATCTTGGGCATCCGAACTCCGATTTTGAATCTATTTTTGGATTACAAACCATGACTCCCTAACGCACGACAAAGACTACACAAATTTGAAAAATGGTTGAGAAATCATCTCGGAAAACGACGATAAAGTCAACTCAACGAATGAGAACGAAAAGTAGCGTAGCTACATCGTTTGGACTCGAAACCTTATGAATGAGTAACCGAAATGACTGAAACTCAATAAGGAATCATAATAGAGCATATTCAAGTCCAAATACAAAAAATACGGAAATGTACAAACACTAATTCACACAAGCATGCCATATCAAAGAGATAGTCACAAAGCATGCAATTTTACAATGTTTATCGATTAGAGATCAATGCATGTGCATACTAAGAAGTGTGTGAATGTGTTATACCAAATGTTTGAACTACGATGCAGGGACACACATATATGAATTGTGTGTGTGTGCGCTTATGCCTTGCAAGAGGAAGAAGTATCTCGATACCTTAGCATCCAAATAAGCACATTTCCTCTTGAAGACGAACTTTGCATGCGACGTTGCTTTCCTTCTTTGAAGCTTGATCTAATCACGAAACATCTAAGCAACTAAGCAATACAAACAATAAGTGTTTTGCAATGGAATCAAGCCAACACAAATCTAAGATCTTACATATAGTAACAAAAAATTATAAAGCAATTATAATAGGAAGCAGTAGTTCTAGAATCTACCTCCAACAATAATAGGGTTTCTAGAAAATCCAGTCACAACAGTCATCTGTAACTAAATCCAATTTAGAGTTAGACATTTGCTTAAAGGGAAAATAATAATACATAATAACACAATAGCCAAATATGTCATAACCACACAAATTCAATTCAATTAACGTATACAAAATTCAATTAAACTAAAAGTATATAAAGTCTTTAGAACCAGTAAAAACAACATATAGGACTATTACAGAAGAATGCCCTTACAATCCTCTCAACATGTTGATCATTCTCGTTTACATTAGTAGGCAAGTGAAAAATAAATGAATCTACACTAGTATATAGAGTATTATCACTCTTAATGTACAACTCAATATCATTGTGTTGTCTTGGTGGTGCTTTTAGTACAACATAACATGACGATGTATCATTATCTCTTGCATAAAATACTTGTTTTGCTTGTGATGCCAAGATAAATAGATCATTTTCAAAACGATTTTAGCCTTCACGAAGGGTAACTAAGGTAAATCCATCTTCAATTCTAACACCGTTTGCAATGCTAGCCCAATCACACTTAAATAAAGGGACTTGAAAAGTGTGGTAATCCAATAAAAAAATGTCCCTTATTATTCCATAATTTGATATTTTCTGAACAATTTGGTTTGTATCCTTTGCACCAGATCTACATGTAGTTTTTGCTTCAATGGAAACACTACTAGTTTGTGTAGAATTTTCACTCTCTTTTGTACAGAAACGAAGCCCATTAATGATGTAGCCTGAATATGACATTGCATCACTCCTTGGTCGATATGCAAGCCATTTAAGCCTCTCATTGATCCCACTATCTTGAATAGGGGTGGGCACAAAAACCGAAACCGAATTAAACGAACCGAACCGAACCGAACCGAAAAAAGGTGTTTGGTTCAGTTCATAGCTTCTATTAAGTTCAAACTGATTTGAAATTTAAAAAAATGAATTGAATTCCGTTCGATTTTGGTTTTGGACATACAAAACCGAACCGAACCGAATGAACTGAATTGCCTTAATTAATTATTTTGTAAGGTTCAATTTCATTATGGAATGTTTGTTGATGATATTTTATTTTGGACTACATTATGTACTACATTTTTTGACTTCTATTTTATAGAAGTTATGAAGATTTTATATTTTGATTGAGTATGTAGACTTAATATGATTGAAATTTTAGATTTGGAATGAAAATTAGGTTGTATTTTTTTAAAAATTATTTTTTTACATATTATGTTTTCTTAAAGCCTAAATACCAAAAATGCAACTTAAAGGCCCAAAAATAAAAAAAAAACATATAAAAAAAACCTTCAAAGCCCAATAGGCCCAAAACCGAATTGAACTGAACCGAGATAAAGATGTTCGATTCAATTCGGTTTTTAGGTTCAAATGGTTCAAACCGATTCACATTTTTAAAAACCAAATATATGTTGGTTCAATATGGTTTTGGCCAAAACCGAACGCCGAACCGAACCATGCCCATCCTTAATCTTGAACCTTAATCTGTTGTAATTTAAAAAATTAAAGTAGTAAGCCATTTAAGCCTTTATTGAGGTTTTAAGTGTTCATATAACCTTATCTGATAGCCATGCACAAAATGTCTCTTTGTGCCGCTTCTGTAAAAGGCTTTTGTTCCTCGGGTGATTAAGTCGTTGGTCTAAAACCATCAACTCTGTGATATGCATTCTAATCAATTAAAGTTAAGTGTTAGTGAAATTATTAATAATTCTAAAATTTACTACAAGGAGAATATTTTAATTGGAATCGCTTATTGTAGTTACTCAAAATATGGTTCCACTTCAACCATATTGTATAACACATAATAGTGAGCAATTTGTAACATGTTATCAGACATAACAATTAGTACTCCACCAGTAAATGGGCGGCCACCCAATATCGTTTCATCTCCCATATCTTCATTGCGACACTGTCGAGTACCAATTGAACCTAATTGATTCATGCAACCACCACAAAACATCATGCACTCTTTTGCCAAACAACACTCAGCTATACAACCTTCAAGTCGTGCACGATTTCTAACATATCCCTTTAATGCCTTCATAAATCTACAATTGAGAATATATTATGATTTTAATTATCATATAAAAAAGACTTTAATTCGTGTTAGGCAAAAAAACCCATTACCTCTCAAAAGGGTATGAAACAAATTATAGCACAGTGTGTATAAAACTATCTAAAAGGGGGGGGGGGGGAATAGATTTTAAGCTTATTACCCAATTTTTCGTATTAAGTCAAAATTATGAAATTACCCCTAACTAGATAAAGCAATAAATCAAGTATAAAATGCGGAAATTAAATAACACTTGATTTTTACGTGGAAACCCTCACGGGAAAAACCACGGGCTAGTAAGTAAGCCACACTCGAACCTCGAATCCACTAAATGTGTAAAACGATTACAACCTAATCCCGGAAGTAATCACACACCTACCTAATCCCGGTATGAGTGAACCTAGTCCAATTTGCTTGCGATCTAAGCAACCTAATCTCGAAAGCTACACACAAGACTTACTTTCTCAATGAAGAGAATAACACCCTAAGTGAATATATGAATATCCAAATGCAACATAGAGCAAGGGAAACCCTATATGCTTATCTAAGATGATTAATATGCAATTAGAACAATCCTAGATATCAAAACTAAATGACATGTCAATTAGTTTAGCTAATCAAGATTAAGCACAAAACCTAATTTGCTAGCATAAAACAACTTCTCAAACATACATCACACTAATCTCAATCTTGTATCCAAAGTATATAAAATAACATACAAGTAATTAATTGAGATTGCTTGTTAAGAGAAACACAAAATATGTAAGATATTAGTGAAAAGCTTACCAAGCAAAGTATGATGAAGAATCCATGCAAGATGACATCTAGAAGATCAAAGATGATGCTAGATGATGATTGATGATCATGAAAAATTGTTTGAGTAATTAAAAATGAGTTCTTGGAATTTTTCTTCTCTTTGAAAAATATCCTAAGTATGAAATCTGAATATGAACTCTCTTAATTGACCTAAAGACAAAATGGCATATATATAGGGGGCCAAAACAAAGTGAGGTCGTTTAAGTAAGTTTCAAAGAAACGCGCCTATCGGCATTTTCAATCAGTGGCAAGGCCTCCGATTTCAACCGTTGAATTGCTCCCGAGGAAACAGGGGAGAAACGGCGGTTTCTAAACCGCCGAACCAACCGTAGAATCAAACCCGAGAATTAAAAACCATCAGGTATGAACAGCGGTTTCGATCGGCGGTCGGTGGCCACCGATATCAATCGCAGAATTGCTCCAGACATTTCTGGAAACAAACGGCGGTTTAATTCGGCGGCCAGGCTGCCGATCCAACCGCCGAATCACCAAAGATGGTGAAACCAAAAGAGAAGCTTAGAGCATCTTCCTTAAGCGGTCTTCGCGCAAAACCAAGCACATTCTAGTGCATGCGCGGACGTTTCCGAATACTATCGGGAAACGAATTACTAAGCACAAAAGCACATAACAAAATACAACATCAAGGTGCAAGTGTGAAATGTGACATGTGAAGAGAATGCACACCAAATGCAAGCATGCTAAGTGAGTGTGTGCAACTATCTCTTCAAGACAAGTAAGCACATAGAATTTTACCTTCGGTGCTTATCCATACGAGGTCTTCAAAGGGCTTCGAACAATGAAACCAACACCTAAGCTACCCTTACAAAGAACCCCAACATGTGGTTTGTCCACGAAATGAGCCAATCAACACATGGGAACCTTACAGGGTACATCCAACGATATTGTACTGGACCACATCGTTGAGCTTCACGTGCCAAGTGAATTGGCAAGTGCACCATAATGTCAAAAAATGAAGGGGGAAAAAACCTTTCTAACATGCATAAAGTTTCAGCAATTTCATTCTCCATCTTTTCCAATTTGTTGATGTTAAGTGTTGTTTTACAAAGTTCATTAAAGAATGTTGAAAGACGAAATATTGCAATCCTTGTGTCATAAGGTAAAAGTCCTCTTATTGCAACAGATAATAATTGTTGCATAAGAACATGATGATCATGAGATTTGAGACCTATCACCTTGCATTCCTCTACCGAGATGCAATTCCCAATATTAGAGCCATATCCATCTGGTAATTTTAAGTCAAATAACCTCTTACAAAAGATTTGTTTCTCTATTTTTGATAATGTGTGCATTGCTGCTGGCAAGTAAAATCTATTCCCTTTTTCTTGTGGATGTAGTTCATGCCTAATGTTCATTTTTTGTAAATCTTTGTGTGAATTAAGTCCATCTTTTGATTTTCCCTTCACATTCAATAATGCTATCACAAACATTAATTCACAAACATTATTCTCGATATACATCACATCCAAATTATGGCGTAAGACTAACGCCTGAAAGATAGTCAAAATTGATATAAGTTTAATGGAAAGGAAAATAACTAAGACTAATTAAGTTGTGATGAAAGCAACTTACCTCCCAATATGGCAAGTCCCAAAATATTGATTTCTTTTTCCATCTTTGTGCCGAATTTACTTTTTTTTTTCCCTCTTTTTTCCCCATTCATTTACAACACCTGTCTCAAGTAAAACTTCTATACCAATCAGTTGTTGTGGCTTTTTCCTGGTTTGTTCTTTTCCATCAAACCAATTCTTTTTCTTTTGAAATGGATGATTATATTCAAAAAACCTTCTATGACCCATGCATGCATACTTCTTACTATGTGTTAACCATTCTGAACACGTATGGACACTACATATATATAGGACAAGCTACTTTCCCTTTTGTAGTACATCTAACTAAGTTACCATATGCTTGAAAATCATTAATTGTCCACATAAGAATAGCTTTTAAATTGAACATGGACTTGTAATTTGCATCATATATATTTACCCCATCATTCCATAGAACCTTCAAGTCCTCTATGAGAGGCTCCAAGTATACATCTATGTCATTCCTTGGTTTTTTTGGGCCGGGCATCAATAGTGTCAACATTAAGTTCTCCTTTAACATGCATAACTATGGAGGAAGATTATATGTCACTAGTATCACCGACCAACAACTATGTGTAGTGCTTAGGTTACGAAAAGGATTAAATCCATCAGCTGCAAGTCCTAGTCTAAGATTTCGTGCATCCAAAGCAAATTTAGACTATTGACCATCAATTGTTTACCAAGACGGTGAATCAACAGGGTGTCTAATCTTTCCATCTTGACTGTGATGACTAAAATGCCAAGTCAATTGTTCAACTTTTACAGGTGACTTGAACATTCTTCTAAATCTTGGTATTCTAGGAAAGTAGCGCAACACCTTCATCGGAACACCTTTTTAATCTTATTGGTGCACAGATTAATTTTCCATCTTAAATATTGACATGTTGGACATTTATCCAAATGCTCTCTCTCCTCTAAATAAACATCAATCATTCTCGCATGCATCTATCTTTTCATATCCTAGATCAAATGCCTTCAATAACTTTTTCGTTGAGTACATTGAGTCAGGAAGATTATTATTTTCAGGCAATAGATCTCGAAAGATTTGCAAGAGTTCAGAAAAACTCTTGTTAGATAAACCGTTTGCAGTTTTATAATTAAATAAAACTACAATTGCTGACAATCTTGTATACTTTGTACAACCCTGATATAATGGAGACTTGGCATCTTCTAGTTTTTGTGTGAAATCTTCCTCTTTCCTATTTTGGGATGTTCCTCCATCATTGTCACCATTATCATACACATCCCAAAACATCCTATATGTATCTAATATGTCTACAGGTTCATCATGGTGTTCATCCATACTTGGGCTCTCTCCGTGAAAGACCCATGCGGTGTATGTATGACTCTTCCCTATTATAATCAAGTGCTCATAAACAATATCAACATGTTCGTGATTAAGGTTTCAACAATTAGTGCAGGGGCATATGATATAATCATCATTCCCTGAACATATTTGAGCCATGTTGAAAAATTTTCGACCACCATCTCTATATTATGAAGAAAGTCTACAAACAAATGACACTTAAAACTATAAGCAACTTACTATATAACACCTAATCATAATTTTATTTTAAACTAAAAAAAATTACAATTGATTGGTGATTACTAACCTTGAAAGATGAACCCATTTTTTATCCATTACGAGTATTTGATCTTGATAACATACAACACTGAATAAACCTTATAAAAATAATAATATTCTTGATGCAGTTTGGTTCTTAATTGTAAACTATAAATAGTAGGAAAACACAAGAGTTCACAAATAAATAGCAGACAACAGTGCAAAATAGGGAAAATTTAAAAAAAATGTAAGTATACCTGTCAAATTAGCAAGCCCTTTATTATCAATATTATAGGAATCCAAGTTCAAACTCTATAAATTTTGTTCAATTTGCAAAAAACAAGTGTACAAACAAACAACCATGTTTACAAGCTTAGTATAAGAACCTAAATTGAAACTATACTAATGAAGTTAAAACTTAAACTTCATGGTCACTTAGTTTAATTATATTGTTACCCACCTATAGGTAGAGCATTCTTGGAGACTAATGATCCAATGAACTTAGTATAAGAAGTCTGTAATAAAAACTTCCTAGAAATCACATGCTAATATCAAATCAATTCCACAATAACACTTGGAACTAATATCAAATCAATTATATTGTTTTTTAAAATTTACTAGCAAAATCCAGTATTCAGTAACCGATTGCAATTTCCATCCATTATAATAAGCTTCAATTTTTAAATTCAACTTCATATTCCATCTTCCTTTTCTAGTAGCCAAACAAAGTTTATTGTATGAAAGGAGAAAAAGATATAACGAGACCAAAAGAAAAATACATACATAGATCATATATCTACAAATTTAAGCAAAAATATATGTGAACAATGAAAAATGAAAAGCTTAAGAACAAAATACTGAAGATAACTGAAGAAAAAAAGCAGAGTAAGAAAAATTAGAAAACAATTAAAATAGAAGAGAGCATCTAAGGATTTATGTGATTATCGGAGGACTTATGTGATTATCAAAGGACTTTACATTGCTTCTCTTTTTTCACTAGAAATGGACTGGTTTCGAGCCGGATTGAGACTCGGTGTCATCACACGACTCACTCAACCAGACATAGTTCAACTTGTCGAATCATACTGATCTGTGCAGGTTCCGATCTGGCACTCTATTTTGAAGAACCTCTGTTCGTCCCCTTCCTCCATCGAAATAACCTTTGCTTCTCATACGAGCTCGATCTACATCTACTCGATCCTTTTCCACACACTAAGAAGCTCTACGAGTCGTTCTTGCTCTTGCAGATGCAAACACTAATTTCGAAGACCTACAACTGATCAATGCGTCTCGATTTGATTTCCAGAATGCAAAACTGAGAAAGAGAGAATGTGAAATTAAATTAGGGATTGATACAACAGTTCCTTAATTTAATTGAGATCTTTCTAGAAAAGAGAGAGAAACGAGGTTACTAATTGCAGGATTTGAAAAAGCGACAAAACATACAAAAGCAATTTTTAAAGCGTGAAAAAGAAAAAAAATAATAATAAAGACCACCTTTTTTTTTTTTTTGAAAGTCAGCTTTTTCTTTACTTCCATATTTTCAGGTGCAACTTTTTAAAATAAAAGTTGTAAAAAAATATTAAAACATCAATTTATTCCTTTTTTTTTTTTTTTTTTTTTTTTTTACAGCTTTTATGAAAACAACGTTGTGATAGATCCTAATTACAGTACTTCTTGTCCACGGCCGAAGCCGAATACATTGCCGCGGGGAGGATGCACACAACTCCTATGGATGAAGCAAATGCTTGTCGCTACGGATTCAATCAAGGTACTCTAACTCTTTTTTTGTGATAACATGAGTGTCATTAACATTTCTAAGAATCTGGTGCAACATTCTAGGACAAAGCTTATTGACATCCGACATCATTTCATTAGAGAACTAGTTGAGAATAAATGCATTGTACTTGAACATGTAGGTACAAATGATCAATTAGCGGATTTATTTACTAAACCCTTAGATGCAACTAGGTTTCATGCACTTAGTAGATCTATTAGGATATGTCTCGTGGATTGATGTGGTATGGAAATTGACCCCATAAGGGGAACTCAAGCAAAGAGAGGAATCTTGCATACTTGTCACATGCAAAAATTTGATATACATTATGCTTCTTTATTAATTGCTTGAGTATCTTGGTTGCACATATGCTTATATGATATTTTCTTCAATAAGTGTGAACCATTGCTTTGATTGCAATCCATGTCATAATTATGTTCAAACATGCATTTTTGGACTAGGAGATTTACTTATTAAGTACTCTTTGAATGACCTATGATTATTCTCTATGACATTATGATTCTTTAAATGAAAATCACGAATTCAAATGACTTGCTTAAAAATGAAAAGCATGATTGTTGATTGCAAATTTCAAAGTGCAAAATTATGTGTGAAAAGCAAATGAGACTCAAATGAATAAAGGATCTTGTATCCGTTCTAAGGATTTTAAAATCCAATGTCTCTATTTCTTTATCAATAATGCTAAATATCCCACCTAAAATCCCACTTTTTTCATCCCACTACATGTGGCATGTAAGGTGTCAAATTGTGAGTGGATACACATTTATCTCACCTACCCCATGTATCCACTCACAATTTGACACCTCACATGCCACATGTAGTGGGATGAAAAAGGTGGGATTTTAGGTGGGATGTGTAGTATTACTGTTTCTTTATTTATCGAACATGGCTACTATCATACGGGTATCTTACCCGAAAAAATCGAATAAGGTGCAAAAAGTCGCTCATGCCATGTTTTGCTTATAAAGTTGGATATAGTTGCCCTTTAAAAGTGAATGAATGACATTTCTATATCCTTGCTTTGATTCATGACAAATGGTAAAATCAGTTTGAATATTTTAGGAAACTTTTGTCATTTGCTTTACCAAATACCATTGATTTTTAGACTTGAATGCAACATGTCTTGCATGCAAAACATCTTTATCACACATTTTCATAAAATAAATCTCCTTGTTTCTCTCCAATTAATTGACTTGCATAATGTTCTTGTATAATGACTATACAAATGTCTTGTATGCTATTATCTCTCTTTGCTAAAATGACCTGGTTGGGGGATACTCCTTTGCCTATCTCATGATAAGAAGGGGGAGTAGTATGTGGTAATGGAGAGTGCTAATTGAGAGTAGCTAATTCGCACACTGGGAGATTGCTTAATTGATGGGGAGTAACCCGTTGAGGGGGGAGCATTGCATTGCACATTCATTGCATGATATGTTGCTTGATTTCTTTAAATGCAAATGCTTGTTTTTGATTTCACTTGATCACCTCACATACACTTGTTTTGGTAAGTGTAATCTTTTTGTTTTGAAGGATTGATTGTTCTACAAGAGATTGAAGACTTCAAGTTTTAACTTTTAATTATCTCTTTGTAATGTAGAAAATTATTGTTGAGCTTTTGTTCAATTTTGTTGTGAGGATCAATGTGAGTTGTGGTTTTGTCATGAAATAGCCAAAGAGGGAGATTGTATGTTCCTCAAGTTTGATTGGCTTATTTCGGTGACAAACCACGTTTGGGGTTTGTGATGTCAGGGTAGCTTAGACTTCTAATTGTTGGTGATTAAGCTCAACAAAGGCCCTCTCAAGACCTCAAGATGATAAGCACTCCAAAGGTAAAACATTTGTGATTAATTGCATTGAAGAGATCCAGTTGCACACACACACAACTCATGCATATTTATACTTCTTGTATGTTGTGTGTTTTATGTTTGTGCATTCATGTTCTTAAATCCTCTTCATGCATGTTTTATTGATTGCAACTTGTTTGTTAAATACCATGTAATGTTAGGCTTTATGATGCAAAGTTAGTGTATGGGCGCTGTACACCCGCTGTTGGGTTGCCCTACGTACAGCCCCTATAGGGGCATTATGAGCAATTTGCTCTTACCCGTTGTACAGTCGTTGTACGTACAGTGGGTGACTTGATGGATTTTTTCCATTGCTGTACAGTCGTTGTTCAACCGTTGTACAACCGTTGTACGTATAGCGGGTAAATATCGGCTCTCCAAACCCGAGAGCAATCACCCCTTGGTCGCCCAATTGTCGCTCTTGTATGAAGAACATGTTCTTCATTTTCCCAAGTGAACCATTGTACGTACAGTGGGTGAACAGTGGTCAAGGCAAAAGTTTTGAAAACTTATCAAAATGTCGTAGAATCAATTTGACCTTATATATATATGCTACTTTGACCATAGGTCATTTTTAGTGAGTCCAAATCATATTTTTGACTTAGCATATTTTCCAAGAGAGAAAATCACTAAAGAACTCACATTTGATCAATCAAAACCATTTCCATGTGCATCAAACATCATCTAGCATCATCTAGCCTTATCTAGGATGTATCTATGCATGAGTTTTCTTCAACACACTTGACTTGGTAAGTTGAACACCCTTTCATCCATTTTTGTGTTCATTCTTGTCATTTAATCTCTTTAAATTACTTATATTCATTTAGATTAAATTCTATATATAAGATTGAGATTATTGTGTTGATTGATTGAGAGTTGTATTTCGATAGATATTGCTTAGGATTGCTTTATCTATGATAGCTATGTTGTATGTCATGCCATATAGCAATATTGATATATAGGATTGATTATTGACATATTTAATCTCTAGATAAGCATTTAGTATAACCTAACATTACTTGCATATTGAATATCATGATATTCACTTAGGTTGTTGATTTCTTCATTGAGAATTAAGTCTTGTGGCTAAGATTGCTTAGTGCGCAAATAAGTAAGTCTAGAATCGCTATTAAAGGCCCGTTAAGTAGTAGTGGTGGGTTAGTGACTATATAAGGTTTGACGGTGGTCAACTTAGGTTGTAAACATCATTACAAGTAGTGGATTTGAGGACCTTGTGTGGCTCGCATAGTAGCCCGTGAGTTTTCCTTGTTGAGGGTTTCTCACGTAAATCAATCAACTTGCAATTTATTGTTTTTCGCACTTAGATTAAGTTGATTGTATTTTTGACTAGTTTGAGGTTTTTATTGAATATTGACTAATAAAAAAAAATTGGTAATTACAGTAGAACCCCTCTAAACTAATATTCTTGGGACCCATCATTGAGTATTAATTTAGAGGGGTTATTAATTTGAAGGGTTTTACATTGTAAAATGTTATTTTGTCTTAGAAAATGTTTGGAAGTCGGTTTTCTTCTTAGGGAAAATTCTTTTTATTTATTTATTTTATTTTATTTTATTTTTTTATTTCAGGATTCCTTGTTTATGAAAGATTTATTAAGAAAATTTCCAATTCCTTTTGGGAATGTGATTACTTAGTGACCAAGGATACTCAACCTATAAATAATAAGGCTTATTTTTTGGTTATGTATAACAAGAGAGATCTCATGATATACCTAAAAATTCTATTCCTAACAGCTCTTAAAAATTCTCTCTTTTCTATCTTCTTGGTTATAACAAGAGGATAATTCAAAAGATGAAGCATGAAGTCAAAAATATCAAACATAGTGGCCTTTATGTAAAATAGCATCTTAAAGTAATTTTTTTAGTTCTTGATTATTATGTAATATATTTTGTAATTTTATGGAATTATTAATTTATGCGACAGTCAGGACCGAAATTTTACAATGGGTTTTAAAAAAAAATTATTAATTATTACGATAGAGGAGTTTATTAATTTTTTACATTGGCCCAAGTCTGGACCGGGATTTTTTTATTAATTTAGAGAGGATATTAATTTATAGGAGATTAATTTACAAGGGTTATACTGTAACTTGATTAAAATCTATTCACTCCCCCCTCTAGATATATGGGTTCAAAAATTAAATAGCACTTTTTGGGGGAGGGCTTGTGTAAATAGAACCACTTTAATAAGTCTTGTTTTAATAGCACCAAAATAGGTGGTGAGACCAAAATACCCCCACTTACTCTTTTCCTGTGTATTTTTTTTTCTCAAAAATTCGAGACTAATTTGCAGTTTCGAGACTTATTAGGTTAAATTCGAGACTTATTTTACAAATTCGAGACTTATTCATGAGTTTTCGAGACTTATTAATGGGTTTCGAGACTTAATTCCATTTTGTTCGGGACTTATTCTGTTCGACCTCCATCAATGGTGACAGTGACGATCTGACCACGGCACTGGTTGACTCCGGAGATAGTTGGATCTGGAAGATCGAACGACGCTGAGTTCATTGGCACCATTGGTTTCGTCAGATTTGCGACGAATCGTCATAGATCAGACGATGAAGATTCGCGACGGTTTGGGTTTGGCTTCGTTTCTCTCTCTACACAGCTCGAAAATGTAAATGAACTTTTCAGTTACAAGGATTGGCACTCAACGAACGTTTTCCTGGTGGTTTTACCAGTCAACTCGCTGATCGGCAGTGGCACCTCCATTGAAGCTCCATCAATGGAGGTTTTGGAAAAAGGAAGAAGAAAGAAGGTGAAGGACACATAAGAGAAAAGAAAAGAAGCTGAGGGGTATTTTTGTCCAAATTCCATTTTTGGTGCTATTAAAACAAGAGTTATTAAAGTGTGATAGTTGTACAAGTCAAAATTGAAAAAGTTCTATATACCCCTATTTCCTCTAGATATATTTAGCACACCGTAATATTTGTTTCACTCTCTATTTTTCCAGTGGTGGTACTTCACTCAAAAATTTATCATCCAAAGGAATGAAGAAAGTGAAGAAACCCTAACCCATATTGTTTAAATTCATATTTTGACCCCTGTTTTTTTAAAAAATAATTGCAAAACTGCCACGCTGTATCCTTCGTGTGTCCGTGCTATGTCCTCCGCGTGTCAATGTCATGTCCCCTCTATTGACAGACACGATTTTAGTATGTCAGAAACGTGTCTAGTCATGTCTAACACGAGCCCCATGTATTTTTAGGAGTGTTCGTGCAACCTTACAAAATTTGCTTTTCTTCAAGCAATCCAAATATTATTTCACTAAATCAAAAATAAAAAAATAAAAGAAAAAATGTCAACAATCAAGCTACAAGCATCGATATTATTTATTATATAAACCCGAAAACCAGAAAAATTATGATACATGCCTGATAAGTGATACCGATCGAAGCTTTTTCAGTCTTTAAGTTTTCTTCTTTTTCTTCTTTTCTTCTTTCTGTGTTTTCAACTTTCAAGCGGCCGATTGAAATCGAAATAAGCTCTAGATCCCTAATTTGATATGTTTCTTTACAATTCCATTTTGATCCCTAAAATTTTGAAATTATAATTTGACTCCGTTTTATACTAAAATAATTATAATATTGCCTCAAACGTATCCTGGACGTATCTCAACGTATCCTCTAAGTATCCCTCTATATCCTTGCTGTATCCTTACCGTATCTTTGCCGTATCACCCAAGTAGGCCTGTGTTAATTGCCTCTTTTTTCTCTGTTCTTTTACTTTGTTTTCTTTTGGTAGGGTTTAGTTTTTGTTTTACTGGTGTGTTTTTGTTCTGCTTTTGCTGGGTTGTTTTGTTCTAGCCTCCCTTTGTTATGGGTGAAGCTTTTGGGTGTCTTAGCTGTGTTTTCTCATTGTTCCTTTGTGGTGGTTTCTCCACCCTATATATAATGCTTTTAAAAAAAAATAAAAATAAAATAAAGTATCATATAGTCAAACTTATGAAAAAGTCAATAGATACACCATTTGGTGTATCAGATAGGTATCTTGGAGTATCCAAGGAGTATTCGAACCGGATACAAGTTGGACACGAGTTACTTCCACCAAATAGAGCATTTGTGCTTCCTAAGTGATATATAATTTAATATAAATAAAATGAATTATTATTCAATTTATGCTCTATAATGTCTTAAAGAGTAATCATTGATTGTAATAGATTTTGTAACAATATTTTCAATAAGTTCTTTTTAATTTGGACAATCTTACAATTCAAACAAAATAATAAGTCATACACTAAAATCAATTACAAAAAACTAATATTCTATGTTTGGATAACAGATGACCATAAAAACTATTTATGTTTGATCTACAACAACAATAATTACACAAATGAAAAATCAAAACAATTCTAATTAAATTAAACATGAAAAAACTAAACAACAAGAATAACATATAACCATGGTGATAGTGTATATTACTTATTGGTGGTAAATTTAAGGATTTAACCAAATTTAAGGTTAAAAATGAGATAAATTACTGAAAAAAGAAGAATAAAAATAATGTAAATATTATAATAATAATACACAATATTAAAGAAAAAAAATGATAATCTGGAAATATATTTATTTATTTTAAAATTTTAATAAAAAATGAAATGGCTGGTTAAATGTTTTTATAATATTATAAATTGAATTTTTTAAATATAATAATTTTTTCAGTGATCCCACATAATGGTTTGCCCCTGCTCACATCTTCTTGGGTTGAATACTTGAATTAGTGCGTGTCTCCAAATTAATGAATTAATTTTAATAGTTTAAATAACAATAATATTATCACCATGGTCCACGATAGACCTGACAAGGTTTCGGTTCGAACCGTGGAAGTGGAATCGGAACCGGAATCAGAACCGATTTTCCGGTTCCGGTTCGAACTGGCGGTTCCAACATTTTTTTTTTTTTTTTTTTTATAAATATAAATACTAAACCTAAACCTAAATCC
The DNA here is from genome assembly GCA_030490815.1 of Acer saccharum. Classification (NCBI taxonomy): domain Eukaryota; kingdom Viridiplantae; phylum Streptophyta; class Magnoliopsida; order Sapindales; family Sapindaceae; genus Acer; species Acer saccharum. Next base: position 31,966,174 of record CM059866.1, read on the forward strand.
TTCTTCTACTTACTCAGCCGTCAGATTCTTCTTCTTCTTCGATCCCCTCTTCTTATTCTTCTTCTTATTTTACTTCGATCTCCTCCTCTTCTTCTTCTATCCACCATTCTTCTTCTTCTTCGATCTCCTCCTTCTTCTTCGATCTCCTCCTCTTCTTCTTCGATCTACCATCATCTGATTTTGATTTTCCTTTTCTTTTCTTCTTCTTCTTCTTCTTGGATAGTTAGACCGACTCTTGGTCTCTTACTCTCTTGAGTCTTGATTGAGTTTTATTAATAATAATAAAAAAAAAGGTTTAAAACTGCCGATTTGGTTGGAATTGGAATTGGAACTAGAACCGGCATAGGCCGGTTCTGATTTCGGTTTCGGTTCCAGTTCCACCAAACCTTGGAACTGGAACCAGCGGTTCGGAACCGAAACCGGAACTGAACCGAAACCGTGTCAGGTCTAGTCCACGAGTGTGAGGCGGCTTTTTCGGATTTGGATAAAATATTGCAAAGATTTTCACTTACCAAACTAATAAATCATTGGATTCAGATTTGGATTTGAAAATTCCCATTTGTTTTGAGTGGATTCCAATCGGATGTAATTGGACAATCCAAATCCCATTCACACCACCTTCAGGCAAGGAATGTTTTTCCCATCTTTCTCTCATGTTCTCATTTATTAAAGCATCTCTAATGTAAACGTGTTTGTGAAAAAAAAAAGGTGCCACGTAGGATACATAGACAGTCTATTAAAAAAAGTATCTCTAATGCAACTGTGCATATTCAGCATCATGCTAATGTAGCAAAAAAACAAAATAAAATAGATATTGTCAACATGACTATTTACTTTCAGACGGCTTGTTGCACATCAATTTTTTCGGTTGACTCAGCAAGTATTTAAAATTGATATTAATTTTTTTTTATCTATTTTTAGTAAGGAAATAAAATATAAAAAAAGGGAAAAAAATTGGACACGTCATTAAAAATAAATGTGTTTTAAACAGAAGTATTGAAGACCAAATTTTGAGTTGATTGTCTATCAAATCTTTTTTTTATGCTACATAGGAATCAAGTCACTTGAAATTATTGCCATATCAACGATTTTTTGCATACAAGTCACTTTTGCATTGGAGATGTTCTTATAGTCTTATATACTATTCAATTCAGATTCCAAAATAAATTACACAGCTGTTTTAAATCTTTTTAGAACTTTTGTTTTGTAACGTTTAGCTATGTAATATTAAATAACTAAATAATTTTACGATTTATTATATGCATATATTTATATCAATGTTCTAGTAAGCGTTAGGCGCTAGTCGGGCAGAGACACAGTGCCTAGCGCCTAAGCCGATTAGTCGGCTATTAATCGGAAAATACAATTACAAACAAATTCCAATTATCAAATCCAAAGAAAATTCTTTCCAAATCCACAAATGCCAAATTACCAATCAAAATCCAATCAGAAACCAATCCAAATCCCCAAACACCCATCCAAATGCAATCACAAACCAATCCAAATCCAAACATAAAGACAATCAAATCAAAAAGACAAATTCCAAGTTCTAGATTAAAAAAGAAAATCCCAACTGGTTTTAGATTATCACTTGTGAATTTTGATGGATTGCAATAGTGGCGCAAATCTGTTGATGGCCCAAATCTGAAATGGGAGACTGATTGCAATAGTGGCCCAAATGGCCCAATACCGGTGATGATCCAATTTGACCCTATTTTCCAAGAGTTGCTCCATCTATCCTAATCTTAAGAGCTATAATATGATGTCGTTCTGGAGGAATAAAATCATCCTCAAAACGTGGTCATTTTGGGTGCGTTTGGTACGAGGATAGGACAAGACAAGACAATTGTTCCGTATTGTTTTTGGAATGTCTAGGACAGAACTATTAATTGTAATTGAAAGAAATACTCGAATAAACTAGGTGTGTTCTAAATATATTAATCTAGAGGGGGGGTGAATAGATTTTAACTATTATTACCCAATTTTCGCATGCAAGTCAATTTTACGAAAATGGCCCTACAAGTCAAAAATACAAGCAAGTGTAATATAGTTCGGAATTTAAATAATACTTGATGTATATGTGGAAACCCAACCACTGGGAAAAACCACGGGCTGTATAGTGCGCCACACTCGAACCTCAAAATCCACTAATTGAAATGGAGTTTACAACCTATGTAGACCTCGTCTAACACTCCGGTCAATAACCCCCCACTTCTATCACGCGGGCCTTTAAAAGTGGCTCTAGTCTAATTGCTTGAGGCCTAAGCAATCTTAGCCTCAAGACTTAATTCTCTAAGAAGAGATTATGCAACCTATGTGAATATGTATGAATATTCAAATAATAAACAAGGCTAGGGAACCTTAGATGCTTATCTAGGATGATGATATATTCAATTAAATCAACCTTAGATATCAAGAGCTAGATGACATGTCAAATAGCTTAGCTAATCAAGATTAGTCAAAAACCTAATTAGCTATCACAATACAACACTCAATCAATTCATCACAATTAATTATGTATTCTTGTATTTATCTTATGATCAAAACATACAAGTAAATTAAAAGAGAATAGCTTGATAGTAAAAATACTAAAATAAGATGAACTTAATCAAAATCTTACCAAGCAAGTTGTGATGATGCAAACCCATACATGGATGCTTTCTATATAGACATAGAAGATGCAATATGAAATTTGATGCACAAAGGATTTGATTTGAGTGGTTAAAGGTGAGTTCTTTTGTATTTTTCTTTTGTATTTTTCTTTGCTTGAACAGCGCTTTGTACAGCGCTCGTACAGCACCTTCCAAAATTGCCTCAGACCTGATGCATTAAAAATGCATTTTTCAACCAGGTCTCATATAGGCGCTGTACGTACAGCGCCTTCAACAGCGCTTTGTACAGCGCCAACATCATGAAAGCAATCCTAAGTCTAGAATGAACATGACTATGGTCATACAAAATGCAATCATGTAAAGCATGCAAGAAGAGATGTAAATGAACATAATGAACATTAATGAGCACATAATAACAACACATACACAACATACAAGAAAATGAATTAAGCATGAGATGTGAATGTGTGTGTGCAACTAATCTCTTCAAAGCAAATTAAGCACATAGAAGTTTACCTTTGGTGCTTATCAACCTTGAGGACATGAGAGGGTCTTGAGCTTGAATATCAATCACTTAAGCTACCCTTACATACAATTCCCAACACGTGGTTTGTCCACGAAATAAGCCAATCAAGATATGGGAATCCTTACAATCTCCCCCTTTGGCTATTTCGTGACAAAACCACCACTCACAATGATTCCTCACAACATAATAGAAACTACAGGTCACAAATGATTATCTACATTACAAAGAGATATTTAAAAAAAAAAATTGAAGTCTTCAATCTCTTGTAGAATAATCAGGCCCTAAAAGCAAAGTTTCTATACTATCCAATTCAAGTAAAAAGTGAGATGAATCAGGTGAGAATAAAAACAAGCATTTGCATTCTTAGAATTTAAGTACAACTACAACATCATGCAATAATTGTGAATGCAATGCTCCCCCTCAATGTATTGTCTCCCCAACTTGCATAATTGCTACCACAATTTGCAACTCCCCTTACCACCATTCTACTCCCCCTTTTTGTCATGATATAGGCAAAGGAGTAGTCCCTAACCGGGTCACTTAGCAAAGAGAGATGATAGCATTCAAGTCATTTGCATAATCATTAAATGCACTTTATGCAACTCTATCAAATGGAGAGAAACAAGGAGATTTATTTTGATAAAATGTGTGAATCAAAAATGCTTTGCATACAAGACATGTAGCATTCAAGTCCAAAATACAATGGTATTTGGCAAAACAAATGACAAAGGTTTTTAATAAGAATTCAAACCAATTTCACCATTGTCATGAGAAAAGCAAGGATATAGAGTTTTCATTGATTTTAATTTATGAGCAACTATATCCATCTTTATAAGCCAAACATGTCATGAGCAACTTTGCTCTCTATTTGATTTTTCCGGGAATGAAACCCGTATGATAGTAGACATGTTCAACAAATAAAGAAGGAGAGACATTTGGATTTTAAAATCCTTTGAATGGATACAAGATCCTTTATTCATTTTGAGTCTCATAAGCTTTTTCACACAAGTTTTGCATTTAAAAATTGCAATCATCAATTCATGCTTTTTCATTAGAGCATGTCATTTGAATTTCATGCTTTTCATATGTCATTAGCATGTTATAAAAACAACTCATGCTTTTCAATTTTTAAGCATGTCATTAAGAATCATCATGTCATGGAGATAACTATAGGTCATTCAAATCATACTTCCTAAGTAAATCTCCTAGTCCAAACATGCATGTTTGAACATAAATATGACATGGATTGTAAACAAGCAAGGTTCACACTTATTGAATTGAAAACATATACACATATGTGAAACCAAGCTTACTCAAGCAATCAACAAAGAAGCATAAGATTTTTCAAAAAAAAAATTGCATGCAACAAGTTTGCAATTAGCTCTCTTTGCTTGAGTTCCCCATATGGGGTCATCATCATCCTTCATCAATGAAGGTCATGAGGTCCTATAGACCTCCCAAGTCCATTTGACTTGGATGAACCTATTTGAGACTTGTTAGTCTCGTAGCAAGCGGGTTCATTTTTCCTTATCCACATAGATATGACATTTTTCTTCCTAGTGGTCAATGGTTCAAGAGTTCTAGAAATAATAGGATCATGAATATGAATGTTTTCCTTCCTATTAGCATGCATTCTAGCTCTTATCATTCTCTTTTCAATCATGCTTTTGATTCTACATAATTTAATGAAATGAAAGCAATTTGGTCTAATGTGACCATCAATACCACAAAAGTGACATGTAGGGATAAATTTAGAATTCATACCATGTCCTTGTGCATGCATAGGAGCCTTCCCATGACTTTGTGGTTGAGCGGGTTCAAACCGTCTTTGTTGTTGAACCGGTCTAGTTTGCTTCCTTGTTTCATTTTGCATGATTGGCCTCTTCCCTTGATGAATATGAGCTTGAGGGAAGTTTGGTTGAGGAACTTTTTGAGCTTGAGGTTGTCTCCTTGGAGCTTCCTTTACTTGTGCACTTCTTGAACATTGTCCTAGATCAATTTTCTTCCTAGGAGTGTGCACCAGCGAGGCTTCTATCTTGCCCAAACTCTTGACAAAGACGGTCTTGGTTGGAGTAGTGATCTCCTTGCTCTTTTCATATCTAATACCTCTCTTGTCACAAGGGTTCTTTCCACCACCAAGAATGTGGTCAAGTTTCTTGGTGCTTGTAGTTATCCTAGTCAATGACTTTATAGCTTCATCAAGCTCTCTCTTCAATGCTTCTTCATTCCTCTTAGACATAGCTAGCTCATCCCTTAGCTTGTCTTCAATCTTCTTGGATGCCTCCACTTGTTTACTTAAGTGGTCATTGTGTGTTGAAAGCTCTAGATTTTCATCTCTAAAATCTTCAACTTTCTATTGTTCTTCTTCAATGAGCTTTCACACTTGACTATAAAGTCATTAACATCCATTTTCTCTACACTTCCATTTGTAGAGTTAGATGAGGAGTCATCTTCACTTGAGTTATCTTCTCCACTCTCCTTCTCACTGATGGAGTCATTTCCCTCATTAAGACCTTCACCTTGGTCTCTTGAGTCAATGAGAGACATATCCCAATGAGTAGCTACACTTATCTCCTCTAGAGCTACTTCTTCATCTTTTTCTTCTATGGGATCACTAGTCAAGTCATTCTTACCAACAACTTTGTCTTCTACACAAGTGGCCCCACATGCTGTGTAGTCGATGGTAAGCTCATCATCACTTGATGACTTGTCTCCCTTTCCAGAGTCATCACTTTCACTCCACGTGGCGGTCATCACTTTTGCCATCTTGTTCTTCAAGTTTCCACAATAGGGTGAGATGTGACCTATACCACCACACTCATAGCATTAGACCCCTTTCTTCTCACTCTTCTCTTGCCTAGGCTCAAAATTCTTGAAGGGAGCCTTTTTCTTCAAGTCTTGGCCTTTGGATCCAAAGCTTTTCTTCTTGAACTTGACGAATTTCTTGAATCTTCTAAGCAACAATGCCGTGTCTTCGTCCGAGTCACCTTTTTCCTCCTTCTCAACCTTGGAAGCTTTCAAAGCAATCCCTATTTGCTTTTTAGGAGGTGAAATACTAGGAGCCTTCATAGATTCATAGGCGAGGAGTCTTCCAATTACCTCGCTCGGCTTCATGTCCTTATAAGTGCTATTCTCCTCTAAAGCCGTCACTTTTGATTCGAACCTAGCGGGGAGAGACCTCATAATTTTTTGCTTAAATCTCCTATCCGAATAAGGATCACCGAGTTGATGGCTTTGATTGACAATATCCATCAACTTGACTTCAAAGTCATTGAAGCACTCATCCTCCTCCATCTTAAGCAACTCAAATTGCGTTTGAAGGACTTGTAGCTTCGAATCCTTGACGACGTCGGTTCCTTCGTGTGCAACCTCTAGGATATCCCATGCCTCCTTGGCTATCCTAGTGTTTTGAATCAGTTTGTACTGATTTTCATCCACTGCACATAGAAGAGCATGCCATGCCTTCCTATTCCATTTTGAAGTCTCAAACTCTTCAGGTGACCACTGAGTCTTAGGCTTGAGTACTTCTTCTCCACCACCCGTGGGAGTCATCATAGGAGGTGCATACCCATCTTCAATTGCCATCCATGCCCTATCATGGGTTTGGCACACTTACGCTTCCATCTTGCCTTTCCATGTGGCATAATTCACACCGGTGAGGAGGGGAGGTCGTGTGCTTGAAGCACCCTTATGGTTGACACCGTATCCACTCATTGTATCAATGAATGAATGAAATGTATGCAAAATGTATGAATGAGCAAAAATCACACAAATGCACAACACACCTGAAATGAGCTAGGATCACATAAGTATATCTATGAACCCGCTCTGATACCAATTGAAAGAAATACTCGAATAAACTAGGTGTGTTCTAAATATATTAATCTAGAGGGGGGTGAATAGATTTTAACTATTATTACCCAATTTTCGCATGCAAGTCAATTTTACGAAAATGGCCCTACTAGTCAAAAATACAAGCAAGTGTAATATAGTGCGGAATTTAAATAACACTTGATGTATACGTGGAAACCCAACCACTGGGAAAAACCACGGGCTGTATAGTGCGCCACACTCGAACCTCAAAATCCACTAATTGAAATGGAGTTTACAACCTATGTAGACCTCGTCTAACACTCCGGTCAATAACCCCCCACTTCTACCACGCGAGCCTTTAAAAGTGGCTCTAGTCCAATTGCTTGAGGCCTAAGCAATCTTAGCCTCAAGACTTAATTCTCTAAGAAGAGATTATGCAACCTATGTGAATATGTATGAATATTCAAATAACAAACAAGGCTAGGGAACCTTAGATGCTTATCTAGGATGATGATATATTCAATTAAATCAACCTTAGATATCAAGAGCTAGATGACATGTCAAATAGCTTAGCTAATCAAGATTAGTCAAAAACCTAATTAGCTATCACAATACAACACTCAATCAATTCATCACAATTAATTATGTATTCTTGTATTTATCATATGATCAAAACATACAAGTAAATTAAAAGAGAATAGCTTGATAGTAAAAATACTAAAATAAGATGAACTTAATCAAAATCTTACCAAGCAAGTTGTGATGATGCAAACTGTTAGGATTCCCGTTGTTTTTAATTGGCTTATTTCGTGATCAAACCACATGTGGGGATGCTTTGTAAGGGTAGCTTAGATGTTGTTGTTATTGCTTAGGCCCTTTTGAAGACCTCACTATTGGCAAGCACCAAAGGTAATATTCTAAGTGCTTACTTGTCTTGAAGAGATAGATGCACACACTCACAACTCATGCATATGTTTAATCCTTGTATGTTGTGTGTCTTTTATGTGTGCTTTAATGCTCATTAACATCTCTTCTTGCATGTTAGGTTGATTGCATCTTGCATTGCCCATTGCCTCTTCATGCACATTTTTAGAATTCAAGCTTTGCATTGGGCGCTGTTCAAAGCGCTCTACAAAGCGCTGTTCGAACAGCGCCCATCACACCTGATGCAAAAAATGTGATTTAAATGCATCAGGTCTGATGCAATTTTCATGGGCGCTGTACAAAGCGCTGTTCGTACAACGCCCCTCTGTTTCCTCGTGAAAACAGAGCAAGGGCGCTGTACAGGCGCTGTACAAGGGCGCTCTACGTACAGCGCCCAAGGCAAATATGGGCAAACTTATCAAAACGACCACACTTTGTTTTGGCCCCCTATATATATGCCACTTTGACTTTAGGTCAATAACAAGAGTTCATATTCAGATTTCATACTTAGGAGATTTTTCAAAGAGAAGAAAAATTCCAAAGAACTCATTTTTAATCACTCAAACACTTGTTCCATGATCATCAATCATCATCTAGCATCATCTTAGATCATTTAGATGACATCTTGCATGGATTCTTCATCATACTTTGCTTGGTAAGCTTTTCACTGATATCTTACATATTTTGTGTTTCTCTTATCTAGCAATCTCAATTTAATTACTTGTATGTGATTTTATATTTGTTGAATACAAGATTGAGATTAGTATGATGTATGTTTGAGAAGTTGTATTGTGCTAGCATATTAGGTTTTTGTGCTTGATATTGATTAGCTAAACTAATTGACATGTCATTTAGTTTTGATATCTAGGATTGTTCTTAATTGCATATTAATCATCTTAGATAAGCATATAGGGTTTCCCTTGCTCTATGTTGCATTTTGGATATTTTCACATATTCACTTAGGGTTGTATTCTCTTCAAGAGAAGCTAAGTCTTGTGTGTAGCAATCGGGATTAGGTTGCTTAGATCGCAAGCAAAATCGGACTAGGTTCACTCATACCGGGATTAGGTAGGTGTGTGATTACTTCCGGGATTAGGTTGTAATCGTTTGTACATTTAGTGGATTCGAGGTTCGAGTGTGGCTTACTTACATAGCCCGTGGTTTTTCCCGTGAGGGTTTCCACGTAAAAATCAAGTGTTAATTTAATTTCCGCACCATATTACACTTGCTTGTTTATTTTATCTTGAGGGTAATTTCGTAATTTTGACTAACACGAAAAATTGGGTAAAAAGCGTAAAATTTATTCACCCCCCCTCTAGATAGTTTTATACACACCGTGCTATAATTAGTTTCACAAACCCATACATGGATGCTTTCTATATAGACATAGAAGATGCAATATGAAATTTGATGCACAAAGGATTTGATTTGAGTGGTTAAAGGTGAGTTCTTTTGTATTTTTCTTTGTTTGAAAAATGTTCTAAGTATGAAATCTGAAAATCAACTCACTTAAATGACCTAAAGTCAAAGTGGCATATATATAGGGTGTCAAACCAAAGTGTGGTTGTTTTGAAAAGTGACACCTATTTTTGCCTTGGTCGCTGTACGTAGAGCGCTTCTGTACAGCGCCTGTACAGCGCCAAGAAACTGGTCTCTCGGGTCTGAGAGGGGCGTTGTACGAACAGCGCTTTGTACAGCGCTCGTACAGCGCCTTCCAAAATTGCCTCAGACCTGATGCATTAAAAATGCATTTTTCAACCAGGTCTCATATAGGCGCTGTACGTACAGTGCCTTCAACAGCGCTTTGTACAGCGCCAACATCATGAAAGCAATCCTAAGTCTAGAATGAACATGACTATGGTCATATAAAATGCAATCATGTAAAGCATGCAAGAAGAGATGTAAATGAACATAATGAACATTAATGGGCACATAATAACAACACATACACAACATATAAGAAAATGAATTAAGCATGAGATGCGAGTGTGTGTGTGCAACTAATCTCTTCAAAGCAAATTAAGCACATAGAAGTTTACCTTTGGTGCTTATCAACCTTGAGGACATAAGAGGGTCTTGAGCTTGAATATCAATCACTTAAGCTACCCTTACTTACAATCCCCAACACGTGGTTTGTCCACGAAATAAGCCAATCAAGATATAGGAATCCTTATAGTACTGTTATGCGTTTGATATGGCTAGGACAGTACGGGACACGAGGTTCAAATGACCAGAGTGTCCTCTAATAAATATATATATATATATATATATATTCCAGAATAATTTGCTTTCAACTCGAACTCAAAACATTCATGCAATAATATATGTATATATATATATATATAAATGTTGAAGTCAGTACGCATTGATATAACTTCATCGGCACGTTAGATGTGGACCATTAAATTTACATACTTTGACTCAAAGGTGTATGAACTTGTCAAAGCTTCTTCATAATCAGTGGGTCTACATGCATTGGTAGTGATGTAGTTACATGAGTGTGTATTGATGTGAATGGGACCTTATGTGTGTGTGTATATATATATATATATATATATATATATAATATTATATATATGATATGTATTTATATATATTATATAATATACTATAATATAATATATATATATATATATAATATATATTATTAATATATATAAATACATATCATATATATAATATATTATTTATATTTTTTTTATTATATATAAAAAATATATATATATATATATATATATATGATATATTAAATGTTATATATGTATATATATGATATAATATAATATAATATACTATATATTGTATATTATTATATATAATAGTATAATAATATATTATATAAAATAATATATATATATATAATATTATAATGTATATTATTATGATATATATTATATATATAATATTATAATATATATTATTATATATGTAATAATATTTAATATATATATTATATTATTGTAATAATATAATAATATAATAATATACTGTTATTGAATATGTTTTTAATTTTTTTGAACATTTAAAGGGTAAAATAGTCTTTTTGTACTTGTCCCATGTGATGGGACAACCTTGTCCTAGGGTCTTGGGTGGGACAAAATTTGGTGTTTTTTGTCCCACCTTATCCCATCTAGTCCCATGTTAAAGACGCGCCAAACGTGGAATAAGAGGAAATTGTCCCATGTTATCCCGTCCTGTCCCACGTACCAAACACAACCTTTGAGTTCCAACACCCCCTATATAATTAATTTTCGCTTCTCTTTAGACCACAACCCTAGCAGCTTCATCATATCAATCATTCTTCTCTCTTCATATCTCTCCACTAAAACGACACCCCATTTCGTTGCTCTTTCTTCACCTAACATCAAATCTCCATTAAAACGACACCTAATTCCTTGCTCTTTCTTCACCGAACAGAAACCCTGTATTAAGAAAAATTCCCAAATCTTCTCATAAATCAAAATCCCTAAATCAATTTCTCTCAACCCTAAATGCCCAAATCGCACCAAATCCCAAAATTCTTCTTCTCTAACTAACCAAAAACCGAAATTTTCTTCTTCTTTTACAACCCCAACGCCCAAATTGTCCAAAATCCCTAAACGTTTATTTTTATTTTATATTTTATATATATATATTTTTTATTTTTACAAAAAAAGGCTAGGCGAGGTCAACGGCTTTGACCTTGCCTAGCCGACTTGCCGATTAGTCGCCGACTTGTCCGATTAGTCAGAGACCGTGGAATGAGGCCGATTTTAGCATTTTCACCTCAGTAATCCACCGACTAGCTAAATTGAACCGATTAATCGGTTTAGGCGGCCGATTTCTAAAACACTGATTTATATTCATAACAAAACTACTTGGAAAAGTTTACATTAATACATGCAAAAGCAACATTTTATAATAGTAAAAGAGCTCAGCCAAAAATAAACCTCAAAAGAGATTTTGGCACTAAAAAAATATGATTTTTTTGGGCATTAGATAAACCACACCAAATTAACATGTTCTAAATCCTTTTTGGAAAAGTCCTAAAGAATTGTTAGAGTGATGATGTGATAGCAATCTTATCATGGTTTATGGTTGAGTACTTGAGTGTTGAATTGTTTTAAATAATTAATTGCCGGTGGATATATAATATAAAAGATTTTGGATAGTAATAATAACAACAAAGACATTTGAGTAACAAAATTAAGTTTATTGAAATATATATATATATATATACGGTACCGGTATGGTCAGTGTACACTGATATAACTATATCAATACCAATGCACAGTGTTATAGTAGGCGTTAGGCGCTAGTTAGGCAGAGACCCACCTTCTAGCGCCTAGGCGATTAGTCGGCAATTAATCGGCCGGCAAATTTAAGCCTATTTTTTTATTTTCCTGTATAAAAATTCAATCTCAAACAAATTCCAATTATCAAATCCAAACAAAACTCTTTCCAGGTATTTATAAAGTTGGTCAATTAGGGGTATAAGTGTAATTATTGAAGGAAGATTGAAGTTATTGTGATTTTATAAGAGATCAGGGGGCGTTTCGTAATTTGCAACTCAAATCAGTGAAGAAAGCACATAAGTGAAACGGCGTCGTTTCATTAAAACGGGGCAACAGGCCAGGCCCAACACATGAGCCCAAATGTTTGCCCAATCTATCTCTTGCGTACACCCTAGACAGTTACTAAACGCACCCCACCTTCTCCACTTCATCTTCAACCTCACACTTGCCTCCATTGCCGACGAACCCCAAGCTGTTCCAGTTGTCGGAAACACGATCCCGAGCCTTATTCCAACTGATTTCCGGTGCAAAAGAACGGCGCCTAGCTCGATTACTCGGCCACGTGTCCGATTACGCGGAGGCCGCCTAATTGGTCCGATTTGTAATTTTTAAGGCGTTTTCCAGCCGCCTAGCTGTATAGCTCTGACTAATAGGCCTAGGCGGCAGCGTTTTCGAACACTGCCAATGCATGTGGACCACTGATTATAGAGAAGCTTTGACAAGTGCATACACTTTGAGTCAAAGTATGTAAATCTAATGGTCCACATCCAATGCATTGATGAAGTTATATCAATTCGTACTGACTTGAACATTTATATATATATATATATATATATATATATATATAATTGTTTTAAATAATTAATTGCTAGTGGATATATAAAAGATTTCGGATAGTAATAATAACAACAAAGACGTTTGAGTAACATAATTAAGTTTATTGAAACACACACACACACACACACACACACACACACACACACACACATATATATATATATATATTCGTAAGGTTGTTGGGGATCAGAATCAATCCCATCCCAACAATTTATTAAAAGTAAAGAAATAGAACAAAAGAGAAAAGAAAACAAAAGAAGAAAAACAAATCAATAGAACCTAAAAGAAGGTCCGCTACAAAAATCATTGAAAATAAAGGACCACCATGTAGGAGAGACAATACCGGGGCTCTTGGATGCTAAACTATCTACAACTTGGTTACCTTCCCGATAAATATGAGAGATAGCAAAGTCCATTTGAGAGAGTAAGCTTAAACACTTATCCTAAGCAGGGTGCCAACGCTAAGGAACCTTACGAGACCTAGAACGAAGGATAGCCACTACAAAAGTCGAATCGCTCTCCAACCATAATCGACACCAACCAAAAGCCCAAGCATAATCAATATCGTGGACGACAGCGGCACCAAGAGGAATAGCAGAGCAACTTTTAACGAAACCCCTGCATGAACGAAAAACCCCTGCACAATCAATAAGACCAGGACTACTAAAAGCAGCCTCGTCCGTGTTAACCTTAGGATAACCTAGTGGGGGAGGGTGCCAATTAGCCTATAAAATACAAGGAGCCTTGGAAGGACGACCAGATACCTAAAGCCGCTGAAGAGTTTGAAGCTCAACCATTTAATTCTTCATAGTGCTAGACTGAAGAGAATTTGCCTCACGAACGGAAAAAGGCATCGGTAAAAACAGGCTTGCCAATCTGCCACCCTCAAAGGTAGCTTGATTTCGAAGAAACCACACCACCCAGAAAACTGTGATGATAGAAGCCCGCTAGAGAGTTTTCAACTAAGTGCTAAAGACAGCCCCCATCACCTCCTGCCAAAGGTCCAAACAAGTACCATCCAACTTAAGCTTATGACCAAACGTGGAGAATACATCATCCCACAACTCACAAACACAAGGAAAGTTAAGAAACAGATGTCTTAAGTCTTTCGCCTTTGCAGCACAGCAAAACCGACAACGAGATGGGGATATATAACCTCTAGCACGTAACGTAATGTCCGTAGCAATCTTACCATTAAACAAGTGCCAAACAAAGACATAGCGAGAAGGAGGAATAAATGATGCCCAAATCTACTTACCCCAATTATATATATGTTAGGTTTATAGTTTGTATTGGCATAAATTCCATATCAAAACGTGTTTCTCTTGTAATGTTTAGTGGTTCTTATATTGAAGATTTAAGAAGACGAAGAATGTCTCGACCACAAATCATGCAAGAAGCTGGCTTTAAAGAGATTTGTGCATCATTGATTATCAAAGGTAATATAAGTCCTCATATCTCTTACAAGGCTAGGCACACACACACACACATGGCATTCTTGTGTGTTCCTTCATGATTAAACATCATTTATGTATCACTTTCACACACTTGACAAAATATGCTCATGCATTCATACTATGTTGGTAAAACTTTGTTTATTGCATTTTCTAGGACTATCTCTAGAAATTAGCATATGTGTGTGTATTTGTGCTTGTATATTTTTGTATTTTTGTACTTAGACTTGAACATGTTCTTATTTGATATCTTATTGAGTTTCGGTCATTTCGGTTACTCATTCATTTAGTTTCGAGTCCAAACGATGTAGCTACGCTACTTTTCGTTCTCATTCGTTGAGTTGACTTCATCGTCGTTTTCCGAGATGATTTCTTAACCATTTTTCAAAGTTGTGTAGTCATCATCGTGTGTAAGAGAGTCACAGTTCGTAATCCAAAAATGGATTCGAAATCGGAGTTCGGATGCCCAAGATACGGCTAAAGAACCGAGGGAGCATGCAAGAGAAGTGGGTGGCCGTGAGGCCACTTGGCCCACGCCGTGAGGGAGGCCGTGGGCCCCACGACAGAGGGGCTCTCTACCCCTGTGAGGCCCACGCGCCCCCCACGGCCTGGGGTGACGTGGCCTCATGTGATTGGCCCGGAAATCTTCTTCTCTCTCCTCCTTTAAGTTCCTTCCTCTCTCTTCATTTGATTTTCAAGAAGAAAAATTGCAAAGATTCCCGTCAGTCTTCTCCTCTCAATTTTCTCATCTTCCAAACATCATATCTCCCTCATCCGGAGTCAGATTTGAGTGATTCGAATTGGAGAACGTTCGTAATTGAGTCCTCTATCATTTTCAAGTGGTTTGGTAGCTGTTTGATCGAGTTTTCTGGTGGTTCCACACAGAAATACGAACCAGCTCGTGAATCCAAGGTATTGGTCTTATCTATGATGTTTCTTTCTTTTTAACCTTCAATTTTCTTGGGGTTTCTTCTTCTATATGTATGTTTATGTTTGGTGAAAGCTATTGTGAAGGGTAGCTTCATAATCATTCTAATCAAAAGTCTATTTAGAGACAAATGTGGACTAGTTTCTATGATTCTAGGTTTTTCACATGTTTGTGAGTTGTATTGTGATTAGAATGGCATCTTAGGTTGTTTGTGACTTGATTGAATCAATTTTGTGATAAATGACCTTGAGATTTGATTTGATCCCTTGATTAATGAAATCTAGGATTATTGAATTTGTATGTGTTTTAGAGCACTCTAGGATTTGATTGATTTATATCTTGAATCCTTGCTCTATATTTTTTGCTAGAATATTGATTGATTTAAATATCATATATCTAGCATTTTATTGTATATTGATAGCATCTTGAACTTGTACTTCATGAATATATTTTGTTCAAATGTTGTATGTGTGAATGAGACTTTGAGCTTATGTGTTTGGTGTTTACATATGCTTTAGGTTTTATTTTTGTATTTTGCATCTAGACTTTTATTACTTGTGATATCACATGTTTAGGTCTATTTGTACCATAGAATGTATTGATCACATGTTCTATGTTGAATTGATTGTTTGCATCATTTGCATTCACATGATCACACTAGGAAGTCCTTGTAAAAGGCATGAAGTCTTGGTTAGAGTTGGGATGACTCGGATAGCCAAGCAAGAAGACTTGCCTAAAGTCGGGATGACTCGGATAGGTAAGCAAGAAGTCATGGCTAGAGTCGGGAGGACTCGGATAGTCATGCATGGGAGGCTCCCTAGAAGCAAGAGTGCCTTGGATAGGGAGTTGGCTATTATATTGGTAGGTCTAGGCGTATGGTTAGACATAGACTCCAAAAGAGCGGGGTACACAAGAGGTGTATGAACTCTTGAGGAATTTCTAATCTTCCATCGATGTTGGTTTTGTGTGTTGTCCAATATATGGTGGTTTCGCATCATTGAGGGATCTCATACTTTCCAATAGGGTTGGGTAGACTTAACTCTACTAGGTTGGGTGAGCTAAAGATTGGTCACTTTGTGGATTCTCTATTTTTATCATCCAATATATATAGTACCCTAATGGTTGTATTTCAACCTGTGGATGTTTCCTCCTTGGAGGTTTTACCACGTTAAGAAAATCTCTTGTGTTAATTCTTCCTTTCTCTATCTTTTATATTTTATTTGTGTATGTTATTATCTTGTTTCATATTACTTACTTGTGATGTATAGTGAAGCAAGTATTTGTAAAATGTGATTTGTGAATTCATTCTTTAGATCATTTTTGTATATTTGATTCTTTTGTATATTGTAATTTTTGTATAGTGATATTTGATCACTCTTGTAACTTGTTGAACATCTATTGAAATACAAGCTTTATTTGTTGTTGTGTTTATTTGTTTTTTTATACCTCACACAACTAGGTGATATACTTAGACCTTGTGCACATGATTATATTCCATATTGTCTATGTATGTCTTTCTTGGTTTATTTTGTTGTGTGTAAGGCTACCTTAAGGGACAAACGAGAGTTTGTTTAAGGGATTGGAAAAAGATGTAAAAACCTATTCACCCCCCCTCTAGGTATGCCTTAAGCAATTTAACTACGTTTGTATACTTTCAATATATATATATATATAGATATATATAAAATTGTTTTATATAATTAATTGCCAGTGGATATATAACATATTTTGGATAGTAATAATAACAACAAAGACATTTGAGTAACATAATCAAGTTTATTGAAACATATATATACATATATATAGAATTGTTTTAAATAATTAATTACCAGTGGATATATAAAAGATTTTGGATAGTAATAATAACATTAAAGAAATTAAGTAACATAATCAAGTTTATTGAAACATATATATACTGCATATATATAGAATTGTTTTATATAATTAATTGCCAGTGGATATATAAAAGATTTTGGATAGTAATAATAACAACAAAGAAATTTGAGTAACATAATTAAGTTTATTGAAACATATATATATATATATATATATATATATATGTTACATAATGTATACAACATGTTATTGGAACATGAAGATATCCAAAGTAACATGGTAACTAACATGGAAGCTAGCTGTTCAAGCACTACCGTTATCATCATTATGATCATGATCTTCAACCTTGAGAGCATCCATTTCTTCTTTGAACTTGAGCATGGCAGCTCTAGGAAGTGAGACCAGAATCCTAACCCCACCTTTCATTGAAGGATTCACATGATTACAAGGCAAGAAGAGACACAAGTCCACATAACCAAACATGTTCCATGGCACAGGAACGATGTTCACTGAACCTCCCCATCCGAAATCTATTTCTTCAATCAAACCAAGTTGCCTCCAATCTGTCAAAGCCATTGTTGCTCCACTTCCTCCAAATTTTACATTCAGCTCCCTCAATCCCTCCAAAATCCCAAGTGATGTGAAAATGTATTCGTTTGTGGATGATGATTTCTTGCTCTCTTTGATCATCTTTGCGGTTTCGGAGAGTGGTTTTTCGTTGAGTTCCTTCCCTGATAGCACCACATTCGCGGAGATGAATGCATTTCCGTAGTATCCATTAGGCAGAGGTGGATTCAAATGCCGCCTTATGTTCATAGCCATACCGATCATAGTTTTGGCATCCGGGTTCAGCTTCAAAGCCCTAAATCTTGATCTCCAAACATAGGCAGAGAGCACTTCAACAGTTGTGAAGTAAAAATTTCCTCGAGTAATTTCATGATCATGATTATCTCCTTCGCATTCTTTGATCAAATCCATTTTGAGCTTCTTGATGCTCTCAGCATTCACATTGAAACTTTCATGCATGAAGTCATTAGTAGGCAAAAATGGTGAAGTTGCCAAAGAAGCTGGATCAACAATGAACTTGGGGGGTCCTGGAGTGGATTTTGATACCAATTTCTCCCTCTCCCAAACAGGTTTCAATGATGGTTCACTCTTCCCACTAGCAAGCTCGGCCATGGCTCGAAAGAACTGAGCTGCACCGGACCCGTCACAAACCGAGTGTGACAACCCCATCCCAATTGTGAACCCCCCACATGTGAATTTAGTCACTTGAAACACCAGAGGGTGCTCACCTTCATTAGGGTCATGAGACGGAAAATCAAACACTAACTTTTGAGCTGCTTCGACGTCGATCCCATCTAAGTAATCAAGAGAAGATAGTTGGCAATCAACATTTGCTACCAAGAAAGGCACCCCAATAGCATTGCAGTTGATTTGAAGCCTCCCATCACTTTGCCTCTTCATCATTCCTGCTAGTGGATAGTAGAAAACCAAAACATCCGAGAGAGCTTTTTCGATCAAGCTAGCCGGGTCTGTTTGATTATTATGATCAGATTTTGGTTGAACATGATTATCATCATGAGTATTATTGTGGTTGCCATTTTCATGATGATGAGAGTGGCCATTATTAATGGAGGGAATTACATGGTTTGATTTGTAGACATAAATGGTTTGACATAGAAGTTGAAGATTGTGATCATTGTCAATGGTGGAGAGAGAAAGAACATGTGAAGAAGGTGTGGGTTTTGAGGGTTTTACAAGCACAACTTCTTTTTTCTCAATTGAGAAGGCAGTGTTGTAGTGGTTTGTCATGTGGAAGAGATCAGAGTGAGGATTCAAGACAAATATTTATGTGAATTTAAGTTGTGGTCTGAAGCACTGGCAATCCTTCTAATTTATATACATATAGCTAGTGTTAGAGGGTCGATAGGAAAAATAATCGCATGCCCGCTGTGATCAAATTTTTGTCACGTGACAAAATCACAATGGAAAATGTATAGTACATTTTCTCTTGATCAGGTCACATGACTTCATCCAAAAGCAATCTAAATGTCATAATCATGATTACACTTTAATGTCAAAGAATGATTTTTATATATCTTAAAACAACTGTGTGTTAAACCAGTCTCAACACAATTAATCAGATAAATAGTTTCTTCTTTATATTGTCAATTGCCCTTCATTTCCTAAATAGAAAATACCATTACTATTTCATTAAAATTGAATGAGGTGGACTTCAAGATCAATAATATTGTGAAATCTCTTGGGTGGTCCCTTTTTGGGTTTCTCCACCATTACTAAGTGAAATCCAATTTTAATTTTAGTGGTTGACAACAATAAAGGCATACCAATTTCGGTGGAGATCAACTAATAAGCAGAAGATGTTGATATATTCCACTCAAAAATAAAGGAGCAGTTTCCTTATCCAAAATCAACAAATTCTACACCTTCTATCTTATATGGACATTCTTGTAGTAGATTTGTTATAACAATAAGGGTAAATTGCACTAAATTAGTATTCTGAATTTTCCTTTTAGAAATAATATAGCTAAGTTTGAGAAATTCGACGTTAAAATCAAATCATTAAATTTAACGGTTGACTAGTCAAATCTTTGTAAATATCAAATTGCTTTTATCATGTCATACAAAATGTAATTATTTATTATCTATATTCATTTATTAAATCAATTAAATTGATTAAAAAGTTAAAAAAAGTATTAAAGAAAATAAAAACTTCATCATCAAACTCCATCTTCATATTCAACATCATCAACCACATCTTCATCTTCAACATTATCAAACTCCACCACCATCTTCAAGATTTCAACATCATCAAACTCCATCACCATCTTCAACACTGTCATCATCCCCAGATTTATTTTCAACATCATACCAACCCTGACTCTAACATCATCATCAACCTATCCATTTCTTCCCAACTTCATCTTCATCACAACCAACCAACACAAAACACAAATCAACTAAAATTATATATATTTTAAAAAAGAACTAAATAAACCTTCTAAAAAAACGAAAACAAAAATGGAACTCCATCTCTAATGGAGTTTGATCTGGATGGAGCTCTTTTTTTATTATTGTTTAATAATGGAGGAGATCATCCATTTTCTTCATTTTTAATTATTTATTATTTGACGAGATGAGGTTGTTTCGGTGGTAAACCGCTCACATATGCACCACGAGGTTGTGGGTTTGAGTCCTCACCCTTAAAAAAAAAAACCCTAAATTTATATAATACTTCAATTTTTTTATTTATTATTTAAATAATTAGTTTTAACATGATAAACAAAGTGACCAAACTACCTTTTTACCAGTAAAGTTAATTGTTTGACTTTAACTGTAATGTATGTTTGTGTTGCATTTCTCAAACTTACTATGTTTTGCGTAAAGAAAGAAAAAGTTAGAGTACTTTAATGCGATTAACTCTAACAATAAAGTTTCGAGTCTAAGCTTACACATCTACTTTTGTACTTTTAGGGGTCGTTTGTTTTTTTGTCTGAAGACTGAATAGTCTTGAATTTTACTGAAGACTGTAACAATAAAGTTTCGAGTCTAAGCTTACACATCTACTTTTGTACTCTTAGGGGTCGTTTGTTTTTTTGTCTAAAGACTGAATCATCCTGAATTTTATTGAAGACTGAATAGTGATTGAAACCTGAATCTGAATGATATGTTTGTTTTTTTTTTTCTCACGTCTGAATGTACTATTAACATGTTTGTTTTTTTAAAAATAAAATTGTCTGAAAAGAAGTAATTTTACATCTATACCCATACTAATTAAAAGAAGTAATTTAACACGCAACACTCTTTATAAGATTTTACATGTTCTTTTGCAAACAAAGTTTAATTTAACAAAACAAAAAATTCATCCAGGAATATAATTTTGCATGTTCTTCTGCAAACAAAGTTCAAGTTCAATATTGTAAAAAAAAAAAAAAAAGAAGTTCAAATTCAATTTTACATAATTGTCCAAATATCCAGTATATAATTCTAGAAACCTTTTTTTTTTGGTTTCCCGGATCATATGCAACCAGAAAACAATTTATTTATTTTTTGTTCCTAGATACTTTTTTTTTTTTTTTTTTTTGAAATAGGTCCCTAAATTGTATACACCGGTACATATATATATATATATATATATATATAAACAATTATTATATAACTTTTTCAAGCCACGAAATCCACTCAATATCGAATGCAACCACAAAAAGAATATTTGATAAACTATATAACTGCAACTATGACAATCATAACAAATTGTCATTCTAGATTATTTTTAAAGAGTTCTATAACTGCCACTACACGTAGATTAAAAAAAAAAAAAAAATTAAAGAGTTCTTACCAGGATTTGGTAGGAGAGAAATTCAATTGTTTAATCCCAGGAAGATTTCAATATGAGAAGTGATTAGGTTATTATTATTATTATTATTATTATTATTATTATTAGTATTAGTATTATTATTATTATTATTATTATTATTTAAGCCTTTTAAAATAAGAAATACGTTAAAAGAAAGAATTTTATACCATATCAAATTAGGATAAATTTAGAAATATATTTTTTTTTTGAGGATAGACTTGGAAGAAAATATTTTAATTATAATTCAGTGATTTTGAATTAAGTTAAAAGTCAGGATTTCTTACTTTTTTTTAAAGTTGTTTTTTGATATTTTTAAGTTGTTTGACCACTTAAAAAAACAAACAAAACAATTTAATGAATTCAATTTAGACCCATTAAGTCTTAAGTGGAAAAAACAAATGACCCCTTAGGCTGCATTTGGTAGCCAGGATTGTATGTCTAATCCTGTCCCCATGTTTGGTGAGCACACCGAATTGGATAACCAATACGATGGGCCCATTCTTTATCTTGAACTATTTAGTCCCGCCATAAATGCAGGGACGATTTTAGTCACAGCGTTTTATTATTTTTTAATTTGTTTTGGGCTAGGACTCATCCTTTTGTTCTTTTATATTTTTACATATTATATATATATATATATATATATATATATATGATAAACATATTATTTATATTTAAAATATTAAATTTATTTAATCTGATTTAAAAATTAATTAAATTTATATTATTTTATCCAAATATTTTTTTTTAATTTCAATTGAAAATTAAATGTTATTTTATTTCAAATTATTTTATTTATTTTTAAAAATAATTGATTTTATTCAAATAATAATCTAATTTTTTTTAACCAAATTTAATTTAAAATAATTTTATTTTTTATTTTCTTTGAATTGATTAAAATGATTTTATTTATTTAATATAATTTTATACTTACCTCTTAATTACAAAATAAAATAAAATAAAATAAAATAAATAAAATAAAATAAATTATTTTCAATTATTTTTTTCGAATCCCATGTTATACCAAACAAGAGACGGTATTATTTTAATCCAATCCATACTGTATCAAACATATCACAGTATTAATTTAATTCAATCTAATCCAATATAATATCATAAAAATAGTCCCATCTTATCCAATTATATCCCGCACACCAAACGCACCCTAAGACTATGTTTGGTAGGAGGAAGAGAGAGTAGAAGAGATGGAGAGGAGAACATCAATCCTTCATGTTGTTTGGTATTTAAAGGAGGGTTGGATGGATGGATTGGTATTTAATTTGTGAAATTACTATATTATCCTTAAAAAAACTGGAGGGCATTTCGGTCATTCCCCTCCAATCTTCTCTCCCTCCTTCCTCATCAGCCCAAATTGGGTGGATTGATTTTTGTGGGCCCAGAGGGAGAAACTCTCCCTCCTCTCCTCCTCTCCCTTCACTTCTCCCTCCAACCAACCAAGGGATTTGCTCTCCCTCTACCATCTTTCCCTCATACCAAACACAGCGTAAGGGTTGAGAACTGTAGCACCTTGATATCCAAGTCTATTAGAAACTGCTTTTCTAATCACCAAATGATTTAAAATAATTAAAAATGCTTTTAAATGTTTGGTGATCAGAGAAAAGCACTTACTCTACTAAATTTGAAAGCAATTCACAAATTTTTTTTTTTCAAAAAGTATTTTCGAGAAAAGAAAAATGCCCTACCAATACTTCTATTAAAAGCACTTTTACTCAGATGCAGTTTACAAAAAGAGCAGAGTCTCACAAGAAACAAGATAACTAATTAAACAATTAAGTAGTAGATGTGGTAGAGAATATTGATACATAGATATACATGATGTAAGGATGACGTACATTTCTCCACTTGACAAAGGGCTATTAATATTAAACCCCTCAACTCCAACAAAATAAAGTGTACCAATATGGTCCCCAGAAACGGACACCCACGTGAGCATCTTTTATCCTTACGCGTCCAGACACGCGTTCTTTACTCGTATGTCGTATGCATCAAATTGTGTTTGTTTATTTTTTTTTTTTGTTGCTTTAAACACCGGTATCCAGAAGCTCACTGGCCCCGACTAATTCAGGTCGAGCCGGGTTGACCCACTAAGGGGTAAAGCTTTTTTAATGTGGGTTTTCTCTATTCACAAGACTCGAACTCGAGACTTTGTTTAAGGGGAAGAAGTGCCGAACCACTAGAACCAACCTGCGTTGGTATTGTGTTTGTTTATTCGACATAATTCAAGACATGTAAACTTGGATATTACATGAAGAAAGTTATAGTCTTTGTGAAATTCGTAAGGCATCCTAAAACAATGTAAAAAACTAAAACTGATGAGGCATCAATTAGTTGTGTCATGTGTGTTTGTGTATGATTTTATTTGGATTTATATAAACAATATAATAAATTATCGTTCAGTGTGCTTTTGGTAAATTACACTCATCCACATTTTGACATTAAAGTTGGAACCATCATAAAATACGGCTATCTAACAGGTTAATCTTTTGGATAGGCGGCAAGTCTGCAACGTCCGATATACAATGATGAGTGATGACATGTCTATGTGGTTGTGCGAGTCGGGATTTCAATATTAATTATTTGGATTGGTTGTGCTAGCTAGGTGGGATTTCGCTATCCAGGTAAGTATGAACATTAAATTGTCATAGGAACATTCATTATTATCAATTTAGATAGGATTGGATTTCTATAGAGAAATGGTTTCATTACCAGAACAGGTAAGGCATGAAGAGGTTGGCTCTTCTCTTTGTGTGAACCAAGAAGAAAAGGATATGGGAAGGTTAGAGTCCAGTGTAGGAATGGCAATGGATCGGGTTCGGGTGGGTTTAGGAAAAACCAAACCCAAACACGCGAAAGAAAATGACATCCAAACCCATCCACGAACCCACGAAATGTAGCGGGTTCAGGTTTGGGTTTCACCCACGGATTTAAGCAACATCCAGACCCACCCATGAACCCGCGAACTTCAGAAGATTTGTGGATGGGTGTGGCACCCACGTGCGGGTGTTCCCGTCGACGGTGTTGTAGACATTTTATGACAATATCTATAAACTAGAAAATATATGAAAATTAACAAGAATACAAGTTACACCATTCCAACTACAGGTAATTTAAGCTGAACTAAATAATAATGTGCAAGAATCACAAAATGGACAAAGATAATAAAATCGGAAATGAAGAAACTTTAACAACCCACTGTGGATAACCATTAGAAAATGACGAACCAAACCCATTAAAGTGACAAACCAAACCTCAGTATAAGAAAAACTGTCTTTGTTGACCGTTTTTCTTGACAGTTTTCAAAAACTGTTAAGAATTGCAAGTTCTTGACAGTTTTTGAAAACAGACTAATTGCACAAATGTCCTTAAGTTTAGGCATGCATATGGAACTTTTACCTATAATTGTACAAACGTCCCCTGTCGTTAGTTGACTTCCGTTAATTCTAACCGTTGACCACAATTTTAACCCACAACGACTAAAGTGCCCCTATTTACCTATTTTTTTTATTTAAATTAATAATTAAAAAACGAAACAGAAAAGACAAAGAAAACAAAAAAACAAAATCAATCATTTTTTTTTCTCTTTTATTTTCTCAACCAACAAACACAATCCAAAAAATAATTTGGATAAGTAAAATTTTAAATTTAATAAATTTACTTTTAAATCATTTACTCTTAAAAAATTAAAAAAATAATTATAAAAAATCGTTTATTTATTTTGCACCCACTTGTACCATACTAAGAGACACGTTAATAATTCAATTACCCATATAAATTAGTAATCTGAGTCTTACATTTACTCATTAAATTGCAAGATGCATGTTGAGAAATATTTCCTTTGTAGTGAGAGTTGTATTCCAAATCATGTTTATTACAATTAATGTCACGAGTCTCTTATAGACCATGTTTGGTTGGATGGAATGGAAAGGAAAGGAAAGAAAGCCATTCCATTCGTTTGGTTTGTTAAAATGCAATGGAATGGTGATTCCATTGGAATGGGGATTCTACCATTTTGGTTGAATGGGCATTCCATCCAAAAATCAATGGAATGCCCATCCATTCCAAACTAAAATTTATATTCCATAAATACCCTCATATGCCCCAACTCTATTCCAAAAATACCCTCATTTTCAAAAATAATATATTATTATTATATATTATATTAATGATATATAAATATATATTTTATATATGGACTATATATTATATATATTATTATAATATATATAACGATATATAAACATATATAATATAATATATTTATATATTATATTATTATATATAATATATAATATATATTATATTATTATATATTTTATATATATATATATATTATACTATTATATATATTATATTATTATATATATTATATATTATTACATATATTATATAATATAATATATATATAATATTAATATATTAATATATATATATAAACATATATAATATAATATATTTATATATTATATTATTATATAATATATAATATATATTATATATTATATATTATATATAATAATATAATATATAAATATATTATATTATATATGTTTATATATATATATTAATATATTAATATTATATATATATTATATTATATAATATATGTAATAATATATAATATATAATAATATAATATATATAATAGTATAATATATATATATATATAAACATATATAATATAATATATTTATATATTATATTATTATATATAATATATAATATATATTATATTATTATATATTATATATATATATATTATACTATTATATATATTATATTATTATATATTATATTATATAATATAATATATATATAATATTAATATATTAATATATATATATATATTGTATAATATATATATATATATTATATTATATTATATAAATATATTATTATTATATATATTATATATTATATTATATTATATTATATTATATATATATATATATTATTATATGTATTATATAATATATATATGTATTATATATATTATATTATTATATATTAATATATTAAATAATATATATTATATATTTATATTATATAAATATATTATTATATATATAATAATATATTAAATAATATATATTATATAATATTATATGTATTATATATATAATATATTATTATATTAACTAATATATAATTATATATATATATATATATATATATATATATATTATAT
The DNA here is from genome assembly GCA_030490815.1 of Acer saccharum. Taxonomy (NCBI): domain Eukaryota; kingdom Viridiplantae; phylum Streptophyta; class Magnoliopsida; order Sapindales; family Sapindaceae; genus Acer; species Acer saccharum. Next base: position 31,992,965 of record CM059866.1, read on the forward strand.
TTTTATATTTTATTATTATTATCCATAATATATTATGTTATCATGAATGTTTTATAATTAGGGGTATTTGGTTGTTGACGGTGATTTTTCGTGGTCAATTAGTCAACGACTTGTCTCAAAGAAAACCTGTAAATATTAGTGAGAAAGAATACGAATGAAAAGAATGCAAAAATATGTGGTAAAACTCCTAAGATTGGAGAAACATCCACAGATCGTTGCCTTAGCAATGCAGTCGAATCCACTATGAATATTGTAATAATACACACTCAGATTTCTCTCTTTAATTCTCACGTACCCCTTTGTTGGTGTCTTGTAGGGGTATTTATACATGTTACTAAGGTTAGTAGGTATCATTAGGGTTTGCTATCGTGGTCCCCAAGTTCCGTGCGGCCACCGAATCCTAAAAGGATTCGTTTTCCTCTTTTGCCTTTGCCACGTTTTCTAATTTGGCCGTGTCTAGGTCTTGATAGGATTCTTTGATCTTTATTTGTGACGAGTTTGTTTATTTCCTTTTTGAACTCTGGTCAGCTTCACCGTAATTACTTTTAGGTTGTCAGTCGCGAATTCTATCTCTGTACTTGAAGGGAGGGTGTTTTATATTCTATCTCCCTTGTTGAGTACCGAGTAGGCTTTGTTGCCCGAGTTGATTTGCTTAGTTATGGTCGGGGTGGCTTTAGTTGATGCCGAGTATGTCGCTTTACTAGAGATTCTACTGTTCCAAGTTAATTGCTTTTTCTTTCTGCTTACTTGGCCTCTTACTGTGATGACATGTCCTTTATGACGGTTTTTAGCTATAATAATACCCCCTTAAATATTTGAGCCGAATGTACCAAATCGAGTCAACTTGGAACGAATATTTAATCTTCCCTAGCTCTCATATTGATAGTCTGTTCTTTGTTTGTCGTTTTTCACATAAATGTAGGGTTTCACAATCCTCGTTCAATTCGAAGTATTAAATGATGTGTCTTAATTGTGCCCGCATGCATCTGATTCACCACTTAATCAAAAATCTTCTAATGGTGACGTCTTGGCTTCCTGACGGCTCGAAGCTCTCTTTGATTGCCACCTGTCTTCTTCTGCTTGGTCGTGGTACACATCATTTATGGGACACGACCCTTCTATTCGCCTGAGCAAGACCCACGTCACGACGCACGTCTTTCTGTTTTTTCCGCTTCTCTGTATTCCTACTCTAGGATTTCGATTTTCAAATCCGATAATCGAGTCTATATAATCTTCGTATTCAAGAGGGTTTTTCCCTATTCTTGTTCCACCATTTTCTTCTTCCTTCGAGAGAACTCATATCTGCTTCTGCTAATTTTTCTGGGGAAATCTATCAAAACTTGTGAACTCAGTTCTTTAGTTTGTTTCGAGCTTGAACGCCTCTTGGTCTTGCTTTACCGGAATATTCAATCTAAATACCCAGATTCTTGATTGAAGGCTCCTCTTCTGCAGTTCGTGTATTTCCAGTTTCCTGTTATCCCAAGGTTAGTTCTTATGGATTTCGTAGCTAGACATCATCTTTTTACCGTTGGAATGGCTGCTATTGAGCGAAATGATACTCTTACTGCTACGGTTGTTCACAGGTTGCTTGGAGATCCTTTGCTTGACCAACCTCCCTTTCTAGACGCCGACATTTTAGGTCTTTTCCGTGAGGTTCACACTTCTGAAGTTCTTCCGGTTTCTGATTCTCCAAGCCTTGAATCTTATCAACTTGAGGTTCAATCTTATTCTTTTGTTTCCGTTTGTGGCGATACTCGGCCGTGGAGACGAATGGGGAAGAAAAAGAGTCAACGCAAAGTTTACAAAGACTCTTACTCTCTGGAGAGCCGAGTCGGGACCCAGAGAGTCATTAAGAATGACGTTGAGGAAGAGCACAGGGAGGCTCGCATTATTTTCTCTCCTGAGCGGATATGTGCTTATGACATCGAGCCGAATGTGGTCGGTCCTGATGAGATCAGCAAATACAAGCGATGGTTTGATTTGGACAGTAGTGTTATCTCACTAAGTCCCACTGATGGCCGAGCTGCATAGAACCCCCCACCTGGCAAGGTGGCAATCTATGGGGCGATGCTCACTTGCGGTGTTACTCTTTCTCTTTAGCCTTTCATTACTTGGTTCCTAGCTGAGGCTCAGCTTGCCCCGGCGCAGCTGACTGCGAATAGCTACCGGATTTTGATGTGCATGTGGCACATGTGGCATAGGATGAAACGGCCATCTCCAACTCCTCGTGAAATTATGCATTTTTATTCGCTGAGGCCGCTGGGGAAGACCGAGATTTATTTCCTTCTTTCGACTCAGCCCAAGAACTGGATACCAAAAGATGTGGTGGTCAAGGGGGAAGTCGAACTAGCCACGGATGAGAAGATGAAGGGATTTGTTTGAGGCTTCCCTTCTTCAAATAAATTCTGGAAGAACAGTTGGTTCTCGTGGGTAAGCGTTGGGGCCAATCAATTAGTTTCGATCTTGATGGTACTTGGGTGACGTGCAAGGTTCCTCGATACTTCTGCTCGCCTGGCAAATGGAATCAAACGACTCTTTACTTCACTGATGACGAGCTTACAACTTTGGCTCGGGCGGCTGTTCGTACTTTGGTGAAGAGAGGTAAACCTTATCTCTTTGACGAAGAGAAAATGATCAAAGCTCGCCTTTTCCCTGAGATCACTGCACGCCGACGACGCTGTAAGTTTTCATAGAACTTTGCTGACTATTCTCGTTCTTAGTCGGCTTACTGACTTGAAAATCTCTTGTTTTATTTTTTGTTTATTTTTTTATTTTTTTATTTTTAGTGTTCGATGTAGATATCATTTGTGATGCTCAGGCGCGGCGGATGAAGGGTATCATGGAGGCGAGCCGAAAAGAGGCTATTCGTTAGTGGGTTGCTGGGTTAGCCCCTCCACAGGATGATTCTGATGAGAGTTCTCTCGAGGATCTTCCCGAGGGAGATGGTGAAGAACACGTGCCCGATTATACGCTCGAGGAAACTCATGGTCAAGAAATGGAGACATACTTGGCTGAGGATGTGGGTGATCTGAGGGACCTTGCTGCAGACAAGGCTGCCGCTGAGAAGGGCAATCAGGCGGGCTCTTCTTCATCCAAGGGGAAAGAGAAGGTTGGGGAGCCATCTGAGCTAGAAGGACCTGGGCTGGCGGCTTCAATTTTTTCTAGGGTTACCCCGGCCCCGGCCACAGATAGTACGGGTGAGCGGGAGCGCTTGCCTAACAATCATGGTGATCTGAGGGGTCCTGCTACTGGTGAAGTGGTTGCTGCGTCCCAGGGTGTTGATGGGGTCGGGGAGCCTTTTGGTGTTACACCTGTTGTGGTTCTGGTTTCTGTACCGACTTCCGTACCAACTTCTGTCCCCTTATCATCTGAGGTTGGGAATGATGTTGAGGTAGAGGATCCTGCTGCCAACCTCGACACTCACGGGAGGCAATCTGGAAAGAGGAAGGCTTCATTTTCTCCTGGGTGTCCTGCCCCGAAGATCCCTCAGGTGGTTGCATATGTTGATTCATCTTCGGGCGAAGAGGAGACTAGCATCAGAATTGAACAAAGGTTTCCTCAAACCCCCCCTGGAGATCATGTTGAGACTCAGGCTGAAAATTTAGTTGGTTCTTTCCCCCAAGCCTAGACATCTACCGTTATGCCCGATGCTGGTGCTAGTGGTTCGGGATTGTCGAGCCAACCTGGTGATCCCACCCCCAGTCCATGTTGAGAGCCATGTCCTCGGGTCATGCTTATATTGGGGAGGATCATTGGAGTCGTTTTAGGGTTAGCACTTTGTTTGACCGACTCTGTAGCTTCTTCAACAACGCTTCATATGTGAGTGATGCTTTGACTGTTTGCTAAGTTTATAATTTTCTTTTGCTACTGTTGCTTCACTTTGTTATTCATTGTTGATTTACTACAGATGGTGGCTGAGATGTCTGAGGCCTACTAGGCCGGTAAAGCTCAAGCAGACAGAATAAGGCGGTTAGAGGCCCAACTGAAAGAGAGTGAAGATTGCTGCGCTCGGGTTGAGTCGACTTGTTAGGAAGGAGTTAGGTCGAACCAGGTGCTTCTGGATCAGTGTTTGGCACATCAAATGGAGGCTGAGCAGAGGGCTTCCTTTGCTGCTGAGGAGGTCAAGACTTTGAAAGATCAGTTATCATCTACCCAGGATGCTTTGCTCAAGGCTGAGTAGAACGCTGAAGATGTTAAGTCATCCTATGAGCACCGAATCGAAGACTTGGAGCGTCAGGCCTTGATGGTCAAATCCCTATTGAAAGAAGCTAGGCTGGAATTGGAGATATAGGGTGTCGACTGTTTCAAAAGATCTCCGGCCTATGATGCTTTGCTTCTCAGGGAGTTCCAGCGGGAAATGGTTTCGGTTGGAGAGTTCTTCAAGATGAAAAATAGGGCGACTGACCGGGCTAGGGTCAACTGGAGCCTCTCGATTAAAAAGCATATGGATATGTCTCTGGAGTCTTTTCGGATTCAAATGAAAGAGTGGCGAGCGTATTATCGGAGTAAGGGTAAGGTGCCATATCCCATGCATCTGGAGGTTCCCATTGCTGATGCCTTCTCTACTTTGCACGCTTGTCAAAAATCGAGGATCGACGGTGAGGATCCTGACGTTGGGCCCGTCCCTAAGAGTGATTATAATGCCTAGATGGATGAAGAAGAAGATGTGATCGTGTGACCTTCTAACGATAGCCTCATGAGCGAGTACGTAATGGAACCTAATCCGAGCATCGACGGGAGCAGCTCACAACCCCCAGCGCCGTCCTCTTGATCTCCTATCACTTTTATTTTTTGTAACGGACTTCGGTCTTCTAGTCAATTTCGACCAGCTTCGTTCATCCGTTTATCTTTAATATATTTTTGCTTTGCTTGCTCATTCGATTTTTAATTTAAGATATTCTCCCTGCATAGCAATAATAAACGTTATAAATGGAGTAGGAATATGAACCTTACGATTTTCAACTGGCAGCATGTGTTTTAGCCGAGCTGGAAGGCTTGGATTAATTTGTAACCTTGGCCGAGTATCTTATTAACTGGCAAAAAGGGATAATTAATTCTGTTGAGTATCTTATGAACTGGCGTTTAGGCCCATTTCTCTTTACCCTGGTGTTACGTTGAGGCTTGCCACGACCATACACTTGGGTCCCTACACAAATCACCAAGGACGTCTCCTGGTTTTGTCTGTGCAGGGGTTTGCCGAATAGTTGGGGTAGTTTATACCAGCTAACATAGCTGCGCATCTCACCAGCCTTTCTGGCAGCGCCCCGAGCAGTTTTCCAGTTTCCTGGTGCCTCGGGCTGGCCTTTTTGCTAGGTGACGTGTTTACGTCATCCTAACTAGGTGGACATACTATTTTAGCTTTTCTGCCCCTTCTAGCACCATCTACCCGCTCTTTCACGGTTTTATAGTGCCCGAGTTTCTTTAATGCTTTCAGATTCTTTTTGGCTAACCACCCTATTCTTGGGAGAGGTATTTGCCAGTGAATCTTCAGTTTTTTGTGTAACTGGATTGATCATGTCTTTCAGAAAATAAACATTCATTTATTAGAATTTTTGAATATCCAAAAGCTAAAATCTGAGACAAAAAATATAAAACTGCAAAAACTTGAAATATTTAGAGCATTTAAACTAAAGGGGTTCCCTGGGGGAATTAGGGATAAAATATCTTCAGGTATTGAGCGTTGCATGGCCAAGGTACTAAGCTACCCTCTGGTCGGGCTATCATGTAAGCTCTATATCCTGCGATTCCTTTAATGATGTATGGTCCCTCCCATTTGTCGGCGAGGGATCCTGCTGACTTGTCCTTGGTGTTTGGGGACACTCTTATTAACACCAAATCTCCAAGTTGGAATCTACGCACGCGAACCTGAGAATTGTAATACCTTGTAACCCTTTACTGGTACGCTGCGTTCCTTATTTGTGTTGCATCTCTGACTTCTTCCAGTTCATCTAAATTTTGCTGTAACATGTTGACATTGTGCTCTGAGCTATACAACTGAACCTTGGGAGAGGTGAAAGTTATTTTTGCTGGGATAACGGCCTCTGTTCCAAATGCCAGTGTGAAAGGGGTCTCCCCTATGGATGACCTTATAGTCGTTCGGTATGCCCATAACACCCCGGGCAACTTGTCTGCCCAGCTGCCCTTCAGTGAAGTCGTTCGGTATGCCTCCAACTTTGCTTTCGGTGTGTGCTTGATCACCTTATTCACTGCCTCAATCTGGCCATTGGTTTGAGGATGGGCGAGCGATGCATAATAGTTTGTGATTTTGTATTCCTCGCACATCTCCCTGAATTTGGCGTTGTCAAACTGGGTTCCGTTATCTATTATGATGGTACTCGGGATCCCGAATCTGTATATTATGTTTTTCTTGACAAAGTTGGTGGTGTTCGCCTCGGTAATATGCACGAGTGCTTCCGCCTCTGCCCATTTGGTAAAGTAGTCCACCGTCACAATAGCATGCTTCGCTCCTCCCTTTGTTCCTGTAGGCATTGGTTCTATTAGGTCGAGGCCCCACATGGCAAAGGGCCAAGGTGAGGTTAAGCTTCTGAGTAATTTTGGGGGTTACCGAATGTCATTTGCTATTTTTTGGCAAGTCTCACAGCTTTCCGCAAATCGCTATGCCTCTACAAACAAGGTTAGCCAGTAAAATCCCTACCTAAGTACCTTATGCTCTAGGCTCTTACCCCCGGTATGGTTCTTGCATACTCCATTGTGAATGTCTTTTAGGATTTTATTGGTTTCTTCGCCAGAAACACACTTTTGCAGTACTTTCGAGAACCCTTTTCTGTATAACTCACCTCTCATAATTGTGTACCAGGTTGACCTACATTTGATGCGATTGGCTTCCACGGCATCTTCCGGCAATATATTTTCCTCCAAGTATCTCCTGAGTTGTATTGTCTAGTTGCCCGGGCTTGGTCGAATCTCTACTATTATGATTTCCGTGGATTTTACCGTACTCGGTTTAGTCAAGTGTGCCACCGGTATTGCTTTGGACCTGATACAAGTGGTGGCTGAGGTTAACTTGGATAAGGCATCTGCTTTTTCGTTCTCTTCCCTAGGGATCTGAGATATTTTGTACTTTTTGAATCTTCTGAGCAGCCTTTTTGCAATGTCTAAGTAAGTTATCATATGCTCATCTCTTGCTTGGTACTCGTCTAGTACCTAGTTAACCACAACCTGTGAATCACTGAAAATTTCCAATTCATCCGCTCCTAATGCTATACAGACCCTCAAGCCGGCCAATAAAGCTTCATACTCTGCTTGATTGTTAGTTGCTTTGAAATCAAACCTCATGGCACATTCCACAGCGTCGCCTTCTGGAGTTGTTATGACTATTCCTGCCCCGCTGCCATGGGTGTTTGATGATCCATTTACATGCAACTTCTATTGGAATTTATTCGCCTGTTCGCCTTCTGTCATTATTCTTACCTCGGCATCTGGCTCGGTGAATTCTGCTATAAAATCTGACATTGCTTGCCCCTTGATTGCTACTTTTGGGTTGTATCTGATGTCGAATTCACTTAGCTCCACCGCCCACTTGGTCAGCCTTCCTGACAGTTTCGGCTTTTGTAAGATGAGTTTCAGCGGGCAGTCAGTGTATACCTCTATTGCATGTGCTTGAAAATAAGGCCTCAATTTCCTGGCTGCTATGATCAGGGCGAGTGCTATTTTCTCAGCTGGCGAATACCTGGTTTCTGCTGGTAGCAACGTCTTGCTTGTGTAATACACCGGTCTTTGTATTCCTTCTTCCAGCCGAATCAATACTGAACTTGTTGCCACTTCTGTGACCGAGAGGTATATGTACAAGGTTTCTCCGACCACTGGTTTTGAGAGAATGGGTGTTCGCCCCAAATACTCTTTTAACTTCTGAAAGGCTGTTTCACACTCCTTGCTCCATTCGAGCCTTTTTCCCTTTTTTATTGCTTTAAAGAATGGGGCGCACTTGTCTGTTGACTTTGCGATGAACCTGTTAAGCGACGCGAGACATCCTGTCAGCCTCTACACGACCTTCAGTGTCTTTGGTGAAGCCATTTCTTCCAATGCTTTAATCTTCTCGGGGTTTACCTCAATCCCTCTTTGATGTACCCGAAAACCTAAAAACCTTCCTGATGGTACCCCGAACACACATTTACTCGGGTTAAGCTTCACCTTATATCTTCTTAGGACGTCGAAAGTTGCTTTCAAATCCTCTAGATGTTTTTCTGCTGTGACACTCTTGGTTAGCATGTCGTCCACATAGACCTCCATATTCCTCCCAATTTGTCGGGCAAATATTCTGTTTACCAACCTTTGATATGTTGCTCCCGCATTCTTTAACCTGAACGGCATCACCTTGTAGCAATACAACCCTTGGTCCATGGTGAAAGCCGTTTTTTCTTCATCCGCCTTATTCATCCGGATCTGATTATATCCTGAGTACGCGTTCATGAAGCTCAATAACTTGTGTCCCGTTGTAGCATCCACCAACTGATCAATCCTTGGCAAAGAGAAACTGTCTTTTGGGCATGCCTTGTTTAGATCCGTGAAGTCCACACACATTCTCCATTGACTGTTCTTCTTTTTGACTAGTACTACATTAGCCACCCACTCCAGGTACTTGACCTCCTTTATCGATCCTACAGAGAGCAACTTTTGTACTTCCTTCTTAATGGCTATGCTTCTCTCTGGGTTGAACAGTCACCTCTTTTGCACTACTGGCCGGAACTCTGGATTGACGGAAAGATAATGCGAGATTACTTTCGTGTCTATCCCAGGCATGTCTTCATGACTCCATGCGAATACATCCTTGTAATCTCTCAATAGCGTGGTAAGTTTGGTTTTGATGTGTTCGCCTAGGTTCACTCCAATCTTGACTGTTCTGCTTGGCTCATTTGGATCTAACATCACTTCTTCCGTTGGCTCATCTTTCTTAGTTTCAGGTTCTTCTCTGGGATCCAGTTCGAATTCCTTCAGTATTTCTTTGTACTCGGACCCACTAGTGGCTTGTTCGGTTGATAATGTGCACACTTGGTGTACTTCCCTATCCTTGTAAACCGAGAGGTTCACCTTTTATGCTATCTCTTGTGATCCCTTGACCACTCCTACCCCATACTCTGTTGGGAATTTCATCATGAGGGCATATGTAGCTGTTACCGCCTTGGTTTTATTCAGGAATGGTCAGCCTAGTAAGGCATTGTACGGCCAATTTTTTGTGTCCACAACTACAAAGTCAAGCAGTACTGTCTTCTGGCAAGGGGCCTTCCCAATTTTTATTGGTAGTTTCACCATGCCCAGCAACCGTACCTCTACTCCGCCGAACCCTCAGATTGGGGTATGAAAGGGCTGCAAGTCCTTCCTATCAAGCCTCAATTGATCATACACTTCTGCGCTCAGGATATCTGCTGAGCTTCCATTGTTGACTAAAATCCGATGGACCTCCCTGTGACCAATCCGAGCACTAATGACTAGTGCGTCGTTCGGCCTTACATTTATTCCATGTGAGTCAGCCTTTGTGAATATGATTGGGTCCCATCCTTCCTTGACTCTTTTTGGGTCGGGTTCAATGGAATTAACATTAAGGTCTCTTCGGGCTTCCATGGCTTCCCGAATTTCTTGAGTCCTCTCCCTATTACTTTTACTAGTTGCCGGCCCACCGAAAATGGTGTTGATTGCCCCTTCGTCTTCAGCTTTCTTGGGACTTAGCTTCCTCCCTCATCCCTCCTGCCTATTATCTTTCTATCCATCTGCCTTGTCAGCCTTTTTCAGGACTATGTCTTTTAAGTGCCTTTCTCTGATGAGGGTTTCAATGTGGTCTCTGAGCTGGAAGCACTTGGAGGTTTTATGTCCATTTTCTTTATGAAATCTACAATACTTTGTGGTGTCCCTCCGATCATAAGGTGATTGTTTTGGTGGTTCTTTGGACATATTCTTCTCTTCCAGGATTGCCAACACCTCCTCTTAATCTTTCTTCAATGGGGTGTAATTTGTGTATCTGCCTTGGAATTTCTAGCGCGGTTGGTCGGTTTTTGGGTCATAAGCCCGACGACCATCCTGACCATCCCACGTTTTATTCTTCGGCTTATCACCTTTTGTATCTTGCGCCTTGGCTTGATCTTTTGCCTTGGGCCCTTCCAGATGGCCACCATGCACGAAGTAACCTCCTGTCGTAATTTCTTCTTCTTCGGCTAAGGCATAGCCCTCGACCATGTCCATCATATCGGCAAAACTAGTTAAGCGAGCTCTCCTTAAATCAAAAGATAGTTGGCCGTTCTGAAGGTTATTGATGAATGTTGCAATGATGGCTTCATCGTTCGCACTCCCAATCTTTGACACTTCCTGGCCGAACCTCCCCAAGTATTTCTTTAATGACTCGTCTTTCCCATGCTTGAGCTGAGACAAGTGTGACACCGACTTCTTTCTGTGTACGGTCCCAAGGAATTGCCTTGAGAAAGCTTTACTCAGCTCACCGAAACTGCCTATGCTCGCTGTTGGTAATCTGTCGAACCACCGAGAACCTAGATCCCCGAGAGTTTGTGGGAAGTTCAAGCATAGCAAGGCATCATTATGGATGTATTGGGCCATGACACTCTTATACCTCCGAACGTGTTCCTTCGGATCAGTATCTTTTTTTAATTGCTCCACATGTGGCATCCTGAACCTTTCCGGGAAGGGCATCCTTAGAACCCCATTGGTGAAAGGGCTGCCAGATTCGTCATCTGACAACTTATTACGCCCATACCGTCTGACCAAAGCATCCATCTGTTACCGATTGTTTTGAACTTCCTAGGTCAGACTCTGTATGAGTATGTCCTGGTCTCCCTTTGGCACACCCATCACATTAAAATTATGACTGATGGTTAGCTTTTGTCCTTTTTCTTCCGGCTCCTGCTCCCTGATTGTAGGGAAAAATACTGGTCAACGCAGCGGAAGCGAGACTAAAAAGAGATTTAGTATGTTTTAAAATTTTTCCTTTGATGAACCTTAACCCTTTAAATTAATTAAACATACATATAAACCAACAAAAGAAGAATACCTTTTGTCGCGTGATCCGATTGACTTATGTTGATGGTAATCCGCAAGATCTTCAATCCTAGCACGAACATGAATCACCTAGGAGCGTGGTCTCCCTTTTCTTTGAATTGCGTACTTGAGAATGGACAAACAAACTTTCTTTTTCTTATTGTTAGTCACAAAACAACCAAAAAGACTACAAAGATTATTCCGGTCACTTTTGAGTTCTCGATCTAATGATCGAAACTCGCGTAAACCTAATTCGATATTGTACACACAAGCCTATTGATGAACAAGCAATTAGTGTACTATCAAAAGAATAATCTCTTCTCTCTCTTTTTTGTCTTGGCAGAATAATCAAACACTTTCTATGAGTATGAGAAGAAGAAGAAATTGATCCAGTAAAAAAAAAACTAGAGAGTGTGGCCGAACCCTATATTATGTATTATATAGGGTGGCCGAATTTTACATCGCATTTAATTAGGGTTGCCGAAATCTCCTTATGATTCTATTAGGGTTGGCCGAAAATCCCCTACAAAAAAGGATTTGTGTTTTACCCTAATTCAACTCATAAGTGTTTTTATTCTTTTTTATTTACTAAATAAAAGACTTTCCTATTTGATTAAATAAATAAAACTTATTGTTTATTTTCTTACCAAATAAGTCTTTTACCTTTAGTATAACTCTAGGAAATATATTTCCTGATCAGAAAAAGATTTTGTTTCTTAATTAAATAATTAATTAATTAATTAATTAATTCTCATTTAATCAAACAATAAAATAAAATAATATTTTTGACTAAAAATTTAGCCTTGCCGCCCCACATTATATATATGGGCCAAATATTATTTTCTTATTTTATTTAATCCATTGGACTTTAAATAAAAAGCCCACATGTGAACCAGACCCATTTTGACTAAAAGAAACAAGCCCACATGCCTTTCATTAGTATATTAATATAATTGATCAGCCCATTAAACAAATAATGTGCAAATTATATTCTTAATATATTAAATGCAATTCTAGATGGACCCATAAATTGGTCCGGTAGAATATCTCAAGTGATCCATGCAAGTCCGTGTGGATTAGGGATCTTGGCGGGCTATCTAAATTTAAGCTTCAATAGACATAACCTAATCACAATCAACAAATGATTCACTTAGGTCCGATCCATTAATTTTAACTCATTCCATTAAATAGCTAAAATTGAACTCTTAAATAAAGATAGAATAAGAAGATGTTCCTCATTTATACCCTAGACAATCATGTTGGAGATAGTGTATCCTCGTAATTAATATCAGTAATCTCCAAGAGTTTATAGACCGCCTATAACTCTCCAAGTTACCATATTTACGCATATGACCACGTTTTGAACTTGGATATTTTGACTTGTCCAGAAGCCATGTTTTCAATAGTCACTATCGAAAACTCAACGTTGAGATTTAATATCCAATTATCTCAAAAACATCCATATGATGATATTATACTCTCATTTAATAAATGGAGCCACGATGTCCATATCTATAAATTAAGTCCTCAATCAATTAACAAATGAATATCACCAAACTATCGAGGATAAACTATTCTATATAATCGTACTCATTGATAACTCAAATGATATCACTTGCAACCATAAGTCCATCATTTATCTCAGGATTAAGATAGACTCTCCGATTGTCTTGATAATGAAAAGACTATTATCTATTGACGGTTCTAGAAAAAGCTTTTCATTGTGATCCTGTTCAATGCACCCAGTGCACTAGATTCTTTTACTCGAAGACACTCCGATGATTTTAGACTCATCATATCTCATTTGATCCCACTCAAATGTTAGCAAAAGAATTCTACAACTTTAACAAGATAAAGATGCCCAACCTTTGACTTAAGTTGTGAACATTATTCAAGACTAACTAAAGAATTGTGTCTACCTCATACATATCCAGATGTACGAACAATTCTTCTTTTCTCATAGTCTTTAGACCTTATGATTATTTACTTTGACAATTATAATATTAAACTATAAATGCTATAAGAATTGTTAAACCAGAAATCACTTTATTAATATGAAAAAGATTGTTAATTACAATATTACACTTTTGCTATTAAGCATAATTCTAACAGTTCAAGCATAGCAGGGCATCATTATGGATGTATTGGGCCATGACACTTTTATACCTCCGGATGTGTTCCTTCGGATCAGTATCTTTTTTGAATTGCTCCACATGTGGCATCCTGAACCTTTTCGGGAAGGGCATCCTTAGAACCCCATTAGTGAAAGGGCTGCCAGATTCGTCATCTGACAACTCATTATGCCCACACTGTCTGACCAAAGCATCCATCTATCACCGATTGTTTTGAACTTCCCAGGTCAGACTCTGTATGAGTATGTCCTGGTCTCCCTCTGGCTCACCCATCACATTAAAATTATGATTGATGGTTAGCTTTTGTCCTTTTTCTTCCGGCTCCTGCTCTCTGATTTCTCGGTTCAAGCCATGTAATCAAACTGTGCCCCTTTGGCGTTTGTGATGATGGTATTGCTCGCTTTCTCCAGAAAACGATGACCGGTCTCTCTGGTGAGTACGCCTCTTGGGTTGGTCTCAATCTCGTCCCATTCGATCTGGGTCATATCTTCTGTCGGAATAACCCTCCTCTTTATGCTCTTTGCTACCACGGGCTTGTCTTTCAGATAGAGTCTCAGGCCTATCTGTAGGATCTCGACCCATCTTTAGAGGGGCATCAGGTGTTGGAACCACCACTGTAGAACGCAATTTGTCTGTCTGCTGATTCAGAGTAGGCAGATTATGGGGTGAAGTTAAACCTTTTGTGGTGGAAAGGTCAACTCCTTGTCTTGCCACATCAGATATGAGTTGCTGTAGAGAGGCCCGGAATCATTGTACGATTTCTTCATTGGTTGGGGGGAAACGCTGGATACCTGCTATGGCAGTCGATTGATCTGCGGTTGTTAAGGTAGCATCTGCAGCGTTGAGAGTGGCGTCGTCCTCCAGTTCGTTACCTGGTGGTCCTTGGCTGTATCTGGAATCGCTACCATCTCCTTTGCCAGCCATCGTTTCACAAGTGTTCTGGTCCGCCCCCTCCTTCTAGCGCTAATTGTTGACGGTGATTTTTCGTGGTCAATCAGTCAATGATTTATCCCAAAGAAAACCTGTAAATATTAGTGAGAAAGAATACGAATGAAAAGAATGCAAGAATACGGGGTAAAACTCCTAAGATCGGAGAAACATCCACGGATCGTTGCCTTAGCAATGCAATCGAATCCACTATGAATATTGTAATAATACACACTCAGATTTCTCTCTTTAATTCTCACGTACCCCTTTGTTGGTGTCTTGTAGGGGTATTTATACATGTTACTAGGGTTTGTAGGTATCATTAGGGTTTGCTGTCGTGGTCCCCAAGTTCCGTGTGGCTACCGAATCCTAAAAAGATTCGTTTTCCTCTTTTGCCTTTGCCACGTTTTCTAATTTGGCCATGTCTAGGTCTTGATAGGATTCTTTGATCTTTATTTGTGATGAGTTTGTTTATTTCCTTTTTGGACTCTGGTCAGCTTCACCGTAGTTACCTTGGGGTTGCCAGTCGCGAATTCTATCTCTGTACTTGAAGGGAGGGTGTTTTATATTCTATCTCCCTTGTTGAGTACCGAGTATTCCCGAGCAGGCTTTGTTGCCCGAGTTGATTTGCTTAGTTATGGTCGAGGTGGCTTTAGTTGATGCCGAGTAGGTCGCTTTACTGGAGATTCTGCTCTTCCAAGTTAATTGCTCTTTCTTTCTGCTTACTTGGCCTCTTACTGTGATGACGTGTCCTTTATGACGGTTTTTACCTATAACATTGGTCAAAATACAATTAACTCCATTCTATTCCGTTGTTAACCAAACAAAATAATACTAATTCAGAGACTAATTTTAAAGTTCCAACCAAACAAAAAACTTAGGGCGCGTTTGTTAACGTTTTCAAAAACTGTTTTTTGTTTTTTGGGTCACAAAAACTGGAAAAACCTGTTTGGTTGGATGATTTCAAAAAACGAAACTAGAAAACTTTGAGAACAGTTCTCACTTTTAATGAAGAAAAAATTGAGAACTCTGAGAACAACAATTTGTTGTTCTCAGTATTCTTGAAAACATTTTTTAGTAATAAAAATTTACCACCACCACCACCATTGATCCATCAAACGGGTTCTGCACCACCACCATCGATCCACCGATTCCACCACCACCATTGATCCATCTCATCCTCCATCGTTCCACACACAACTACAATAACCACCACAAACCCCATCATCATCAAACCTAGACCAACACCACCACAAATAAATCAACTTAATCCACTGTCCAAAAAGAAATCAAATTCAAACTGATTACACCACCACCACCATCGATCCATCTCATCCTCTAGCCCTAACCACCACCGCCGACACCACCCCTTGAAGCGTTGATGTCCCAGCCGAGGCGATCGAAGCCAACCAAACTGTCTCTTCCCACCAAGGATCTCCTCTTCTCTCTTGACGGTAGCGGTTGGTGACGACAGGGAAGATCGCGAGAGATGGGTCCCGCTGTCAATCTTCTCTTCTCGCCTTCGGTCTTCTCTTCTTTTTCTCTCTTGACTGGTGGTTGGTCGATTTGGTTTCTGGCGGTGGTGGTGGGTCGGTTTGGTTTCTGGCGGTAGTGGTGGTGGGTTAGTTTTGTTTCTGGCGATGGAGGGTTCTTGATTTGGTGTTGGGTTTGATTAACAGGTTGATGGGGGTAGTTGAATATTATTTTGGAAATATTCTACCAAACACATTTTTGTATGTTTTGATTCTCCAAATATCGTATTCAAGGATGGCTACCAAATGCGTTTTCGAATCCAAAAAATCCAAAATCAGTTTTTCGAAAACATTAGATTACAAGAAACAAAAACCAAAAAACAAAAAGGTTACCAAACAGCCCCTTAGTTTTCCTTTCTTTTCCATTCTTATTCTCATTCTGATTATCATTCCACCATGTAATCAAACGTGACCATAGAGTATTGACCAATAACTCGACTATATATGTTTTAAAAATATAATTTTATTAAGAGTTTCAATAAATATTTTTTAATTTATGTCTGTCGTAGAAATTAGAATTTCGATTAGTTAGGTGCTTTTATTTTGTCTCCTTTGTTTTGGCTGCATTTTTAATGGGCTTTGGGTTGTGTGTTGGCCAATTCGGCTTCTTGTTATATCCTTGGACAAAGGCGACGACAGATCTAAGCTAAACTTGGAAACAATATTATTTAAAATTGGAAAAGCTGGGTGACCTAATCTATGATGCCAATTTATTGATGACGCTTTGACACCGGAGAATGCTAGGATTGGGGAAGACTTGGACTCGAGAGTTGGCCATTCATAGACCCCATCCTTGGTTGTGCCCTTCAGAAGAATTGCCCCCGTACGAAGATTCTTCACATGAAAACAAGAAGATAAGAATTCAACAGAGACATTATTAGTGCTACAAAACTGTGATATGGAGATTAGATTCTTTTGCATGCCAGGAACACAAAGTACATCATTTAAATTAAATGTTTTGCGATGAGTGTGAAGAGTTGTGGAACCAGTGTGAGCTATCGAGAGATTTGTACCGTCACCAATCATAACATCATCTGTGCCAGTATAGGGTGCATGAAGTGAGAGATTGCTTAAGTCAGTCGTCATATGATGCGATGCCCCACTGTCAAGGAGCCAAGCGGAATTATTTGAGGTAGTGTTGGCGGCAAAATTAGCACGGGGCTGCCATGGTGGTGGTGCGGATTGACGAAATTGCGAAGATCCCTGGCTATGATGTGAAGTAGGAACCATCTGAAAAGAGGTACATCTTTTGGCTGAGTGACCCTGAGTGCCACACAGTTGGCAACGACCCAGATATGGCCGTGGAGATGATTGGCTGCTACGAAACTGATTGCCGGTATGCTGAGGGGACTGAAACCGGTTGTTGGCAGCAGAAGAAGGACGCCAACTGTTGGAGGCATGAGGCGGGCGACCCTGAGTGGTGGTTCTGGCAGTCACGTTAGCCACAGCCGGAAAGGAAGGAGTGTCCTTCTTGTTACCTTGAAGTGTTGCTTCAAACGACAGCAATTTGTCATGAAGTTCTTCAAAAGTGATAGGAGAATCCCGGGCTTGAACGGCACGAACCAACTCCTTGTACTCATCATCAAGGTCATCAAGAATTCTCTCAGTGAGATCCTCATCGTCCACCGGGGAACCAAGCAAGGCTAACTCATCTGCACGGGCTTTAACAGAGTGAAGAACATCAGTGATATTTTGATTACCTTTCGTGGTGTGTTTGAGGAGAGATTTGAGTTGTTGGATGCGGCCACGGGATGGTTTGGCATAAGTATTAGAAAGAATAGTCCAGGCCTCCAGCGATGTTTTCGCTCGGGCAACAAAAGCAATAATGGTTGGCGACAGAGAGCCAACGATCGCATTCAGGATGAGTTGATCTTGTCGAATCCACAAAGTGTAAGCAGGATTCGGAGAAGAGACACCATTGATCGGTACGGTGGTCGGGGGACATGGTTTGGTGCCATCAATATATCCAAGAAGATCAAACCCAATGAAGAGAGTGTGAAATTGGATCTTCCAGGACATGTAGTTGTTGGCAGTGAGCTTGAGAGGAGCCTGAGCAGCTATGTTAATGGTGATGAGTTGGAAATCAGTCGAGCGGAGGGCAGCAGAGGTAGAGGACATGACATTAAAGATAGGAGGCGGTGGAGTGGAGGAATTATTTTCGGTGGTGGAGTCAGTGACGATCGGCGTCATAGGAAGGGAGGTGCTGCCTGCAGGAGTAGGATCTGGAGTTGTGTTCGTCATTGAACAGAGAGGATTAAGGGAAGATTTGTGAGAAGAAAAAAAAAACTAGGGTAGGATCGGTTGCTCTGATACCATATAGTAATACAGAGTATTGATTGATGTGTAATTCTCACAACCTTTGCATTGAATATTGAGTAAATATATACAGCACTACTTTGATTCCTACTTAACCAAGTAATCTATAATAAAGGCTATTTCCTAAACAGATTTGTACAAGAGAAGCAAGAGACTTAAACTGATAAGGAATGTAAGTTAGAATATTTACACAGTTATAACCCAATACGACCTCAATACGTCCAATACTTGTTGCTTGTTTGTTCTTGGCTCTTTGAGCCCCTTCAATAAATTTGTGCCTAAAAAAAAAAAAAAAAAACTAAAATTGACCACAATACTTAATTATGTATGTGGAATTTGTTTTATAAAAAATTGTGTTCGTTAATAAGCATAAGCACATTGCAAATTTAATTTCAATCCCTAATCAAAACATTACTGAAATACCCCTTACCACATTAAAATATGAAAAATAAATATTTAATGCCAAAAGTAATTTTTTTAGTGAAATATTGTTTAAATAACATAAAATTCTTATATATATGGGAAAAATATGATATTCTAATTTGTCCTGGAAAAAACATGATATCATTTGGAAATTGACAATTTGTTTCCATTTTCTTGTGAATAGATAGAAAAAGGCTATTCATCAATTACAATGGGCAGTGGATATACGTTGATGACCTAAAGGTTTTCGAATCCAGTCTTTCATTTTTTATTTATTTATCTCATTTACCTACTCGATCAGTTCTTCATGTATTGCCATTTCATTTTGGGTAAAATAATCTTTTGCTTCAAAAATATTAACACTTACACAAGTGATTTTGGGGAAAAATGAAACTAGAAGAAGAATTTTGGTAAATATATCAAACTATATGAGGATTTTTATAATTTCCCTAATAATAATTCATAATAAGAACATGTTGAAAATTAAATCAATAAAAATTAAAAATATTTTATCAGTGGGGTGTGCTTAGCAAATAATTGGGATCTGTTTATAACAAATACAACGAAGAAGCCCAACCCAAAACCCTGTTTTTGGCTCTAAATTAGTAAATATTTGTCAATGCCCCAAAAGTTGCAGATGCATGACATACTAATAATAGTAAAAGCTTGTAGATTCTCTGTCCAACTAATGGAAAAATATATGCATTAAATTTGTCAATTAATGGTAATGATCAATAGCCCCATTTTTACACATAAACTAAGAGATATATATATATATATATATATATATATATATATATTTTGAGCTGTCACATAAACTGAGATTAATAATCATTCAATAGCAAGATTGCATTTGAATTTTTTTTTTGTTTTTTTTGTTTTTTTTTTTTTTTGAAGGCAACTAGATTACAAACCAAAAAGGCACTCAGCCAAAACTAAAGAACTTACACAAGGAGGGAAATCCTCCAGCCAAAACATGTTGCATTTGAATTTTATATGCTATAATTGTTATACAATGCTAATTTTGGCCGTAAAGTTCAAATCTCAACATATATATTTATCGGCATGTGTATAGATTTCTCTCTGGTGTTATGAGTAAATCTCTCAATGTTGGAAGTAGATTTTTGGACCATACATAATACATGCTTTTGGCAAATTATGTGGGGAGATAGTAGATATCTCACTATGTTAAGTTAGGAGTAGATTTCCGAATTGTGCATGTAATGCTTGTTCTTGGTAGAACTTTGACTCATTTGACAATTCTACTCATTCGGTGTCAAATTTAAAAAAAGAAAAGGCAACAAACTTTTCGGTTGATGATCTTTTTAAAGGTTAAGGAAGGTTTGTACAAAAAAAAAAAAAAAAAAAAAAAGGGGGAAATCTAGAAAAATAAAATAAAAGAAAGTAGAAACAGCTTGATATAAATTCTAAAATCATAATTAAAAAATTAAATAAATTATCCTTGTGAAGTTAGGATTCATCTTATACAAGAACAATTAAAAACATAAAATAATAGACAAAATGAGGTTGGTTCGATGGTAAACCCCTCACACATGCACCACGAGGTTAGTTCGAGTCATCCCCTAAAAAATTTTGAATTTTTTAAATAGTGAAATACTTTTAAAAAAAAAACAGAAAATAAAAATAATAAGACAAAAGTCAATTTCACAAAACATAGAAAACACAAAAACAATGTTGCAGAATTTGCTAGGTGCTAATCGGGTGATGGCATGGTGCCTAGCGCCTAGCACCTAAGGTGCTTAGGCGGAGGCTTGAGGCGAGAGGAGAAGAAGTGCACCGGAGGATGGAGGTGAGAGGAGAAGAAGAAAAGAAAATTTTAGGATTTTGTAACAAGACAACCCAAAATGGCGTCATTTTGGGTTGCTATCTTTATAAAAAATTAAAAGTAACGTTACTTTGCCCAAATTTGGTGTCTAAATGATGTGACAACATTTTAATCCATTCATTTAAATCATGCAAATCTAATACAACCTAAATAAATGGATTATAATATTGCAACATCATTTGGGCACTAGATTTGGACACCAAACTTGGGCAAAGTAGTATTATTGAAAAATAAAACCCTAAGCGCCGCCTTGGGTTTCTCATCACCACCATGCCCGGCTGCCGCCTAGACCACCGATTACCCTGAAATCGGCATAGCCAGTTGCTGCCTAGCATCGCGGTGGCGCCTACGTGGCCGTCTAGGTTGGGTTTTACAACATTGCTCAAAAAGAACACAGAAGTGAACATAAAACTTTAAAAGACTTCACCCAATAATATAAGCAATTCCAACTTGGTACCAAACAACAAACCATATCAAATTCTCTTGACATCATTCATCACTTGTAAATTCATCTAATTACTGGATCAGAATACAAATCCATGTTCTTGGCTCGCTGATCAGAACGACTGAAAAATTATGTCTCCACAATTGCAACAACTCTATAGCATTTGATCTGTTGGGTTTGGTCAACATAAAACGGTCACACACTATTATGACACTGTGCATAAAATATCACATTCAACATTCGATCTTAAGATCAGCTTACCGTAGAAGTTAAAATATTCACAAAGCTGTAGATTACAACTAAAGAAATTAACAATAACCTATACAATTAGGAGAGGGAACCCTATTTACCATGATTTACCGATAGGACCATCTCCAATCTTCGCCATATCCACCATTATCACCGTCATCATCATTATCATCATAGTAATCAAAATCATCATCTTTGACATTAAAATCATCATAATAGAGATCATCATCATGTAACAGGTTTGGATCTCTAGAAACATTAACACTGCCACCCTCACTTGAATCTTCTGATTCATTGAAGGCTTTAATCTCCACTCCATCGTCCTCTTCCTCCTCCTCTTCTTCTTCCTCTCTAGACATCTTATCAGGATAATCATTTTGTGGATTATTTTCTGCTGGAGTACACCAACGAGATGAACAAAGTCAAACGTGAGCATTTTTGGAATTAGGAGAAAACGATGAGTAAGGAATAAAAGTTCATACCGTTTGAATCCTCACTATCATATTCTGACTCATCAGGGCCATCATAGTAATCCTTATCATCAACTTGGACCCTGAACCAATAATATATATCAAGTTCAAACAAAGGAAAGAAACGGCGAAGCAAACTTACAGTGGAAATGGATTTGAACCATCATCATCATCAACTTTCATGTCGTCGTTCACAGTATAATAGTCATAAACAAAATCATCTGCAGATGATGAAAAAATGCATGAAGAGTAACCCATCGAGCAGTACTTAAGAGTTAACTACTGACCTCTTATATAAAAAATGGCTTTTTTTTTTAATTTTTTTTTTTTTTTTTATAAGAAACAGAAGGGAAAGAAAAGTTTAATAGAAAAGGGCTAAACCCGTAATCAGTTGTTGTGATCACAGTTCCAACCCATAATTTAATTTCTTAATGAGGATTTACATAAGATTGAAAGAGTTGTAAAACAACCGAAATTTGGTTGCTGAAGAACAATGGACACGTTTAAAGTAAATGTATGTTAAAATTAATGCAGAGATTATATGTAAGTGGTGCTTGAGTTTAGCATCACATGAGTCTTTAGATTGAGTCAAATAAGTTATCTCCACTTACTAGTTTGTTGGTGTAGTGGGATGTTGGGTTATGGTGCTATTTTCTAGTTAGTGGTGTGATTGATTTGTGGGCAAATAACTATTAATGAGTCATGTTAAAGTTAGTGGTAGTCATGGGTCCTTATTTGTTGGTCATTATTTTCTTGTAATTGCCTATATAAAGGCTTGTTTATGTTGAATGAAATGTCAAGTAAATTCACCCAAATATTGTCTTTGTTTTCACTATTTTATTTTGTTATACCTCTCACTACCTAACAGTTGTTGAGAGAAGTCTTCTTGAGTGTGTTTAGCCCTTCCAAAAATTATCATCTGGTATCAGAGCCTGGTTGAACCAATGTTGAACCAATGGCTAACAACGGTGGTTTGAATCCCACACACCTCACTATTCCTTTGTTTCAAGGTAGTGGGTATGAAATTTGGAGTACAAAAATGAAGACTCTCTTTATCTCACAAGATTTATGGGAGTATGTGGAGGAAGGCTATGCTACAGAAGGAGTCGCAGCAGACGTTCTTAAAGATGTCAAGAAGAAAGATGCCAAAGCCTTGTTTTTCATTCAACAAGCAGTTGCTGAATCCATCTTTCCTCGAATTTCAGCAGCAACAAAATCCAAAGAAGCATGGGATGCGTTGAAGAATGGGTACCAAGGCAATGCAAAGGTGAAAACGGTAAAACTTCAAACTCTACGCAGAAAATTTGAAACTTCTCTCATGAAAGAAAATGAGTCTATGCAAGATTATTTTTGCAATTTAATGGAAACTGTGAATAATATTCAAAAATTTGGTGAAGAATTAACTGATGCAAAAGTTGTTGAAAAGATTTTGAGAAGTTTGCCCAGATAGTTTGATCATGTGGTGGCAGCAATTGAAGAATCAAAAGATTTGAGCATACTAACAGTTGAAGAATTGCTCGGATCACTTCAATCTCATGAAGATAGAATGAAAAGGTACGAAGAGAATTCTATAGAAAATGCTTTTCATACTAAATTGTAGCTCTCAAAAGAAAAATCCAGTGGCCCGTCCGGTGAAGCCAACAAGAAAGGGCGTGGAGGCCATTCGTTTCGAGGTAGGAGAGGTGGAAAAATTGGTGGTCGCCCAATTAACAATTTTCATCGCCCAAGTAACAATTTTCATCACAATAATGAGTCACACTCACGCTCAGGTAACAATTTCCATCACTACAATGAGTCACGCTCATGTAGCAATTTTCATCACAACAATGAGTCAGGTGATAAAGGTGAAAATTCTTACCAAAAACCTCAATGTTATTACTGCAAGCGATTTGGCCATATTGAAAGATATTGCAGATTGAAGGAGAAACATGCAAAATTTGCTGAGGAGAAAGAAATCGGAAAGGAAGAATCTAAAAATTTATTTTTTGCATGTTATTCTGCTAACGAGTGTGATAACGATGTTTGGTATATGGATAGCGGCTGAAGCAATCATATGACAGCAAAGTTGGAGACTTTTGTCAATTTGGACAAGTCAGTGAATACAACAGTGAAGATGGGTGATGGAACATGTTTGGAGTCACATGGTAAAGGTATTGTGAAGGTAAAATCATGTGAAATTGGCAACATAAAAAATGTTTTGTATGTTCCTGAATTGGATACAAATTTGCTGAGTGTGGGGCAATTTTTATTGGAAGGTTTTTCTATTGTTTTTGAAAACTTGGCATGTTTTGTGTATCATGATAAGAGTAGGAAAAATTTATTAATGAAAATTCCTATGGCCAAAAATAAGATTTTTCCTCTTACTCTTAATGGTCAAATGCATGCATTGAAGGCATCTTATTGTGATGAAAATTGACTATGGCATTTTAGATTTGGGCATTTGAATTTTGGGAGCTTGCAGTTTTTGTCTGATCAAAATTTGGTGGATGGAATACCTTCAATTAAACGTGTTGGTGAAGTATGTGAGAGCTGTGTAATTGGAAAGCAACACCGAAATTCCTTTCCAAAAGGAGGAGCAAGGAGAGCTACTAGACCCATCGAATTGGTGCATGCAGATGTTTGCGGGCCTATGCAAACTTGTTCTCTTAACAATAACAAATATTTTGTTGTTTTTGTTGATGATTTTAGCAGGATGACGTGGGTCTATTTTGTCAAGGCAAAATCAGAGGTTTTTTCAACTTTCAAAAAATTCAAAAATCATGTTGAAACTCAAAGTGGAAATTCCTTGAAGATTTTGCGAACAGATCGTGGTGGGGAGTTTGTTTCCAATGAGTTTGGGAGCTTTTGTGAAGAATGTGGCATCTGGAGAAAACTAACAGCTAGCTACACACCTCAGTAAAATGGTGTAGCAGAGAGAAAAAATAGAAGTCTTGTAGAGATGGCGAAAAGCATGCTCAAAGCTAAAGGTCTGCTAAATTATTTTTGGGCAGAGGCAATTCACACCACAGCTTATATTCTCAATCGAAGTCCCACATCAGCATTAGACCATCAAGCCCCTTTTGAAGCTTGGAATGGTTGGAAGCCAAAGGTAACTCATTTCAAGATTTTTGGTTGCATTGCTTATGTCCATGTTCCATCTCAAAAGAAGCAAAAATTGGATGATAATAGTGTGAAATGCATATTTGTGGGTTATAACAATGAAACGAAGGGTTATCGATTTTTTAATCCACTAACCAAGCAACTAATTGTTAGTCGTGATGTTGTTTTTGATGAGAAAAATGCTTGGAATTGGGATGAGTTGCAATATTCTCCAGGTGTAATTTTTGAAGATGACAGCATAATGGAGCAAGGAGTTCAAAATGGTGATGATTCAAGTTTTTCCACACCAAGTCTTGATTCATTTACCTCTACAGGAGTTACACCTCCTTCCTCACCACCAAGAAAAAAGATGAAGTCTCTTGCAGAAATTTATGAACAAACTGAAAGATGTCAGTTTACTCATGTCATAGAGCCAAACATTTTTCAAGATGCTGTGAAGTACAAGGAATGGTGTGATGCTATGGATGAAGAAATCAAGGCCTTGGAAAAACACAAAACATGGGAGCTCGTTGATTTATCAGACAACAAAGAAGTTGTTGGGCTGAAGTGGGTCTATAAGACTAAATATAGATCTGACGGTTCAATTTAGAAATACAAGGTCAGGTTAGTGGCAAAGGGATATATGCAGCGTGAAGGTATTGATTTTGAAGAAACTTTCGCTCCTGTTGCAAGATTTGATACGATTCGAACTGTTTTAGCTTTAGCTGCACATAACAAATGGTGTGTTTATCAGTTTGATGTCAAATCTACTTTTTTTAATGGTGTTTTGGATGAGGAAGTTTATGTCCAACAGCCCTAAGGTTATGAAATTACAGGTGAAGAAAATAAGGTGTACAAATTGAAGAAAGCTCTTTATGGCTTGAAGCAGGCACCGAGGGCCTGGTATGATCGAATTAATGGCCACTTCAAGCTTCATGGATTTCACAAGAGTGAAAGTGAACCTACACTGTATGTCAAATTAAGGGGCAATGATGAGGTACTTATCGTGTGTCTCTATGTAGATGATCTTATCTACACAAGTAATAGTGCTGCTTTAATTGCTGAATTTAAGAATTTTATGATTGGTGAATTTGAGATAACTGATCTTGGTTTGATGAATTATTTTCTTGGATTGGAGGTAAAGCAGAGTGATACAGGAATTTTTATTTCTCAAGAAAAATATGTCAATGACCTTCTTGAGAAATTTCAAATGAAAGATTGTAATCCTGTAAAATTTCCTATGAATACCAATCAAAAATTCAGCTTGAATGACGGAGAGGAAAGAATTGATGGTCATTTATATAGAAGTTTAATTGGAAGTATGCTGTATTTGACAAATAGCCGTCCTGATATTATGTTTGCAACAAGTTTATTGTCAAGGTTCATGCAAAATCCAAGTAAACTTCATTATGGAGCTGCCAAAAGGGTGCTGAGATATTTGAAGGGGACAAGTTCCTATGGTATCTGGTACACTAATGATGTTGATAATTTTCAGTTGTGTGGTTATTCTGATAGTGACTGGGCAGGTTCAGTTGATGATCGCAGAAGCACTACAAGTTACATTTTTAACCTTGGTTCATGTGCTATCGCTTGGAGTTCTAAAAAGCAACCATCAACTGCATTGTCATCTTCAGAGGCTGAGTATATGGTAGCAACTTCAACGGCATGCCAAGCTGTTTGGCTAAGAAGAATTCTAGAAGATATGAAGCAGCATCAAAATGTTCCAACAGTTGTTCATTGTGACAGTCAATCCACAATTGCAATGACAAGAAATTCAGTATTCCACAGTCGTACGAGACACATAGAGACACGTCATCACTTTATCAGAGAATTGGTAGACAAAGGAAGCATCAAGATGTCTTATTGTAGCATTGACGAGTAGCTTGTAGACATATTTACAAAGCCTTTTGGTTATGAAAAATTTGTGTATTTCAGAGACATGCTTGGCGTTGTAAATTTCTGCATTAAGGGGGAGTGTTAAAATTAATGCAGAGATTATATGTAAGTGGTGCTTGAGTTTAGCATCACATGAGTCTTTAGATTGAGTCAAATAAGTTATCTCCACTTACTAGTTTGTTGGTGTAGTGGGATGTTGGGTTATGGTGCTATTTTCTAGTTAGTGGTGTGATTAATTTGTGGGCAAGTAATTGTTAATGAGTCATGTTAAAGTTAGTGGTAGTCATGGGTCCTTATTTGTTAGTCATTATTTTCTTGTATTTGCCTATATAAAGGCTTGTTTATGTTGAATGAAATGTCAAGTAAATTCACCCAAATATTGTCTTTGTTTTCACTATTTTATTTTGTTATATCTCTCACTACCTAATAGTTGTTGAGAGAAGTCTTCTTGAGTGTGTTTAGCCCTTCCAAAAATTATCAATGTAGTCTCCAATGGAACAAAGAGAAAAGGAAAAACCTTTCTCAGACATTTTGGCATGGATATCAACTTCGATCTCCGCAGCATGACTAGGTAGAAACTCTCTCAACAGAGGCAGACAACTAGACAACAAACTTTGATCCTCCAAAGATATATCTCTGCTACATGATTCATAGGAACAAAATCATTTAAAAGTTCTGAAGAAATAAGACAACAAATAAATTTCAATGTGACAATACTTATTCCTGCTTTTGTGATAGCACTATTTTATACCTATTTTAGGTCCCCATTTCCTATTGTTTTATGCTTGTTTCTTAGGTAAAACTAGGGTTTTATTGAGCTTAAATGAGTAATTCAGGTATTTTGGAAGTCTAGGGGTATTGTTGTAATTCTGCCAAAATCAGGGGTGAAAATGAAAAATATGGGATTTTATTGATGGTTTGGTGAATAAGAGAGACATCAGACGAACATAATGTAATTCACCACTCAAGACAGGCATCAGCACAACGTCACCAAGTGAAACGATGCGATTTGGGAAGTACTTGCGTCAGCATAACGTCACGATGACGTTATCATCCCTTACAGCCAACTCGACCCGGTTCTTGACCCAGTTCAGACCCGATTGTCACCTGACCATTTTAGCAACCTTTCTGGCCAATTGTCACTGAGATCGACATCGGGTTTTCCTGCAATCAGATTGCCACCCTTTTTAGGCCTTCAAGCGCAATTTTCTCTCTCCCCCATTTGCCACCTTTCCGCCATTGTTGAACCAAGCTTCAACCTTCATTCTGCTGGTTCCAACGCGCAGATCTCATCTAGAGATATCTGTGACTTCAAGTTGCGAGTTGAAGTCGCAGAACTCGATTTCAACTGGCAGATTTTCCCATTTTCAGCAAGGTTATTTTTGTCTTTTCATTCCCATTTCATGCCTTGCACTTCCCAGTTCCCTCACTATAAATACATCCTTTTCTTGTCTTAAATCAACACTTTCCAATCCCTAACATCCAACTTTCTCTCACTAAAAACACCGTTTTCTCTTAGCTCGTTTTTCATAGTCTCATAGTGATGCAGCAGCAGCTAAGGCAATGGAATACATGGAGCGGGTGGCGAATTCGTATTTGGGTCGCGTGGACCAACCAAATTGGGGCTGAACTTCGTGGACCTCTACAGAGGGCATATGAGGTTGGATCACCTATTATAATATGTTTTCGAAAATCCCAAGACGAGCCCTACAGATGTTATGAAAACTCCATCCTCCATAACAGATCAACATAGGCCTAAATTTGACCATCTATCTTGTTGCGCGAATACTTGAGCTGGATGAGAGCTGGATGCCATGAGCTGTCAGGCTAAAATTCGTGGACCTCTACAGAGGGAATATGGGGTCAGATCGTCCCGGAAAGCCCAAGACAAGCCCTACATATGTTATGAAGACTCCGTCCTCTGTAATAAATCACAAAAGGCTCAAATTCGACAATCTATCTTGTTGCGCGAAACTTGAGTTGGAAGTTTGAATTATATGACATTGAGTCAGAGTCAAATTAGGATTTGTTCTCTTTTTCGTAGTCTTTGTTTGATTAGGATTTGTTCTCTTTTCCTAGATAGGATTTCTTTTCAGTTTTAGTTTAAGTTAATTTAGAAGTCAATTCCTTATGGAAGTCGACTTATTGCTTTTCCTATTTAAGTTGTTTGAATCTAATTTGTTAGGGAGTTTTTGAAGATTAATAAAATTTGAGAGAGAGTATCTCCTTTTATTCAATTTCGGTATCTTGAGTGGATCAACGAATTTGAAGCCTATTATTCTAGTATCTGTGCGCAGATCAACAGATTAATAGTAGGGTTCGCTTCTGGTATTCGTGCACGAATCAACGGATCCTAATCGTTTATCCTTTCTTTTATTGATTGTTGTTTGTGTTGAATTTCCCGCTACCTCAGTTGGTAATTGAGGCATATTATTCTGGTATCTGTGTGCAAATCAACAAATTAATAGTAGAGTTCACTTTCGGTATTCGTGCGTGAGTCAACGGATCAGAATCATTTATCCTTATTTTTATCGATTGTTGTTTCGTGAATCTTCCATTGCATCACATAGATAGGGTGGTATTCAATCCCTAACAGAAGCTCTCATAAGATATATTAATATAGTATTCATGAATATCACTGTTTATAGTTTCATATCAGCGTGCGAAACATATTATATCACTGTGGTTGATATATTATATCAGAGTGGATACTATGTTTCAGTATACATGCATGACATGTTACACTGATAGAGAAGTGTTGTCCATATCTGATTTAATCTAGTAAATGGATTATATGTTATATATATATATATATATATATATATATATATTGTTGTGTTATTGGTATATATATCGATCGACAATATATCAGCATTTGATAAAAACCAAGAATCAATGATAATTATGAAATATCAGTAGTTTATATCATTGTTTATTTGTGGTTCTAAAATATTTGGTTGGTTTTCTATGTAAGATGACTGCTGAATCAATGGTGAATCTGAGT
Source organism: Acer saccharum (assembly GCA_030490815.1). NCBI lineage: Eukaryota > Viridiplantae > Streptophyta > Magnoliopsida > Sapindales > Sapindaceae > Acer > Acer saccharum. The sequence continues at coordinate 32,022,284 of CM059866.1, forward strand.
GTGGCTCAAGAGACTCCGGTGGTCAACCCAATTGTGGGCAGTTGACCGACTTTATGGTGAACATTTTTGTGGGTCAAATGAATACCCCGACGGTGAATTCGTTTGTCTCCGGTTTTGGTTCGTATGAACCATATGGAGAAACTAGAGAAATTCAATGATCTGAATTTCAAGAGATAGCAACAAAGATGTTGCTCTACCTGACCACATTGAATCTTGCGAGATTCTTAACTGATGAGGCTTTTAAGGCCAACAGTGGTAATGAGTTGGATGTGTAAGTTTAAAATGGTGATTATTGTCAAAATCAATTTTTTTGAACTTCAAAATTGTAATTATCAACTTCATGATGATTTATTTCTATTAATTCCGGATTAATTGAAATATTAAATTTTGAATTCAAAACAAAACTGATTTGATTTTAATATTGCCAATTTTAATGGGAATTAACTTTTGAATTAATTCAGTTGATCTCCTCTCGATATTACGGCGGATAAATCAAACGTGAAAACAAGTGTTCCACTTGAGATTTCTTGTACTAATCCAACTGTTGTTGTTAATTCAGTACTTGTAGGAGATGTGGCTATTTTGGGGCCAAGTGTGGCAATATCTACTCTAGCCATAAACTTATTCGTGAGAAACATGGCAGATCCAGTGATGAGCCAATTTGTGAGTCACAGGAATGTTCCAACGGTAAACCCATATATGAATTTGGTTCCGTTACCGATTAATCACATGGAGAAGCTTGATAAGTTCAATGGACTGAACCTTAAGTGGTGGCAGCAAAAGATGCTATTCTAATTAACCACGTTGAATCTAGTTATGTTCTTGACTAAAGATGCTTTAAAACCTAATAGTGGTTAAGAGCGAGATGTTCAAGTATGGAATGCTATTGATGCACAGAACTATTTGGATATTTATGCTGGAAAAACATACTGAACAAGCTATCAGACTCGCTGTATAGCGAAAATAACCAAATAACCGTGGGAGTTTTTAGACCGGAAATACAAGACCGAGAATGCTGGATCCAAAAGGTTTGTTATGGGTCGGTTTCTTGATTACAAGATGTGGGACTCTAAGAGCTTCACGTGATTTTGCATGAGATTCATGTTGAAGGGATAACCCCAAGTGAAATCTTCCTGGTGGCTGATATCACTGAGAAGCAACCGAGGTGGTGAGTGAAACAAATATGGCATGTCTAATATTATCTAGAGGGGGGTGAATAGATTTTAATCTGGTAAATACCAAATTTTCGCGATTAGTTAATATTACGAAAATACCCCAATCTAGTCAATTCAATAAATCAAGAGTAAAGTGCTGAATTTAAATGACACTTGATTTTTACGTGGAAACCTTCAACAAGGAAAAACCATGGGCTGTTATGTGTGCCACACACGATCCTTGAAATCACTATTTGTAAAGTTGTCCACAAACTAGGTTTACCACGTTAAACCCTACACGGTCACTAACCCACCTCTACTACCCGCAGGCCTTTAATTGTAACCCTAGATCAATTTGCTTGTGGCCTAAGCACCCTTAGCCACAAGACTTACTTCTCAACGAAGAGATAAATCAACCTAAGTGAATATGCATGATATCCAATATGCAATTTAATGCTAGGTTACACTAAATACTTATTTAGGATTAAAAAATGACAATTAAATCAATCATAGATATCAATTGCTATATGTCATGGCATACAACATAACTAACATAGATTAAGCAATCTTAGGTTTAGCTATCACAATACAACACTTAATCAATGCAACATAATAATCTCTATCTTGTATAATAAAATACGATCTAAGAACATACAAGTAATTTAAGAGATTTTTTGTTAAGTAAAACACTAAGATTAGATGAAATTAGTGAAAAACTTACCAAGCAATATGTGATGTAGAAAACCCATGCATGGATGCATCCTATATGGTCATAGATGATGCTAGATGAACTTAGATGCACATGGAAATAACTTTGAGTGTTTAAAGATGAGTTCTTGTGAATTTTTCTCACTTGAAAAATATCCTTAGTATGAAACCTAATTTTGAACTCTCTAGTTTGACCTAAAGTCAAAAAGGCATATATATAGGGTGTCAAAATGATGCAACACCATTTTTGACAAAACAGTTGTCGCCCTTTGATCTTGGAGCGACACTTCATGGCAACACCATATAATCTTCTCTGTCGCCATTTGTTCTCAGGGCAACACTTCATGGCGACACCATATATTCTTCTTTGTAGCCATTTGTTCTCAGGGCGACACTTCATGGTGACACCATACCTGATTGATTTTCAGGAATTAATCTTTCTATCACTCCTTGGTCACCACAGCGACGATGCCGCGGCAACACTTTCTTTAGTGCTTCATGCCTTCTGTTGCCATGTGCTCAAGGCAACACAATCAAAGGGCGACAATGCCCTATTTTCCCACTTTGTGCACAATGTGCAAGTGAAGAGAATGCACACAAGTATAATGAATACATATGCAAACATGATAGGTGTGTGTATGCAACTAAATCTCTTCAATTAAAACTAAGCACAAGAGATATACCTTTGGAGTGCTTATCATATTGAGGTCTTAAGAGGGCCTTTGAGCTTGATCATCAATGCCTAAGCTACCCTTACATGTCAAACCCCAATTGTGGTTTGTCACCGAAATAAGCCAATCAAACTTGAGGAACTTACAATCTCCCCCTTTGGCTATTTCGTGACAAAACCACCACTCACATTGATCCTCACAACAAAATTGAAACTAAAGGTCAACAATGATTTTCTACAATACAAAGATATATATATATATTTATATATATATAAACTTCAAGTCTTCAATCTATTGTAGAACAATCTATCCTTCAAAACAAAAAGATTACAGTTTCCAAAACAAGTGTATGTAAGGTGATCAAGTGAAGTTAAAACAAGCATTTGCATTAAAGAAATTTTCATTAAAGAAAACATGCAACATCATGCAATGAATGTGCAATGCAATGCTTTCCCTCAACGAGTTACTCCCCCTAAATTTGCAATCTCCCTAACATGCGAATTTGTTACTACAATTAGCAATCTTCCTTACCACATTCTACTCCCCCTTTTTTGTCATGATATAGACAAATCAGTATCCCCTAACTGGGTCATTTTAGCAAAGAGAGATAGTAGCATACAAGACATTTACATAGTCATATACAAGAACATTATGCAAGTAAATTAATTGGAGAGAAACAAGGAGATTTATTTCTGAGAAAATGTGTGATTAAAAATGCTTTGCATACAAGACATGTTGCATTCGAGTCCAAACTTCAATGGTATTTGGCAAAGCAAATGACAAAGGTTTCTAATAGAATTCAAACCAATTCCACCATTTGTCATGAATCAAAGCAAGGATATAGATTATTCATTGATTCCAATTTAAGAGGCAACTATATCCAACTTTATAAGCAAAACATGGCATGAACGACTTTTACACCCTATTCGATTTTCTGGGTAAGATACCCGTATGATAGTAGCCATGTTTTAACAAATAAAGAAGGAGAGACATTGGATTTTAACATCTTTAGAATAGATACAAGATCCTTTATTTATTTGAAGTCTCATTATTGCTTTTCACACAAGTTTTGCATTTAAGAATTTGCAATCATCAATTCATGCTTTTCATTTTTAAGCATGTCACTTGAATTTCATGTTTTTTTTCATTTTGAGCATGTCATTTAAAGAAACATCATGTCATGGAGATAATTATAGGCCATTCAAAGAGTACTTCATAAGTCAATCTCCTAGTCCAAAAATGCATGTTTGAACAAAAATATGACATGGATTGCAATCAAAGCAATGGTTCACACTTATCGAAGAAAATAACATACAAGCATATGTGCAACCAAGCTACTCAAGCAATTAAAAACAAGCATAATGTTTATCAAATTTTTGCATGTGACAAATATGCAAAATAGCTCTCTTTGCTTGAGTTCCCTTTATGGGGTCAATCACTAATCGGTCATTTATTGTATATGTTTTTTTTTATCCCCATTCATCCAATCAATTCCTTGTTTCTCGAGTCTTTTTGAGTTTTAATGTGTGTGTTTGACCATTTTCAGGTTTTTGGATCTAAATGTCATGATTGGAGGATTTCAGAAGAAAAGGGCAATTTATGCAAGGTTTTTCCTACAAATAGTGCCTAAGCGCTGTCAAAGCCGCTGTGAATTATTGTAGCGGTCCCAAGGGCGTTCCAATGTTAGAAATGACCGCCCTCATCCCCGCCCTCAATTCCTGCAGCGGTCGTCGTAGCGTTCCTACATCAGTGGCTAGCCACTGTCAAGACTGCTCCCGAGTAGCACTGTCAAAGTCACAGCATTGGGCTTATATTGCAAGACTGCTGTCATGACTGCTCTGGCTTTCAGAGCGGCAGTACCAGCGGTGAGGTAAATTCTCGCTGACGAGGGATTCCTATTTTACGTCACTTTAGCCTGTGCTATAAATACACAATGCTGGGGTTCTTAAACTCTCTTTGGCTCAACAATCAAATACCCTTTTGAATACAAATCATCATACAAGTCTCACATCCATCTTGACACATTGAAGATTCAAAGACAAAGAAGATTTCAACATCGAAGATTTGAAGAATTTATTGAAGTTTTTCAATGGGTTTTATCTTTTCTATCTCTTATCTTGTTATTTTCATGATGTGTAACTAATTCCATACTAGGGAATTAATGTGAACCTCTATGAATACTCTTTGCTAGAATTGACTATATTTTCTTAATTCAAGTTTTGATTCATTCAATTCATCTTATATCATAACTCTTTATTATTGCTCATACCTGTTAATATGCTCGGTAGGAATCTAGGGTTGTGATAATTTAATGATTGAGTTTGAGTGTATTACGTCGCCACTCTCAATCACTTTTCAATTGAATGGGTAAAACTTATCATGCCTGTTAATATGCTCGTAAGTTAATCACACTTAATTTAAGAACAAACCCTTAACTTTATTAACATCTTTTGTCCAAGTCATTTTGAAGCATTGAGTAAATGTAGTTGGGGAGCATTGATGACCTAGTCCTCTTACCTCTTGATCACATTCATATATTCTTGTTAACTGCTTTCTTAGATAATTCGGTTCTAAATCAATCAATCAATCAAAATCTCTTGGATACTGTTAATTGCTTAGCTTTAATTAGAACTAGTTTAATCAGTAAATCACTTTTCCTCGTGGGAACGATCCCTACTTATCGCTGTACTTATCTCATGATTTGTGCACTTACAAGTTAGGTTTTTATAACACGATTTTATCCATCAATCACCAAAACACATCACTCCACAAGACATATCCCAATAGATCTACTAAGTGTTTTAAACCTAGTTACATCTAAGGGTTTAGTAAATAAGTCCGCTATCATTAGTACCTATATGTTCAAGCACTATGCATTTATTTTCAACTAGCTCTCTAATGAAATGATAACAGATGTCAATATGCTTAGTCCTAGAGTGTTGCACCAGATTCTTAGAAATATTAATAGCACTTATGTTATCACAAGAGAGGGTCAGAGTACCTTGGTTGAATCCGTAGTCGACTAACATCTGCTTTATCCAAAGGAGTTGCTTGCATCCACTTCATGCGGCAATGTGCTCGGCATCGGCCGTGGACAAGGAAATTGAGTTTTACTTCTTACAAAACCAAGACACCAAGTTCTTCTCTAGGAAGAAGCAACCGCTCAATGTGCTTTTCCTATCATCACAATTCCCTGCCCAATCCGCATCACTAAAGCCAACTAAACTAGCATTAGTGTCAAAAGAGTACCAAATCTCATAGTTGGATGTCCCATTCATATAGCGAATGATTATCTTAACGGAAGAGAGATGGTACTCCTTAGGATCCAATTGGTACCTAGCACACACACCCACACTAAAGGATATATTGGGCCTACTTGTGGTCAAGAAAGCAAGCTACCAATAATGCCCCGATATAGAGTTTGTTCCACAATTTTTCCACTAGCATCCTTGCTTAGCTTCAAAGTGGTATTCATGGGTGTATCACAACGTTTGGCATTTTCAAGACCAAACTTCTTCACAAGGTTCTTAGCATATTTAGCTTGGGTTATAAAAATCCCATCATTTAATTGTTTAATTTGCAAACCTAGGAAATAACTTAGCTCACCAACAAGACTCATCTCAAATTCATGAGACATGACATCAACAAATTATTGGACTTTGGTGTTGTTGGTGGAGCCAAACACTATATCATCTGGGCTATTGGTCATGAAAGGGGAATAGTCAACATCTGGAAGAGACCCAACATCAACCATTGCGCCTGAAGGGTTAGCTGTTTCATCGACATGGAAAGTCACAAGAGAAGAAACAAAAGGCAGTTCCAAGTAGTGCTGACACGGTTCCGGTTTCGGTTCGATGGTTAGGTGGAACCAAAACCGGTATTATATACTGGTTCTGGTTTCGGTTTCGGTTTAGGTTTAGGTTTAGGTTTAGGTTTCGGTATCCTATACCGGTTTCGGTTTCAGTTCCGATTCCAAACCACCGATTCCGATTTTAGTTCTAGAGGAACCACCGGTTCTGAACCGGAATTATTTATTTATTTATTATTTTTTTTTTACATTACAAAATATTCATTTTATTTATAAAATAAAATAAAATGTTAGAAAGGACAATGTAGAGTATTGGGCCATAGCCCATAACCCTTGTTCAAGTAATTATGTTTTCCCTTCCCTTATCCTCCTTTTTATATAGATTAGGCATCTCATTCACTTCTTATTTATCCGATGTGGGATGTATTAATTTATTTAGAGTCTTTGGACTTTGAAGGGGATTTTGATATGGAGGTCAAGTTTGAGCAAACCCAGATTATGTACTAGGCTCCAACTCTTGTGTTTGTCTTGTGAAGAACAGTGTGTTAATAAAGAGTTTTAATATAAATGATGATTAGGTACATGTTTTCATGCTTCGTTTTTGTTTAATGATCATGTATGTATCTGTTTTTCAGATTTCTCTTATCTAATGTAGTTCACAAATGAGAAGTGGGTTGTTGTTATATCTTGATAATTGTGATTATTGTATTAATCTCTTTCAATGTGTTGTTAATTGTGCACCTTAGTTATACTGCACAATACACATCCTTTGATTCGAAAGGAAATGTTAAAAAGGCATCTCCTTTTTATATAGTATTAATTTGGTTAACAAAATTATAAGAGAATAATATTGATAAAGAATTCATGAAGGTGACTAATTAGTTTGCAGTGAGTGTAATCTTGAATCATCAAATGTTGACAAATTGTGCAACACCGCAGCAGCGTTAATAATAAAACTAATTTTCGTTATCTACCTGTGCAAATTGTTTCAAGGCGGAGCATTTGTATAAGAGCTTAAAAGGAACAATAAACTATTCTCTTTTAAGATCTTTATGTTTAAATGATAAATCAAATCAAATACTAATTTACCATGAAAAAATAAAATATTGAATGTTGAGAAGCAGTTGTCATTTGTGCAATAAGTAAAGAGGAACTACAAGAATAAAAGTGGTATGGAGTTAACCATAGTTGTATTCAATCCCACATCCCACATCCCACATTGGATAAATAAGAATAATGAAGAGATGCCTAACCTATATAAAAATGAGGAGAATGGAAGGGAAAACTTACGTACCTAGACAAGGGTTATAGACCATGGTTCAATACTCTTCAATGTCATTTATATTTTAAACATTTTATTTTTATAAATAAAGTGTCAATTTTTTAAATGAATTTAAAAATAAAAAATAAAAAATAAAACACATGAACCGCCGGTTCGAATCGGAACCGAACCGTCGATTCTAGTCCGGTTCAAACTAGGCGGTTCTGCAAAATGTGGAACCGAAATCGGAACCGGTCTCCCCTGATTTAGGTTTCGATTCTTGAATCAAAATCGAAAAACCGGTTCCGGTTCCACGGTTCGAACCGGAACCTTGTCAGGTCTAGTTCCAAGTATATAGCATGAGACTCCTTCCCAATCGATCGATAATAAGCTCGCTACCTTATCTTCTGATTTTTTATGACTTCCAGGGAATTAGCCTTGTGCTTCTCGATCACCCTATCCCATCTTCGACGGGCATCCTCCGTAGACCTCTCCCAGCTCCCAAAGAGCACCCGAGTAGTGCTCAGCCTGTGTTCCAACTCCCTCAGCATGACAACATCAAACGACGAATACCTCTTATACTGATCAACAACTTGGATCTCACAAGCTAGTTGGGTCTCCTCCGAAAGCATCTCCATGCTGACCTACTGCTAACTCAAGTCTTCAATCAATTTTTCATAATGCAGTCTGGCATCCTTAACCTTCTGTTGTGACTCAAGTATTGTGCATTGGGTAGCAGCGAGGGTTTCCTTCGCAGTCTTGGCATCTTCCACAGACTTGGTAGCTTCCTGTTCAGTCGAGGTGACCCTCGATTCAAGTTTAACACTCCATAGTTCAGCCATGGCAATGCTAGCCTCCAGTTGACCATTCCTCAGAAAAAGCTCCGTTTCGCTGGCTTTTCCTCGAAACCCTGCTTTATCATTGACCCATTGGCTGAGGCGGACTTAGGCGCATCATTCTTCTTCGCGAGTTCCCTTTTTAGTTGGGAGATCTTTGAGGCCTACCTTTCTTGAGAAATTAAGGCCTAGGTTAACTCCTCCACAACCTGTAAAAATTCACAAAAAATTACAGAAGATGGACAGCACAGTACAGGTCAGTGATAAAAATAAAAAGCAGAAAACCTTGGATACTACGTAAACCCCGTTGTTGAAAACAGCGTGGATCCACTTAAAACTGTTGGCAACTCTAGAATCATTCCAATATCCTTCCCTGACATAGCCTTCGCCAATAGACATGAATTGTAACATGTCAAGAGGATCAACGGACGGCCCGTGAGAGCTTGAAGGTAACGCCGACTCAGAATGAGCTTTTCTCGAGGTAAGGGTCTGATACTGGCCCAAAGTAATTCTCTCCCTTGCAGAATGAAAGGTAGAAGAAGGTATCTCTCTCTGACTTCGAGATCAGGGGGCTGGTTGATCTGGCCTCGACGGGTCGGCAGGAAGCGCATAAAAACCTTCAGCTCCCCAGATGCTGGTAGCACGAACCCCCGTCGGCGAGAAAACCCCCCTACAACCATCAGTAACCTCGCCAACTTCGATTGATCCCACCATACCGACTGTTGTAGCAAATTCCCCCAAAGAAGGTATTTTAGATTCCCCTATTTGGGTAACATCTCCCCCGACCAAAGGGGGTTGCTGGCTTAAACCTACAAGACCCTCACCAGATTGATCAATGGGGAACTTGGGTGTGGCCACCTCATTGGTCACTTTTTCATCAGAATAAAAAAGGAGTTGTCGACTCACTGTGAGATTTATCGAAGGATTGGCAAGGGGCTCGACGGGGGGATTGGAAGGAATTTACACAGGGATTCATGAAGTTTGTGCTGTGGCCACAGAAGGAAGGTGGGGATCCCGATCATTGCATTGTGCTTGATCAAATGATAAAGGAGTGTGTATGGCAGTGGGACAGTCAGACTTGCTCTTTGAACACAGCTCTCTTATAATCAGGTTACTCAAGGTCCCCTGATCCTCATCATCCTTATGAAGATCCTCCACCACGACCCGTACCTGGTGAGCCTCTAGGCCAACTTCGACCTTAATAGGCTTTTAGGCACGAGAGGCCTTGGGAGCAGAAGTCCCAACTGCTGTCTTGGTAACCTTCCTACCAGCAGTTTCCTTGGCGACCTTCCTAGTCGAAGTTTCCCTCAGAAGCTTCCTTTTCAAGTCCCCAAGACAAGTCAAACTTCCCTCCCGTTCCTGATTAAATGGTTTTGAGGAAGCGGTGGGATCGAGCTGATATACATGCTCCACCAGATTCCGATCAGGAGGAGCGATCCCTGAGCAAGTTGGGCAGTAGCCTCCTTCTGGTTCACCCTGTCTATGCCTTTGGCCTTTTCGGCCTGATCATCAATGACCACGTCAACTTCATACACTGAAAGGAATACAGATAAAAATTAGGTAAACAGAAGCACAACCAAGAAAAATAAAGTGAAAGTGGTGCAAATTTACGGCGCCTCCAATGACTAGAGAGAGCCGGGAAGAGCCCCAAACGAATCAATTCGCTCTTTACAAATAGTGCGCAACAATCCCGGGATTCCTAATACTTCTATGCAGCGTGAACCACGTTTCTGGCTTGCTCCTTAGTTAGCCCGGCATGAGTTTTATTTCAGAGTTTCGGACTGTAGAAGTGCCTCGGGACATGATGCTTGACCAAGTTCTGGCGAGGGTCGACCTCCACGGTTTCGCCCCAATCTCCTCTAAAAAAGAACCAACTATTCTTCCAATATTTGTTCGAAGACGGGAACCCCAAATCATGGACCTCGAACCTTCGGCTGCACGACTCGTGTGTGGGCACGTCCTGCTTACATGAATGCCGCTCTGATTGGACCATGAGAGTACAACCGACTTTTTGCTACGTCCTTAAGTCAGACGTTTTTAATTGATAAGGAAAGTATTAATTTTGTTTTGGATTCTGATACTTGATTACTAAGAAAGCAAAATCGGTGTTTAATTAGGAATATATCTCTTTGGAGATTATTCTTTAATTAATTTCCTTTATCATTAAAAACATGAAACTTAAGTTATTTCCATATCAATCCAATAACCCTACTGATTAGGTTTTCTATTTAAAAACCCTAGTGTATTCCTCATTGTAAGGTTTATGATTTGTATTGGCTTAATTCCATTGCAAAACACTCCATGATTGTATTAGTTGTTGTTTAGGACATTATTTGGAGAAAGGAAGCTTAAAGAGTGAAGAGCAACGTCTAGTGCAAAAGTCGTCTTCAAGAGGTGAAAATCGTCAAAGGTAAATCTTGACTTCCACCCTCTTGCAAGGCGTTAGCGCACACACACACAATTCATACATGTGTGTCCCTGCATCGTGGTTCAAACATTTGGTATAACACATTCACATACTTCATAGCATGCTCATGCATTGATCTTGTATTGACAAACATTGTGAAATTGCATGCTTTGTGACTATCTCTTTGATATGGCATGTTTGTGTGAATATGTGTTTATTTGTTTTCGTATTTTGTGTTTAGGACTTGAACATGTTCTTGTTTAATGCCTTATTGAGTTCCGGTCGTTTCGGTTACTCATACATAAGGTTTCGAGTCCAAACAAGTTGACTATGCTACTTTTCGCTCTCATTTGTTGTGTTGACTTCATCGTCGGATTCCGAGATGATTTCTCAACCATTTTTCAAAGTTGAGTAGTCGTAGTCGTGCGTGAGGGAGTCACGGTTCGTAATCCGAAAACGGATTCGAAATCGGAGGTCGGATGCTCAAGATATGGGGCGACGAACCGAGGGAGCGCGCGAGAGGAGTGTGAATCACGTGTGGCCACTTGGCCAGCCCGTGTGGGAGGCCGTGGGCCCCACGGGCAAGGGAGCCTTCTGCTCCCGTGGGCCCCACGCGCCCCCCACGGGGTGCTGATGTGGCAGCACATGATTCGCTCGTAAATTCTCTCCTTTCCCTCCTTTTAAGCCAACCTCCTTCCCTCCACACTTATGCAATTTTTTTGAAGAACACTTCATTTCCCGAATCAGTTTTTCAACAATTTTTGCTTACTTGTTTTGATCATATCTCTCTCATACGAACTCGAAATCATTCAATTCAAAAACCAAAATTGTTGGTCTCGAAGAGAGCTACAAACCCCAAGCATTTCCAGAGGCATTTGACTTCGGCATTTTTCTCAGCTGGTCCATTTCCAGTCCGTGGTCAGTGTATGATTTTCAACTTCTTCTTTTTCAATTTCATCTTTGATCATCTATTGATTCTTTCCATTTGATTGATGAAATTTGTTGAGAAGTATGTTAGATCACATGCTAGGGTTATTTGATCATTTGTTAATTGAGATTTAGCTTTGTGATTAGTCTTGAACATTTATGTGCTAAACTTGATTTATCATGAAATTGATTCTAGAAAATATATGTGTGATGTGCTTCATGTTATTTTCTATGTTTTATTTCATGATCTAAGAACTAGGTTTTTAGTGTGCTAAATTGAATATTGATACCTTTGTTCTTATTGATTTGCATGTCTTGATTTCTAGATAACATTTGTGATTGTGTGTTGAAATCATATTCTAGACTATCATTGAACATGTACATTTTGCTTGATTGATCATCTAGCTTAATTTGATTGTGCTTGCATCATTTGCATCACTTAGATCATTGCCTTGTGAAAGGTTGAAGTCTCTTGCAAAGTGAGTGAAGCTTTGTCTTGAGCAAGAAGTCTTGGCTAGGAAAGTGTTCCGGATAGCCAAGCAAGAAGTCTTGATTAGAGTCGGGAGGACTCGGATAGTCAAGCAAGAAATCTTCCTAGAGACGTGAGCGTCTTGGATAGGAAGTTGCTTTCTAGAGGTGTAGGACACATCTCGGATAGGAAGTAGGCTTGGTAGTTCACTTGCCCGAGGGTAGATTAGGAGGTGATAGCTTGAGCGGATATCATGTGTTGATAGCTTGAGTGTGTAAGTCCTTTTCGTATAGTGGATTGCTTTGCCGGTGGTTGTGGTATCAACCCGTGGATGTTTCCTCTTTGAGGTTTTACCACGTAAAAAATACTTGTGTTCATTTTTGTTTTTACTTTTCTTTATCTTCCATATATTACATTGTTTGCACATCTTGTAAATTGATTAACTCTTGTCTTAGTGAAATCAATTCATTTGCTAAATCTTATCAAGTGTGCATTTTGCTTTGTAATTTTCCGCACTATTTTTAATTGGAAGAATTTGGAGCCTATACCTATTCACCCCCCCTCTAGGTATATTTACACTATATTGCTTAAGGGAATTTCAATTGGTATCAGAGCGGGTGTCTAGAAGTAATTAGATAGATCCATATTATAGTGTTTGTGTTTTGTTTTGTTGTGTTTTGTTGTGTTTTTGTTGTGTTTGTTCATTTTCGTAGCTATGGGTGATTCGATGCCGGAAGGTGCTTCTAGTGCTAGACCTCCACTCTTGGATAGTGGTAACTACACCTTTTGGAGAAATACAACGAAAGCCTACATTAGAGCATTCAATGATAAAGTATGGATGAGTGTGAGTGATGTAGTAGAGGAAATGGAGTCCTTGGATGATCGAGAATCTACTTGCAATCACATTGCTCACGTGGCTATATATGAAGGAAGATTTGAGGATAGTGGTGAAGACTCCTCAAGTAATGAGGAAAGTGAATACTCTTCGAGTAGTGAAGATAGTGAAATCTCCTCCAATCAAGAAGAGTTCGAAGCCTCCTCAAATCAAGATTATATAAGCTTCAATGACAAGATCCTTCAACAAAAGAATGAAGAGAACAACAAGTTGAAGTTGATCAATGCCAATTTAGTGGTGATCTTTAAAGCTCTTGTCAATGAAAAGAAGATGTCTTTGGAGAAGATGAGCAAGCAAAGTGAAGTCATCAAGGAGCATGAAAAGACCATTGAAAAGTATGTCTCTAAGGTGGAGGAAAGTGCTCAAGAGTTAGATGATTTAAAAGAAGACTTTACTATGAAGTTGTTTGCCATGGAAGGAGAGATTAAGCAAAAAGAGAACTCTTTAAGTATCATGAAGAAAAAGGAGTGTGAGCTTAAAGATGAAGTCAAATCTCTTAAAGAGTCTATTAATGGCATGAAGATTGGAGCCATTAAGCTTGATGAAGTAATAAAGCTTGGAAAGCATCATGGAGATATGAGTGGCTTGGGCTTTGTAGAAGAAGTTAAGAAGACTCCTACAACCAAGAACAAGTCAAGAAAGTCCAAGAAGAAGAAAGACTCAACTATTATTCCTTCCAACATCAAAGACAAAGGCAAGAAGAGCAATGGAACTTCTCAACCGACTTCTCAACCAAAGCATGCACACCAAAAAGGTAACTTTTCTAAATTCATTCCGGTTTGTCATTATTGCAATGTGGTTGGTCACATTAGGCCTAAGTGTTATGAATATGCTAGGCAATGCAAACTAGGAAATGTGAAACATGATAAAAATGTGAAAAAGTTACCTATTCATTCTCCTAAGCATGTGTTTAAGTCTAGAGCTAAACATAACATCTCTAAGTTTATCCCGGTTTGTCATTTTTGCAATGTTGTAGGGCATATCAAACCTAAATGCTACAAGTATATTAGACAATGCGAACTAGGGAATGAGATGCATGCTAGTGAGATGAAAAGACTTCCTTTGGTTGTTTCTAAACATGTTGGGGCATTAGAGAATATGCATGATGAACATGTTAATGAAAAGAAATCAACAAGGAAAGTTTGGGTTAAGAAAAATAATGTGCATACTTGTGAAATTGATAAATCTTCTTTGAAAGTTTCTAAACATGACAATAGCTTTGATGCTTTGAGAAATGTGCATATTGATCATATTCATGTGAAGAAACCTACCAAGAAAATTTGGATTGAAAAGAATGACATGCATGTTAATAATAATCATGTTAAGAAATATGTTGAGAAGAAGTTGGTTAAGAAGAGTGTTAACCATGATCATTTGAAGAGTCTTGATGAAATATTTGTGCGTGGCAAAAATGTTGACTTTAATATGAGTGATGTTTTCATGAAGAAGATAGTTGATGATTTATCTTCTAGATTTCATATTGCCATGCGTAATGATCATGATGTTGTTTGTGTTGGTTCACCTAAGACTAATATGGTCAAAGGTGAGTGCTCTCATACTTGATTGAGTAGCACATATGAGAATATTTTTGTTCTTGTTTGATAAGAGTTCTAAGTTTGATGCTTGACTAAGCTATTTGTAATGTGCTAGGTCTAGTATTCAAACTTGGTGTCTCTAATCAATTCATGAACTTAATATTCTCATAATCACTATGATAGTCAAAATTTGTTGATTAACTTTAAAGAAGTTGAATTTTGAAATCTATTTGGTGAAAGTTTGTGTTAAGACTTTTAGAGAAAGTCATTTTCATGTGTTTGTTTGAGTTGAAAGTGTTTGGTCTTTATTTTCTTGGGATGACACACCAACAACTTGTTGTCATGAGGACAAACAAGCCAAGAAAGCTCATAAAAAGAGCGGAGACCTTTCATTAGTGAAAAAGATTGCTAAGGTATTTCTCTACTCTAAAAGCTTGCTTTCTATTTCATCTTTTCAACTCTTTGTATGCATGATATCATTGCACATAGATATTATGCATCATTTCATTAGAGAACATGTTGAACATTCTATTGTTTCTCTAAAGCATATGCCTACTAAAAATCAACTTGCGGATTTGTTTACTAAGTCTTTGGACAAAAAGAGGTTTAAAACTCTTCTAAGATCCATTGACATGATTTGTGTTGATTATTGTCTATGTGTGATTGTGAGTGGCTTGATGAGCAAAACTTTATTTGAATATTAATATCTTTGAGAGCTACTCACTTGAGAAGTAATGATCTTAAACAAGTATCTTTTATTGTTTCTAGATCATGCACTTGAGCTTGAAAATCATATTTTTTTTTAAAGTGCACTAATGCTTCTTTATATGTTTTAGTTTTGAGTATATGTGGTTGAATATGTGTAGATAATGGATGCATCTAGAAGTTTATTGTTAAGTACATGATAGATGACCTATGGTATGTATCCATTTTACTTCGGCACTACATAGTAATCAACGAGCACCCTCATGGAAAGGGCTACACACCTTGGTTGTGAAGCCACCCAATGTAGGAAAGGGCTACGCCATTGTGATGAGTGAAAGCCGCCATGAGGAGTATATGTTTTTGTTAGTAAAATCAAAGAAGTGTTGAAAATGAATCATAAAAAAAAAAAAAAAAAAAAAAAATCTTTGATTCTAAGCCTAAAAGAAATGAAAAATAAAAGGCTTATTGGTGTATAGTTGAGAATTGTGAAATAGCTCGGGTTGACAAATAGAAACGGGAAAACGAGCCACATGCACACACACGCTCATATGTTGATATCTATTCATTTTAAAAGCAAAAACCGGATGAATATCGGTTTGACCTATTTTTGGAAAGGCTTTAGATGGATATGTGTGGATAGAGTTTGCATGTTGATATCACAATTACTCCTACTATATATTTGAGAAGCATTCACACACACACACTTTGCTTATGTGCTTGATTCATTAGCAATGTGAGAATATTTTTGAGAGATTAATGAAAATCTATGATTCTCTCTTGGACTTTGACAAGTTATGAAATATTTTCTCTTATTGCTTGATTGTGTGATTGTGTGATGTCCCTTGTGAACAAATCTACTTGTTGATAATATGTAGAGCATATGTTAAGGGGGAGCTTTAGTTTATTCAACTTTCGCTCTCTATACGATTTGTTTGCTTTGTATCTCGTTCTTTATCTCTTGTGTCCCTTGTCTATTCCTTGACAAAAAGGGGGAGAAAATGTATACCTCACTATGTTTGATATTGGGGAGATTTTGTATACTTCACACTTTATGTGGAAAAATGTTCCAATTGTGTGATCATATTCCTCTTTGTGCTTAATTGAGACTTTGTCTTAAGGGGGAGAATTCTTGTCTTAAGGGGGAGAAAGAATTCTTTCTTGCTAATGTTAAGGATGATTGGTCCTTGGGAATTAGGAAATTAAGGGAGTGCTTTAATATGAAAATATTTTGATCACTTGAGATAATGCATTTTTGTATGAGATAAGGGATGTCTTCTATGTTTGTTGTTTGGTTAAATAACTCACCATTCTTCTTTAGAGAAGATCTCTTTTTGGTTGCTATTTTCTCTCATAGGTACTTTGAAGACCGAAAGAGAAATTCTTGAAGACTTGAAGACTTTTTAGTCTAGGAATTTCTTTGTAATGTGAGATTGAGAGTATGCTATCATTTTGAGTTTATTTGAGTGAAACATTGTATGGTGAGGTTGAGTGCTTTTGCCATGGAATAGCCAAAGGGGGAGATTGTAAGGTTTATGATTTGTATTGGCTTAATTCCATTGCAAAACACTCCATGATTGTATTAGTTGTTGTTTAGGACATTATTTGGAGAAAGGAAGCTTAAAGAGTGAAGAGCAACGTCTAGTGCAAAAGTCGTCTTCAAGAGGTGAAAATCGTCAAAGGTAAATCTTGACTTCCACCCTCTTGCAAGGCGTTAGCGCACACACACACAATTCATACATGTGTGTCCCTGCATCGTGGTTCAAACATTTGGTATAACACATTCACACACTTCATAGCATGCTCATGCATTGATCTTGTATTGACAAACATTGTGAAATTGCATGCTTTGTGACTATCTCTTTGATATGGCATGTTGTGTGAATATGTGTTTATTTGTTTCCGTATTTTGTGTTTAGGACTTGAACATGTTCTTGTTAATGC
Organism: Acer saccharum; assembly: GCA_030490815.1. Taxonomy (NCBI): domain Eukaryota; kingdom Viridiplantae; phylum Streptophyta; class Magnoliopsida; order Sapindales; family Sapindaceae; genus Acer; species Acer saccharum. Next base: position 32,039,601 of record CM059866.1, read on the forward strand.
CTTATTGAGTTCCGGTCGTTTCGGTTACTCATATATAAGGTTTTGAGTCCAAACAAGTTGACTATGCTACTTTTCGCTCTCATTTGTTGTGTTGACTTCATCGTCGGATTCCGAGATGATTTCTCAACCATTTTTCAAAGTTGAGTAGTCGTAGTCGTGCGTGAGGGAGTCATGGTTCGTAATCCGAAAATGGATTCGAAATCGGAGGTCGGATGCTCAAGATATGGGGCGACGAACCGAGGGAGCGCGCGAGAGGAGTGTGAATCACGTGTGGCCACTTGGCCAGCCCGTGTGGGAGGCCGTGGGCCCCACGGGCAAGGGAGCCTTCTGCTCCCGTGGGCCCCACGCGCCCCCCATGGGGTGCTGACGTGGCAGCACGTGATTCGCTCGTAAATTCTCTCCTTTCCCTCCTTTTAAGCCAACCTCCTTCCCTCCACACTTATGCAATTTTTTTGAAGAACACTTCATTTCCCGCATCAGTTTTTCAACAATTTTTGCTTACTTGTTTTGATCATATCTCTCTCATACGAACTCGAAATCATTCGATTCAAAAACCAAAATTGTTGGTCTTGAAGAGAGCTACAAATCCCAAGCATTTCCAGAGGCATTTGACTTCGGCATTTTTCTCAGCTGGTCCATTTCCAGTCCGTGGTCAGTGTATGATTTTCAACTTCTTCTTTTTCAATTTCATCTTTGATCATCTATTGATTCTTTCCATTTGATTGATGAAATTTGTTGAGAAGTATGTTAGATCACATGCTAGGGTTATTTGATCATTTGTTAATTGAGATTTAGCTTTGTGATTAGTCTTGAACATTTATGTGCTAAACTTGATTTATCATGAAATTGATTCTAGAAAATATATGTGTGATGTGCTTCATGTTATTTTCTATGTTTTATTTCATGATCTAAGAACTAGGTTTTTAGTGTGCTAAATTGAATATTGATACCTTTGTTCTTATTGATTTGCATGTCTTGATTTCTAGATAACATTTGTGATTGTGTGTTGAAATCATATTCTAGACTATCATTGAACATGTACATTTTGCTTGATTGATCATCTAGCTTAATTTGATTGTGCTTGCATCATTTGCATCACTTAGATCATTGCCTTGTGAAAGGTTGAAGTCTCTTGCAAAGTGAGTGAAGCTTTGTCTTGAGCAAGAAGTCTTGGCTAGGAAAGTGTTCCGGATAGCCAAGCAAGAAGTCTTGATTAGAGTCGGGAGGACTCGGATAGTCAAGCAAGAAATCTTCCTAGAGACGTGAGCGTCTTGGATAGGAAGTTGCTTTCTAGAGGTGTAGGACACATCTCGGATAGGAAGTAGGCTTGGTAGTTCACTTGCCCGAGGGTAGATTAGGAGGTGATAGCTTGAGCGGATATCATGTGTTGATAGCTTGAGTGTGTAAGTCCTTTTCGTATAGTGGATTGCTTTGCCGGTGGTTGTGGTATCAACCCATGGATGTTTCCTCTTTGAGGTTTTACCACGTAAAAAATACTTGTGTTCATTTTGTTTTTACTTTTCTTTATCTTCCATATATTACATTGTTTGCACATCTTGTAAATTGATTAACTCTTGTCTTAGTGAAATCAATTCATTTGCTAAATCTTATCAAGTGTGCATTTTGCTTTGTAATTTTCCGCACTATTTTTAATTGGAAGAATTTGGAGCCTATACCTATTCACCCCCCCTCTAGGTATATTTACACTATATTGCTTAAGGGAATTTCACTCATAAAATATATTCTGAAATCACGAAATCATAGAGTGCCGAATTCTTTCTTCTTGTTCTTTTATTTCTGTGCTTGGTAAGTTTGGAGTACTTAATTTGAGTTCGCTGAGAGTGGTTTGTGTTTTGCACATCCACTGTTTAAATCGTTGTATCCTGGGAGACAATCGCCATACACATACGGTGTTAGTCGGCGAAACTGTCTAAAACACACCGTGTGACACACGGGCCTCGATTTCCCTAACGTGTTATTTCTATTCATTGTTTTCTGTCTATCGCAGATCAATTCGAACTAGATTGTTTTTGAGCAATACAAACAACAGAATGTACCAAGAAGACCTCATCAAGAATATTGGGTTGTCTCTCTTTTATCTCTCTCATTTCCTTTAGTTTATTGTCGTATATGTAACTAAACTTGATATGGGATTTTGTTGTATTTATATTTATTATATATAAGAATTAGTTGATGTATTTGTTTATTTGAGCTTTTATTTACATTCTTTGTAGTTAGTTTATTTTATTTACTTTGATCTAGTTAGATTTTGATTGTTTACTTGTTGTAGTTTATTTTTATCCTTTGCATGAATTAGTTTTTAATTTTAATTATTGCTTTCTAGTGATAGTTGTAGTTAAATGGATTTTGGTTGATTTAGTTTTACTTGTTTTAGTTTAGTTTGAAAACCAAATCATTTTTCTTTTATCTGTTAGAAACCAAATCTTTATGACAAAAAACACACTTGAGAGGATTATAGATACCGTCACCGCTTCTCTAGGCGTCTCTTTCCTTCAGCCGCTAATATACTTTTGACGGTTATTATTTCTTTATGAAAGATATTTTCTTTCCCTTTTTTATTTAAGTCTCCCATTTTACGTACTTCTTTTCCCTTTTTTTTTTTTTTTTTTTTTTGTTTTGTTGATTCTTTCCTTTTCTAGCATCGCCGTTTTCCACCTTTGATAGAGGACCTTATAGGCCAACTAACGTCCTTGATTGCTTGGCACAAAAGTAACACTGTGTTGACAAATCAAATAGAGGAACCCTCCAATAAAACAACTTTAGAGGTGCCTAAGCCATTGACAAAAACTTTTGCCTCCTTTCTTTCCGGTGACGAGAACTACGGTTTTCAAGAAGATCAAATGCTAGTTCCACCCACTAAGGGTGACACAGTTTGCTTTACGGTTGGGAAAGGACTTTACACTGAATTGGTCTCTTCTTGTAAGACAAATCTAATTAGCAAACTCCTCATGTGCAAAGGATAGAAACCCTTGAAGATGGAAGAGTTACGCTCATACGTGTAGAATCTATGGCATTCGAAAGAAGCCTGGCGACTGGTTCCTTAATTTGGCTCGCGACTTTTATGACATTCACTTCAATAACGAGGAAGACATGAGGAGGGTTCGGAGTGGTGGTGCATGCACTCTTCCTACATGGGTCTCTCGGTTATATCAATGGCAGTCCAAGTTTAATCCTTATGACCCAAAGATTCAAACCCATTCGTAGATTTAGGTTAAGATGTTTGGGTTGAGTCTGGAGTTCTGGCATCTGAGAGTTCTCTTCGGAATTGCTAGGGGTATTGGTCTTCCACTGCAAATTGATAAAGCAACTAGAGACAAAACTTCGGTTATTACGCCAGGGTTTTGATTGAGGTTGATCTCTCAAAACCCCTTCCTCAATCAGTTATGGTAAATGTTTCAGATGATGTACTTCTTGTTGATCTTGTTTATGAGAATGTTCCTCCGACCTGCACTCTATGTGGATTGTTAGGACATGAAAAAAGAGATTGTTGTAGCAACAAGGAGAATAGCGATGAATCGCATGGTCGTTCCGTAAGCCAAGACAAGTTTATAGAGTTGTGACTAAGAAACCTCAATTGTCTGTTGATGGTACCATTAGTAATCTGGTAATTCACGAAGCAGAACATGCCAGTCTAGACCCCATTGATGTAGACGGGAATCAAAATCAAACAACAGTTAATGTAGTAGTGGAAAATAATGGTGAAGCGATTCAGGAGCATATGCTTGGTTGTAACAATTTTTTTTTTTTTTTTTTTTTTTTTTTTTTTTTTTTAAATAAAAATTGGACTGATTTAAAGGGAAAAAGCATCACAAATGATCATATGCTGAAAAACCCCTAGACAGTATCCATATATAAAAAGATAATAGAAAAGAAAAAAGTGACAAAAAGCAATAAAGCACAAAGACCCAAAGGGAAAACAACCCCAAACAAGAAGAGGCACGCAGGCCACACCAAAAAAGAAAAAGAAAACATCAAGAAAAACGAAAAGACTCCCGGCCCATGCAATCATTGCCAACTAAAGAAGAACAGAACGGCGGGGCAAAGAACCACCAAGAATCAGCCTGAAGCTCCAAAGCATGTTTAGAAAGCGTATCTGCGACCTGATTCCCCTCCCTGAAAATATGGGAAACCTGAAAATCCATATGCGAGATCTGGAAGATGCAGCGCTGCCACGCCTGACGAACCCTCCAAGGAACCATTTCAGAACGAGAAGAAAGAAGCTGAACCACATAAGAAGAATCGCTCTCCAGCCAGATACGATGCCACCCATACTTCCAAGCAAAATTAATGGCCAATGAGGCCGCTAAAAGCTCGGCCTCAAACGCGAAAACCTGACCAAGAGGAATAGCAAAACAACCCTTCACAAAGGCTCTACAGTTCCGAAAAATACCACCACAACCACCAACCCCCGGAGAGCCTAAGGCAACGCCATCTGTATTCACTTTGATCCAACCAGGGGCCGGAGGCGACCAAACCACACTCTTGATCACTGGGGCTTTAGAAGGGCGACCCTGAAGACCAAAACGACGAAGAATCAAAAGGTCGTCCATACAATTACGCAAACAACCAATCTCCAGGCGATTAGCCTCTGAAACCGCACGCCAAACCAAAGAAAGGATGGATCTAAAGTCCACTGACTTCCCTTCAAAGATCCACTGATTACGGGCAGTCCACACCCCCTTGCTTGGTTGTAACAATGTTAACTTTAAGCCTGCATCTCAGGTTGAACCAACTATTGTTAACGTTTCAGCTGATTTCTCAAAGGAGGTGGAGTGTGCTCCCGACACTATGGGTAAAAATAACATTCCTGAAACAACAATAGAAGTTGCAGACATGAATGGTATTAATTTAGTAGTGGATTTGTCTCAAGCTCAGGCAACAGAACATATTGACAGTGCTACTGATGCTGTTGCTGGTACTAGTGGGAGTAATCGAATAGACAACAATTTGTACATTATCACATCTTTACATACTGCTAAAGCAGCAAGGGATATGGAGAATCATCCAGGTTCTCATCATGTTTCTTCTGTTGAACACTCTCCTAAAAATGATGAAGGCGAATTTGAACCTGTGTTGTCTACATCAATGCATAAGAAGATTAAAGCTGCATCTAAGAAGACTGGAGCTAGAAGGAATCAAATCCTCACCAGAGGACGTGTGATGAATCATGTCTCATGAAAATTATATACTGGAATATTTGGGGTGTTGGCAACCCCAAAAGTCGATTAGAACTTTCTAATCTTTGTAAAGCGCATAATACGGATTTGGTTTGTATTTCCGAGCCCTTGGTGGACTTTGACTCGATTCCTTCATACTTTTGGCATTCTAACAATCTTTCTTTGATTAGTCTTAACGACAGAGGATCTCTCCTTCCTAATATATGGGTTTTTCATAACAAAAGCAATAGAACTCCTGCACTCATTTCATGCTCTGATCAACAAGTTACCATTTAGGCTACTTTGGAAGGTCAAGATTGTTGTATTTCTTTTATTTATGCCTCAACATCTTATGCTACTCGTAGAAATTTATGGCAAGAGCTTCATGCTCTCTCGACTCATGCTAATTGTCTAATTGTTGTGGATTTTAACGCTGTTTTGGCGGCTCATGAGAAAATTGGTGGCAATCTTCTTCCCCGTGTTTCTTGCGAAGAAATTGGTTCCGTGATTGATGATTGCAACTTAATTCACATGAATTCTACTGGTGCTAGATTCACTTGGTCAAATAAGTGAAATACTGGTGTTTATACAAAGTTACGGTTGGATAAAATCTTATGTTCAGACAATTGGCTAGATTTATGGCTCAATTTGAATTATTTGGTGCTTCCTCGTACTGTCTCTGACCATAGTGCTTTAGTGTTGACATGTTTACATTCTCTTAATTAATACTGGACCAAAACCTTTTCGATTTATGTCTATGTGGGTGAGTCATGAAGATTTTAAGCATCTTATGGCTACTACTTGGAATGCTACCGCTTTCTATGGTTGTCCTATGTTCATTCTTACACAGAAGCTAAAAAGTTTGAAAAAGGCCTTTAAAGATTGGAATTTGGCTACCTTTGGCAATGTCCATGACATTGTGGTACAAGCTCGCAAGAATTTGGCTGTAATTCAAGATGCAATTTCTATGAATGGCGTGAGCTGTGATCTGTTAGAGGCTACAAGCTAATATTGAGGTGCAAAGTGCTGTTCAAAAGCAGTATATTTTCTGGAGAGATAAAGCCCGGGTTAAATGGCTTAAAGATGGAGATCATTGTACAGAATTCTTCCACACTTATGCTAAAGTTAAGGGTTCCATTCAAGAATTTATATTTGAAGATTGATGGCGAGATTGTTAATGATCCTGCAACTATTTCGAGTTATATTGTGGATTATTATACCAATCTTTACTCGGCAAATACTACTGCAGGCATTCGTAGTAATTTTTTTGGCAACATTTTTTCCTAAATATCACAGATGATTACTGATACTGATAATCAGTCTCTTGTTGCTGTCCCTTCAGAGGAAGAAATTTCAAATGTTTTATTCTCGATGGATCCATCTAGTGCTCCAGGTCCTTATGGTTTTTCTAGGGTTTTCTACCATTCTTATTGGGATATCGTTAAAAGTGGAGGTGGTGAACTTTGTCCGGCAATTTTTTAACACAGGCGAGATTTATCCGAACATCAATTCTTCATTTATCTCATAAATTCCCAAAGTTGAAGGGGCTAGTTCTATTACTCAATTTCGACCAATTGCGCTATCTAATTTCAACTTTAAGATTATTACTAAGATTTTGGCAAACCGTTTGGGTCCAATTGCTAATTGGGTTATTTCTCATCATCAAGCAGCTTTCATTCTCGGCAGACAAATCTCTAATTGTATTGGTATGGTCTCTGAATCGATGAATATTCTTGATGCTAAGTCTCTTGGTGGCAATGTTGCTATTAAACTTGACATTGCATATAAAAGCTTTTGACACTCCAGATTGGGGTTTCATTTTTGAGGTCCTTGGTTGCTTCAAGTTTAACTCTACTTATATTTCTTGGGTGAAAGTCATTTTGGAATCTGCTAGATTATCAATTCTTACGGTTTCTTTTCGTGTGGGTGAGGGGTTAGGCAAGGTGACCCGCTTTCTCCTTTGCTGTTTTGTTTTGCAGAGGAGGTCCTCAGTTGTGGAATTACAAATCTTATTTCAACTCGTAAGATTCATCCGATCTCTGCTCCGACTCCTCCTTCGCATGTCCTATATGCTGATGACATCATGATTTTCTGCAAGAGTGATATCAAATCTCTCAAGAACTTAGTTGATTTCTTGGATTTGTAAGGTAATGTTTCTGGTCAGATAGTTAGCAAAGACGAGCAGATTTTTTCTTGCTAAATATATATGCTTCTCACAGGGTTGCCATTGTTAAGGAGATTCTTGATTTTAATTCTGCGTGCCTACCTTTTATTACCTTGGTGTGCCAATTTTCAATGGCAAACCACGAAAGATATATCTCCAAGTCTTAGCTGATAAAGTTAAGGCAAAGTTAGAAATCTGGTAATCTCACCAATCAAATCCATGATTATGAAAGAAATTACTGAAAAGAATTATTGTATAGAGTTTATCCAACAATTTGGAATAGTTTGGATGAAAACAACAAATAAAACAAATGAAGTTTCCTGCATGAATCATTAATTTGCTTAAAAGGAAAAGCTTGACCTAGAAAACTAATGGACGATGAGAATCATATAATTAGGATGGAATGCATAAACATCTATCAAATGGAAACATGAATTAGACACTACCAGACATAATTGAAAGCATGATAAATAATTACTGTATTTATATATCTCTCTCCAAAGAAGAAAGATTACCCTTGCATGTTTACAAAATTGCTCCACTCACTAAGTAAAAGTGTAAAACAACATATTTAAGTTGTTGCGTAACATACCTCCAGCTTTTGTTTGGCTTTAGATATATGCTGATCATGTCTCTGGATATTTGAGATTGGAAAGATGATTAACTAAATGTCCTAATCCCTATCATCTTTGAGACAGTGAATGGACGTGTCAATCAAAAAGGTACCCCTTATTTGGTGATTAAGAATGCAAGAACTTACATTTTCTTTTTAAAGGCACGCCTTCTTTCCTCACTCTTTGTTTTACCATCAAGTGCATTAGCGGATGCAGGCTGAAAAATAATAAATAAATAAAAAGTCACTCGTTAAAACATATATCAACGTATCATTAGAAAGTAAAACAAATGTAGCAACAAATCATAACATAGTCTGCCATACTGACCACAAGTGATTGCACAATACCAATGGTAGCCTCTGAGGTGGTAAGCATCTCCACATGCTGTACAAAAACCTTCTTAGCCTTAAATTCATCTAATACAAATCAACAACAATGCATTAGCTGGTATAAAAGAGTTCATGAGCCATATTTAAACTATAAATTTTTAAAGTTTCCACAAATTTGTGAAATAAGATGAAATTCCAATTGAGGTTGAACTATAATAACCCAAACTCACCAAATAAATATTGTCAATTTTGGATTTCATGCAATTATCTTTCACCTATGAACCTAAAAGAATTGAAAATATATATCCATATCTAGGATTTCATCGTTAGGATGTGAGATTGACAAACTCTCCCACTTCAGTACGGGTTAGCACATTGTTGTCAAAGGCTTTCATTGCAAGGCACGACAGTTGTTGTGAGGCGCTAGGCGCAGGGCGCAACAGTTGTCGTGCCCATTAAAACTTCCTATTTAGAACAGAAAGTCGATACTTTCTCTCCAAACTCTCATATATCAAAGACTCTAAGACTCCAAAACCATAAAACCATAAGTTCTTCTCCAAGTCTCTTAGTTCCGGTCGTTGGAACTTGAAGAAGAACTTTGGGTTTGATGATCTTGGAATTTTAGAGTCTTTGATAGTTGGACAGGTGAGAGTTTTGACAAAAAGCACCAACGTCCCATTCTAAATAGGAAGTTAGGATTTTTTTGGTTTATTTACTTTGTTTTTTGAAAAATAAAAAACTGTGCAATTTCATTGGATGCCTTTGTCGCGCCTAGTACCTGGACAAGCCAGGCACGCGTCTCACGGCAATCGCTTCACTTAACTTGTCTTAAGGGCCCCAACGCCTAGGCACACCTTTAACAACCGGGCAAGGGGTCAACCAATCTGGTACCCACATCAGATAATGAGTTGACTATGATACAAGAGTTGTCACATCCTAACTTAAGGGTAAAATAAATGATTCCTTCTTATCAATAAATCATTTAAATAGTGGCACTATACTTGCGCAATAATAGCAATAAGCTAAAGATTAGTTCGAAAGAAGTCAAGGTACAAAATATAGTATCCAAATTTGTTGTCATTCAACATCAACAATAAAAATCTAATTTAAAAGTCCCTATCGAAATCAAGAATGGAACTTTTTCTAAATACCGAATCCATTAATCATACCTACAGAACCTTAAGCATCAGAAAATCACAATAAGCTATAATCAATTTCTAAAACTCAATTAATATAAATGTGTTTTTCTCAAATTTAGTAAGAAAAGTATGAGAAACTTAGGGGTCGTTTGTTTTTTTTTGTTTGAAGACTAAATAGTCCTGAATTTTACTGAAGACTGAATAGTGACTGAAACTTGAATCTGAATGACATTTTTTTTTTTTTTTCCTCACATCTGAATGTACTGTCAACATGTTTATTTATTTATTTTTAAATAAAATTGTCTAAAAAGAAGTAATTTTACATTTATACCTATACTAATTAAAAGAAGTAATTTAACATGCAACACTTTTTATAAGATTTTACATGTTCTTCCGCAAACAAAGTTTAATTTAACAAAACAAAAAATTTATCCAGTAATATAATTTTGCATGTTGTTCTACAAACAAAATTCAAGTTCAATTTATCGTAAAAAAAAAAGGTTCAAATTCAATTTTACATATTGTCCAAATATCCAGTATATAATTCTAAAAACTATTTTTTTTTTTTCCTGGATCATATGCAACCAGAAACTTTTTTTTTTTTTTTTTTTTTTTAAGGTTCCTAGATACCTTTTTTTTATTTTATTTTTTTAAATAAGTCCCTAAATTATATACACCGGTACATATATATATATATATATATATATATATATATATATATACGGAAATTATCCTATCAGTGCGCACTGATAAAATTATATAAGGATATTGAATATGAGCCACTCGTTTTACATACTTTGACTTGGTATGTATGCACTTGTCAAATCACTGTTATAAATGAGTGGCTCACATTCAATATCCTGATAAAGTTATATCATAATGCACTGATAGGAACGGGACCGTGTATATATATATATATATATACAGTCTTTCTATTATCAGTTCGTCCTGATAATAAATGTATCAGGACGAAGAATATGGACCACAGATTAGGGACAAGTTTTGACAAGTGCATACACTTTGAGTCAAAGTATGTAAATCTAGTAATCCATGTTCTTCGTCCTGATACATTTATTGTCAGAACGAACTGATAATAGAAAATCCATATATATATATATATATATATGTGAACAATTATTCTATAACTTCTTCAAGCCACGAAATCTACTCAATATCAAATGCAACCACAAAAAGAATATTTAATAAATTATATAACTGCAACTATGACAATTATAACAAATTATCATTCTAGATTATGTTTACAAAGTTCTATATCTGCCACTACATGTAGACAAAAAAAAAATTAAAAAATTAAAGAGTTCTTACCAGGATTTGGTAGGAGAGAAATTCAATTGTTTAATTCCAGGAAGATTTCAATAGGAGAAGTGATTAGGGTTTTTTTTTTTTTTTTTTCTTCTTTCTAAAAGCCTTTTAAAATAAGAAGTACGTTAAAAGAAAGAATTCTACACCATAACAAATCAGGATAAATTTAGAAATATATCATTTTTTGGAGGATAGACTTGGAAAAAAATATTTTAATTATAATTCAGTGATTTGGAATTAAGTTGTTTGACCACTTAAAAAAACAAACAAAACAACTTAATGAGTTAAATTCAGACTCATTAAGTCTTAAGTGGAAAAAACAAATGACTCCTTAGTTTTCAACAGATATTTAAGCTGATATGATTGAAGAACTATGTTGAGTTTGAGAAACTGGCTATATAATTTACTGCAGATGCTTGGAGGGTTTTTTTTTTTTTTTTTTGGTGTGATTAGCAAATTTGGCAATTCTAGTAAGCTTTTTATTCTTGGTTTTGCAGGCCACTTTGGACTTTTGACTTTTTAAAATTAAATTTTCGCTTGTTGGCATTAAACAAAAACAATATTTGGAGTCACTTTGCTCTTTGGTTGATTTCAAATTACTTTATAAATTATTTTGATTATTGTTTAAGTACTTTTTGTGATTTATATATTTCTAGATAAATGAAATTACTCCTTTACCCTCAAACTGAAATAGGCAATAGAACTACAACATAGAAAAAAATAATCATTCAGACCTTTAATAAGATTCAGAATAGTTCCGCTTGCAAATGTCCACAGTTTTGCAAGTTATATTCATCATTTAGGCTTTTATAGTTTGTGGATTGTGATAGTACGTGATGCCAGTTTGGTTCCAACCGTGGGCCTCGAAATCACACCGTGACTGGAACCAGGGAGGTTCCGGTTCCCCAAAAGAAAAAATTGGACCGAAACCGCCGGTTCGATTCCAGTTCCTGATTGGCTGATTTTTTTTTCTTAAATGTTAGCCGTTGGGCCCAACGGTTTGCTAATGTTAGTAGGTTGTTGGGCCTCCAACAACAACTTATTTATTTATTATTATTTTTCCTTTTTTTTTCTATAAATAACCCCACCCCAATTCAATTTTCTCCGCTCCAATTTTTTTTTTTTTTTTAATTATTTGCAATTACATTTATTTTTAGTTTTTTACTCAATTAAAATTAATTTTCAACAAAATTTTCAAATTTATTTCCATCAATGTTTTCACATTTTTTCTTCAAGGATTTTTACACTTTAATTTTTTAAATGGCAAATGGAAGTGGAGATGGTCCAAGGCGTTCCATTTCGATGAAAGGTAAGGGTCGTACGACGGACAATGTCGATTATGACAACACCGCCTATCACGATTTCCTGCAACACCAAGCCTATGTTAAAGCCTTAAACTCTCCTTATCCCCCTTTAATAATTTCCAAACTCGATCTCGATGCCACCCTCCATTTGACAAGCCAATCAGAAAATATGTCTGATCCCCCTCCAGATTTTGAATTTGAACCACCTATGGAAAGAAGTTACAGAAGCAGCCCAAATCAGATCTCTTTGTACTCCATATGAAGAAAATAATGCAAGCATATGGAAGTACTATAGCGGTTTGCTATTAATGCAAAAAAGTATTTAAGTGGAGCAAATCTGGAGGATATGGCTCATATCGGAAGCATACAATGAACATCCATCCAGATGCACAGGTCGGATCGAGTTCACAAGCCCAAATTTTTAGCTATGCTACCTTTAACCAACAATTATTTAAATATAGTAATGAAAAAAATAGAGAAGAATTTGCTAGTATGGTTGCAATAGAACACTTACTATTTAGTTTTGGTGAAAATGTTGATTTTAATAATTATTGTCAATGAGCATTAAAACCTGCTGCATGTCATGTTCCTAGAACCACTTTCACAGAAGCACTTCATAAAATTTATTACAAAGAAAAAAGAAAGTTGGAAAAATATTTGAAAAATATAATGGTCATATTTCTGTAAATGCCGACATATGGAATGACCATTGACGAATGCATTCATACTTAGGTGTCACTTGTCATTATATGGATAATGCATGGACTATCCAAAAAAGAATTCTTGCTTTAGACTTTTTGATGATGCACACTCTGCTGCTAATATTTTTAGACAAACTTAGAATATTTTTTGAAGAGTATAAAATTGAAAACAAAATTTTTGTAGTTGGTTTTGATAATGCTTCCAACACTACTGCAGCTATTCCTGCTTTAATTGATTTATGCAAACCTTATCTTGGTGGTAAAATTTTTCATCAAAGATGTGCATACTATGTTTTAAATTTATATGTTCAAAAAGGATTAGAAACTCATCAAGATTTTGACTACAAATCCAATTCAAAAAATAATTATTACATTATGCAAAATAACTTAGAAAAATAACTTTGGATAGTAAAAGTTTATGTATATTACAAATCATTACCTTGGGAGTTTCTACAACTCCTCCATGGAAGAGCCGTTTCTTAGATGCCGATTCATTTGAGTTTCTAGATTCGGTGATCCTTGTTCCTGTCTTGCTTTGGGGAATGGAAGCAACACCCTCTTCCATTGCATCTTCACGATATTCACGGTCCTCCGCATCATGATGATTGTGGTCCTCCCTTACCACATCTTCCAGCATCAAAGAATTGTAGTAAGCACTTGACCTTTCACGATCTGATACCTTCCATGGGAACAAAGCCATCTGCATGTAAAGTGCACAAAACATTGAGGTTAATGAATAGTTTCAAACAGAAACCCAATAGTATGCCTAAGATAACCAGCAACACAATAGCAGGGCAAAAAGATTTCAAGCCCTGGCTAAGGGATTTCATACCTTCATTTGGAAAAACCAACCACTAATATTAAACACTATAATATTCAAGCACCCCCCCCCCCCCCCCCCCCCCCCCCCCCCCCCCATTCATAATAAGAAAGTGTAGGCAACAACCCACTATAATAAAGATTTAAGAATGAGCTGCATAGAGTAATAAGTAGTATAACACATAAGGGTTTTGAAGCCCTAGCAAGGGATTTCAAGCCCTGGCTAAGGGATTTCATACCTTCATTTGGAAAAACCAACCACTGATATTAAACACTATAATATTCAAGCACCCCCGCCCATTCATAATAAGAAAGTGTAGCCTACAACCCACTATAATAGAGATTTAATCAGCTTCATAGAGTAATAAGGGGTATAACACATAAGGGTTTTCAAGCCCTGGCAAGGTATTTCAAGCCCTGGCTAAGGGATTTCATACCTTCATTTGGAAAAACCAACCATTGAGGATATTAAACACTATAATATTCAAGCACCCCCCGCCCATTCATAATAAGAAAGTGTAGCCTACAACCCACTATAATAAAGATTTAATCAGCTTCATAGAGTAATAAAGGGTATAACACATAAGGGTTTTCAAGCCCTGCCAAAGTATTTTAAGCCCTGGCAAGGTATTTCAAACCCTAGTAAGGGATTTCAAGTCCTGGCTAAGGGATTTCATACCTTCATTTGGAAAAACCAACCACTGATCCCCATTCATAATAAGAAAGTCCCCCAACCCACTATAATAAAGATTTAAGAATGAACTTCAGCCAAGTTTTAAGAATCATACACCAATTCATAGAGTAATAAGTAATAATAACACATAACAAAATCTAGTGTAGCACATAAATGAGGCAAAATAGCCCAAATGGTTTAACATTTATGTGGATTTCAAATTAACAACCCCAATTCCTACACATGATCAATCTACTTATTAACGCCCTGATTTGGACAAACCAACCAACCATTGATGTTAACTAGCTATTTTATATAGATAGACACAGAAAATGAATACACATAGAAGTAAAATACACACCGTCGTACTGAAGTTTGATTGAACTTTTACAACCCTTGTATTGAAATTCCAATTCTTAAATCTTGGGAACCCTGTACTTTTCCGTACGCCGATTTTACCTTCCAAACGGCAAATCCGTTCAACGGCCCAAACCTAAACAATTAAAAAAATCTCATATAGAAATTACATATCTCATAAGTTTGATTTACACATGAATTCATTTGGCAACTATTACCTGAAATGCTAGTAGAAATCCATAAACGTGGAATGTGAAACACTTCGAATCATCATTGTTCTGCTGATTGTCCAACTCCGCCTGCTGATTGTCATTGTCTGTTTCTTCTTCTCCATCTTCTACTTCAGTTTTCTTCTTCTTCTTCTCTTCCTTATTCTCCTCTTCCTTCTTCTTCCTTCTTCTTCCTCTTCTTATTCTTGGGGCCCTCATTCTCTTCTTTCTTCTCGCCATTGCCTCTTAACCTTTCAAGGTGTTTATCGACTGCATTCTTCAAACAACACAAGGTGACATCGAATATGTACGAGCCCCAAGGAAAACTTTCAAATGCATCAATGTCCTCAACTAAAGACAACACCCAACGGGGTATAGCTGTCCGTGCTTCATCAATACCGAAGAATTGGGACACCATTAATAGGTATCCCATCTTTAATGCGTCATCACCCTCTGAAGGCTCTGTGAGCCGGTTAAAGGTTGCCTCCAACAGTTCAATCGACGGGTTTTCATCTACGAAATAGTGTGTTAAAATAGATTCCTCATTGACTTCTTCTTTTTTTTGGAACCCTTCGGGCAGTGTGCCCATGTTAAGGCCACTGCACAAGCAGAATTCCTCTCTCCCAAACCGAGCTTTCTTCTCCCCTAAACCAAACCACATTTCATCCTCCTTTTTTGATTTGGGAAGAATGAGTTGTCTTTTCAAAAGATTGTAGATCAGCATCCCATGAAACCTTATGGGCTGTATCATATCCAAGTACTGCCCAAAGGGGCCTTCTTTAAACCTATCTAACACGCGGCAACGTGTCAAGACCAACTTCAAATCTCGAAGAAAATATTTTTTGTTATGCGAGTTTATTCTCACATGTACCCAGCTTTTATGGTCTGGATACCGCCATTGTTTTTAGAAACGATCGGCCGCCATCTGGTTTACAAGAAAACAAAAAATCATTAATGCTAAGCATAACAAAAAAAGGGATTTCAAGCCCTGGAATGGGATTCTAAGCCCTGGCAAGAGATTTCAGGAATTGGAAAAAGAATTTCAAGCCCTGTACATGGATTTGAAGACCTGAACCGGAATTTCAAGCCCTGGAAAGGGATTTTAAGCTCTGATTTGGACAAAACAAACAACGATATGAAAGGCTTCCCACCCAGTCCCGGGTCCCCACTGGGGTACTATAGGGATACATGATGTATGTCAACACAAAAATAATACATAAGCCCCAGCCCCCAACACCACCAAAATCCACCAATTCCAAAATCCAACACTTAACATAACATCACAAAAACGATATACAACAACACTACACTTCACAATCGCTTACAGGGCTTCAAATCCCTTTGTCAAGGATTAATATTCAGACAAATGGGGCCACATTGTTCAATTAAAAACTAAAAAAAAACCACCTGTTCCCCCCCGGCATGGCATTGCATGAACTGTTACATGAACTGCAAGATAACTACTCATGTTATCTCATGACTAAGCCTATTTGTTTCACTTAATTTACTGAAAAGTAAATTTGAACAAAAAAATCAAGAATAAACCACTGGTAACCCACCACAAGCCAAGTCACCTAAGTAAAAAATCAAATCATCATCCATGCATAGTTACACATTGATGCAAACAAAACAAATTAATGGGAGGTTAAAACACCAGAATGAAGAAGATAATGAGAAAACGAATGAATACCTTTACTTGCGAGTTGCGACAAAGGCGTCTTCTCTAACTCGAATGTGGAATGAAGATGACAAGGACAAAACGGCGGGCCCCGGTCTCGGTATTCGACTGTTCTTCTACTTGGTGTGTTCTGATTCTTCTTCTTCTTCTTCTTCTCTCTCGTTTGCCTCTTCTTCTACTCTCGTTCGCAACCTCTGCTCACTGAGATGGCTCTTCTACTGGGTTCTTCTCTCTCGTTCACCTCTTGGGGTCCTCTACTCTCCGCAACCGCTAAGCTCCTCACTGAGATGGCTCTTCTACTGGGTTCTTCTCTCTCGTTCGCCTATTGGGGTCCTCTACTCTCGTCGTGGCAATCGCCGGGCTCCTCAAAAGTGATTTTGAATTTCAATTTTAGGTTAGGGCAAATTGGTAATGATGCTTAATTGGGGTTCACTGTTTAGGGCCATTTCGAGATTTCCTCTTTAAAATGGTTTTAAATATTAAAATCCCCTTAAGGGTAGTCTTGGAATTTCATGTGCCCAAAGGGACACAAATGCAAGAAAAACATAAATGAGACATTTTTGCTCTTTTAATTTTGAAAGGGGACATTTCCTTCCATTTCCACAAAAAATTAAGGCTTTTCATGTAAAAATCCCCAAAATCGTCACTTGAGAGGATTCCTTCCACCACAAATAATCAAACGATACAAGAGATAAAATAGGAAAAAAAAAAAAAAAAAAAACAAGTGTCAAATTAATCCAAAATCATAAGCAAAACATGAAAGATTTACATAAGAGAAAATGAAATCTGTCAAGACAGACAAATTTTTGTTAGCTACAATCTGAAGAGAATGGCCGATGCCAATAATATTGACTGTTGAGTGGAACTGGAGACTGGTTGAAAAGCGACGGACAACAAGTCGACGACGATGACCAAGAACTCTACAGTTGAATGGTGGTCTGGTTGACAAAAAATGGAAAACGATTGAATTCAGAGTTAGAGAGAGAGGTTGGTTTAATAATTTTAGAGTTTAAACTCAAAACGACGTCATTTTGAGTTTAAAATTTTAAATTCCTCAAAACGACATCGTTTTGAAGACAGAATTTTAAATTAAACCGATTCAGGTAATGCTGCACCAGCTGCGGCGGGGCCTAGACCTTGGCTAGAAAATCAATTGTTGCCTCCTCCATTATAGATGGAAAACAAAAAAACAAAAAAAAAAAAAGGAAAAATGGAGGAGGCAGCTACACACATAGAATAAAAAACCATCATATCTAATAATAACTTTGGCAACTTTGTTTTGTAATAATTGTATAAAATCTCATTTGTTTCTATAAGTTTTGTGGTTTCTCCTTTCAAGAAAAAAAAATAAGTTTTGTGGTTTCTCATTGCTATGATTTTAATTGTATATATATATTGATTTTAAATATTTTATAATTTAATTATTTATAATATTTATTAAAATTAAAAGAAGGGCATATTTGGTGATTTGTGGGGTGTGTTTATAAAAGTTTCATATTTAAAAAAAAAATATAATTAATGGGATGTAGATATGAAAATGGTTGTACATACAGTTTTTTAGAGGTGTAAATATCACCGCTCTATTTAATTAATTTAGTTTGTGAAAATTGTGGACCAAAAACTTTTGGCCCAATGAATCCAGGTAAAAAAATTGGGTCAAGAAATGTGGATAAAAAATTCAGATCAACAAATATGAGTAAAATTTACGGGTCAAAACATGATCTGGGTAAAACCCGAATATTTGTGGGTCAGGTTCTAACCTTACCGGCTTACCGGCATGCACATTCTGCAGGTTTGGTGTCGGATTTTGGATTTTAGGCCCTTTGATATTTGCGGGTTTGGGCCCGCAATTTACCAACCTTATTTTATTTATTTTAATTATTTTGAAATACTTTTTTTTTTTTTTTTTAAATGTCAATTTACCAACCTTATTGAAAATATTTATAACAATTACTATCCTATATTGTTTTTTTTTTGACAAGAATTACTATCATATTTGAAGATTATAATAATTAAATACTCATATACTAAGGGGTCGTTTGTTTTTTTCCACTTAAGACTTAATGGGTCTGAATTAAACTCATTAAGTTATTTTGTTTGTTTTTTTAAATGGTCAAACAATTTAAAAATATCAAAAAACAACTTTTAAAAAAAAAGGTAAGAAATTCTGACTTTCAACTTAATTCCAAATCACTTAATTATAATTAAAATATTTTCTTCCAAGTCTATCCTCCAAAAAAAGATATATTTCTAAATTTATCCTAATTTGATATGGTGTAGAATTATTTCTTTTAATGTATTTCTTATTTTAAAAGGCTTTTAGAAGGGGAAAATAAAAAAAAAAAAAACTAATCACTTCTCATATTGAAATCTTCCTAGGATAAACAATTGAATTTCTCTCCTACCAAATCCTAGTAAGAACCCTTTATTTATTTTTATTTTTTTTATCTACGTGTAGTGGCAATTATAGAACTCTTTAAGTATAATCTAGAATGATAATTTATTATGATTGTCATAGTTGCAGTTATATAATTTATCAAATATTCTTTTTGTTGTTGCATTCGATATTGAGTAGATTTCGTGACTCGAAGAGGTTATAGAATAATTGTTTATATATATATATATATATATATATATATATATATGTATGTATGTACCGGTGTATGCAATTTAGGGACCTATTTAACAAAACAAAAAAAAAAACAAAAAAAAAAAAAAAAGGTATCTAGGAACCTTTAAAAAAAAAAAAAAAATTGGTTTCTGGTTGCATATGATCCAGGAAACAAAAAAAACAAAAAACAAAAAACAAAAATGGTTTCTAGAATTATTTACCGGATATTTGGACAATATGTAAAATTGAATTTGAACTTTTATTTTATTTTTTTTATTTTTGACAATAAATTGAACTTGAACTTTGTTTGCAGAATAACATGTAAAATTATATTCCTACATGATTTTTTTTTTGTTTTGTTAAATTAAACTTTGTTTGCAGAATAACATGCAAAATTATATTCCTACATGATTTTTTTGTTTTGTTAAATTAAACTTTGCTTACGGAAGAACATGTAAAATTTTATAAAGAGTGTTGCATGTTAAATTACTTCTTTTAATTAGTATGGGTATAGATGTAAACTTACTTCTTTTCAGACAATTTTATTTTTAAAAAACAAACATGTTGACAGTACATTCAGACGTGAGAAAAAAAAAAAAAAAAAAAAAAAAAAAAAAAACATATCATTCAGATTCAGGTTTCAGTCACTATTCAGTCTTCAGTAAAATTCAGGACTATTCAGTCTTCAGACAAAAAAACAAACGACCCCTAATAAACTTGCAAAATAACATTTCATTATACAATAACAATTGATAAAATTTCAAAAAGACAAGCTCAAGTCAAATAGTGTCACATATACTCCCGATAACCTGAACATTTACATTTCAGAAATAGGTACTAGACCAAAAGCATAACATTTCACATGTACATTTTATTTATTACCAACGTTGGGCTAAACTATGTATATTAATGCATTTATGTGATTGAAGCACAAAAGAATTTAACATATGTACTTTCGTAAACATACTATAAAATTCAACTAAGGGTAAAACTCATTTATAGAGAATTTAGTAATAGGTGTCCCACCTTTGTGTGTGGGTTTCTCTCCCCATCGTGGGAGAGCTTGTCTGGGCCGTGCTTGGATGCCAATAGTTGATAGATCCCAGCTTGTGTTTTACATGTTTTCATGTATTCCTGTCCTGGATTTGTATTCCAGGTGTTGTATCTCAGTTGTTGGTTATTGCAATAAAAAAAAAAAAAAAAAATTTTAGTAATAAACTAATAATAATGTAAACAAGGACTGCATATGTAGGAAAATGAATATATATATATATATAAGTATTTCAGATCTAATAATAAGGAAAATAAATTCGTTCCCTAAGAAGTACATTAGGCAACTACATATGTATTATGCAAATATCTACTTAAGTTCAAGGCTTCACTAATTATATTGGAAAGTCACGGGAGACACCTAAACATATATAAGGAACAATAATCATTTAATAAAACTCATCAAATGAAATAAGAGTGCAAGATGAGGTTGGTCCAATGGTAAAACCCCTCATAACACACACGTACACACGCACATGTACACGTACACACGCGCATGAATGCACATGCGCACATGCACACACACATGCACACACGCACATGCACACGCGCACACGAATTCACACATGCACGCACACGCACACGCACACACACATACTAGAGCACGCGCGCACACACACACACACACATATTTACTACTAGAGTACTAGGGAAGTTTAAAACCAACAAGGAAACCCTCTCCTACATGCATAAGTTTTCCTGATCCACATACACACATGTATTTATACTAGAGTACTAGGGAGGTTTAAAACCAACAAGGAAAGCTTCTCCTATATGCATAAGTCTTCCTGATCCATGCAAAGTCCTACTCCTTTACGCTCAAGACTTTCCTGTTTAGAACAAAGAGAAACTCCTTTCCTTTAAGCACAAGAACTTCTACAAGAAAACCTTTCTTTTTTCGTGCACCTTTCTTGATCTGTGCAAAATACGCCGTCACCGCGGTCTGGGTCACGATTGGCCACCTGCGCCCTACACCGCGGAATATCATTGAAAACGACCGCTTAGAATACCACAATTTGCGCCTTTTAATTTGCCTCCGCCTCGATATACACCGCGTTGATCTCACTAAAATTGACCACGGTCTGCGCGGCTGTCTATACACGTGCTTACGCCGCGGTTCCTTTCGGAATCCGATTCTTTGGTTCTTCTTTGGTTTTCAAGCCTCCCTCAAACACTATCTCTGACTTCCCAACGTTTCCCACGTCTCTAAGAAGTTTCACATCAGTTGAGTCTCGTTTGGTTAACATTTGGTTCACTTGGGAATACAAGCCAAAACACCTAACAATTCTCTCATTTGGCGAGAATTCTGAAGACTTTCTCCACAGCCACAACTCTCTATACCGAGAATCACCATACCGAGAATCACCATACCCTACCATAAGGTATAACCTTTTAGGAACGAACTATCCTGAGATTTCTTCTTGTTCCGACACCATGTCAAAATAATTTGTTGAAATTGTAGTTCAACTCCTCAAGTCAAATTTCCAGGGAGTTTGTCAGCCATCGACATCTTTTTCCACCACACAACTTGCATCACCTTCTGACTAATGACTTCTACGCAATTGTGGATCCACTAGCAGCAACATATCATCTTCATTACAGTGGAGAAACCTGCCAAAAGAATAAACGTATCCTTGTATCACCCAACTCAGTGAAAGACTTGCTATTAGTACTGGGAATGCTTTGCTAGATATGCCCCACACCACACCAGAGACTTCGAGCATTTTTTTTTAAACGCCTTGTGTAACCCAGATCGGATCTCCATGATTTGTACTGGCCACCACAAGTCCATCAATATCCTTTCTCCATCAAACCCCACTGTGTTTGAAACTGCTTTCATGACGTATCTCCTTCGCTAAACCTATACTGGGTAACCATAAATCATCATCCCAATACCACCAAGTCCTCTATACGATATTCTATAAGGACTTGACACCGCCATCGCCGGTCATGGGCTTTAATACCAGTTGTTGGGAATCAAACCGATGAATGTAGAAGCTACATGCCTAATATTCACCACATAACAAATAACGTCTACTAGCTAAAAAAATAAGATCAGAGAAAATAAATCAATCACACAAACACAAGATAAATGTGGAAATCCTAAATCAGGGAAATAAAACACAGACCGTCAGGACGATAGAGAAATAATCCACTATGTAGTATATTTGTAGAACCACACACTCCAAGATTCTCTCTCTCACAACCCAAACCCCAAACAACCGAGCTTTACCGAGCCCCCAAGCTCACAACTGAGCTTACACCTAGCTCTCAACTCACAATGCTCATCGGGTCCTCCTCCGAATGCACCCCCCGAATATCCCCTTAGGTCTCCCCTAAATATCACCCACGAATCTCCCTCTTGATCCCAAAATATTCCTCGGATCCCTCCCCATATATTCCCATAGGGCCTCCCCCGGATCAAACCCACTCTCTGATGTTACAAGTGTTTCTTTTTACTCTACTCTTTCAATAAACAAATATTACATGAATTTATACTAGAGTACTAGGGAAGTTTAAAACCAACAAGGAAACCTTTTTCTACACGCACAAGTCTTCTTGATCCATGCAAAATCCTACTCCTTTACGTTCAAGACTTTCCTGTTCAGCACAAAGAGAAACTCCTTTCCTTTAGGCACACGAACTTCTAGAAGATAACCTTTCCTTTTTCGCTCACCTTTCATGATCTGTGCAAAATACGCCATCACCGTGGTTGGCCACCTGTGCCCTACACCGCGGAATGTCATTGGAAATGACTGCTCAAAATACCGCGGTATGCGCCTCTTGCCTCCGCCGTGGTCTACACCGCGTTAATCTCACTGAAATTGATGTAGTCTGCATTGCTGTCTATGCACGTGCCTGCGTTGTGGTTCCTTACAAAACCCGATTTTTCAGCTCTTTTTCGGTTTTCAAACCTCCCTCAAACATTATCTTTGACTTCCAAACATTTTCCACGTCTGCAAGAAGTTTCACATCAGTTGAGTCTTGTTTGGTTAACATTGGGTTCACTTGGGAATACAAACACAAACACAAAAAACCTAACACTAACTCCTTTCCAAATATCGGAATTTTGTCAAACACCTTTAAATTTATATAATTTGTTAAGCGCACAATGTTCAATTCTGACATTGCAGATTTCGATCCTCTAATGTCAAAATGCAGCACAAGATGCAGTAACTAAGTCTAAGTAGAAAATAAGATACATCCAATAACAAACAAATTAGTGGAAAAGATATGAAGGAACAAGGAAGAACCCAAACATTGTAAAGCAAAAGCGTTTGGATGCATTGAGGTAGCATTGTAGCAATACCCAATTTTCCATGATCCATAATCAACAAACTCTAAACCATAATTTGAAAGCTTATGCATAAAAAAAATTTCCTTCGATGAAGATATGAGACAACTATTCATGTAATTAATGAAAGATATCCTATTTACCCACCTAGTACCAACTTGCTTATATGTTAGCAATTCAGTACCTTTAAAATCTTTCGAAGGTCTGGTTAGAGTGATCTTCTAAATAGAGCTCCACCACATTTTGTGTCATATTTTGTTTTGTTTTGTTTTTTGTTTTTTGTTTTAATTTTTAAAGACCTTATGTTGGAGAGAATTTATAAAAATTAAATAATAAGATATTAAGGCTAGATTTAAGCCAGATTTATTTTAAACCCTTTATTCTCAAGCTATAGATGCATGTTTTTTACTGAAAAATCTTTTTGAAATACACCAACATATTCTAAAATCTTAAGAATTGTAAATTGTAAACTCAAATGTTATTTTCCTTAAAAAAAATTCATTTTTAATTTATTATTATTATTATTATTATTATTATTATTATTATTTTGTAAAACAATATTACTAAACAATGTCAAAATCATTTCCATTTCCATTATGCCAGGAACCATGTCAGGAACAGTTGAGTCACATTCTCAGGTTTTCGAGAAAAACTTTCATGGGACGGTCCCAGTGACGTGGATATGAGACCGTCTAATCAAAGCACGCCACATATACATTGGGAGAATATATGGCACACATGTGACACACTTGTGGCTTGCTCTGATTGGACGGTCCCATATCCACGTCATTGGGACTGTCCCATGCAAGTTTTTCTCCAGGTTTTCATGTGTTACAGCCTTCAGGAAGCAATTGTGTCAGTGTTGGTGAATGTACACAAACGAAGTTAAATTGCTTAAAGCATACCTAGAGGGGGGGGTGAATAGGTTTTTACACCTTTTTTCAAACCCTTGAACAAACATCCGTTTGTCCCTCAAGGTAGCCTTACACACAACACTATAATCCAAGATAGACATACATAGACAATATGATGACACAATCATAATTGAAATGTCTAAGTATATCAACAAGTCATGTGAGGTAAAATATCAAATAATCATAACAACAAAATAAACTTGTATTTCATAAGATGTTCAATGTGTTACAAGAGTGAGCAAAATGTCACTAAACAAATATTACAATATACAAAAGAATCAAAGATACAAATTGATCTATAGAATGAATATACTAATCACACTATACAAAGACTTGATTCAAAATACATCACAAGTCAATATTATGAATCAAGACAATAAAATATACAATTAAAATATAAGAGAAGAGATAGAAAGAATTAACACAAGGGATTTTTTTAACGTGGTAAAACCTCCAAGGAGGAAACATCCACGGGTTGAATTACAACCATTGGGTACTATATTATTGGAAAGTAAACATAGAACATTCACAAAGTGACCAATCTTTAGCTCACCCAACCTAGTGAAGTCTAAGCCTACCCAACCCTATTGGAAAGTATGAAATCCCTCAATGATGCGGAACCACCATATATTGGACAACACACTCAACCAACATCGATGGTAGATTAGAAATTCCTCAAGAGTGCATACACATCCCGTGTACCCCGCTCTATCGGAGTCTATGTCTAACCATACGCCTAGGCCTACCAATATGTTAGCCAACTCCCTATCCAAGGCACTCTTGCCTCTAGGGAGCCTCCCATGCATGACTATCCGAGTCCTCCCGACTCTAGCCATGACTTCTTGCTTACCTATCCAAGTCATCCCGACTCTAGGCAAGACTTCTTGCTTGGCTATCCGAGTCATCCCGACTCTAACCAAGACTTCATGCCTTTTACAAGGACTTCCTAGTGTGATCATGTGAATGCAAATGATGCAAACATTCATTTCAACATAGAACATGTGATCAATACATTCTATGGCACAAATAGACCTAAACATGTGAAAACACAATTAATCAAGTCTAGATGCAAAAATCCATGAATAGAAACCTAAGCATGTGAAACACCTAACACATATACTCAAAGTCTCATTCACACATATAACACTTGAATCACAAAATGTTCATTAAGTCCTAATTCAAGATGCTATCAATATACAATCAAAGTCTAGATATATGAGATTAAAATCAATCAATATACTAGACAAAAATATAGAGCAAGGTTTTGAGATTTACATCAATCAAAACCTATATTCTCTAAATCACAAACAAATACACAAATCCATGATTTCTCCAATCAAAGGACCAAATCAAATCTCAAAGTCATTTTAACATAAAATTAATTCAATTAAGTATCAAACAACCTAAGATGCCATTCTAATCACAATACAACTCACAAACAAATGTAAAACCTAGAATCATAAAATCTAGTCAACATAAGTCCACAAATTGAGTTTCAATTGGAATGATAATCAAGCTACCTTTTCAAATAGCTTTCATAAAACAATAACATATATATAGAAGAAGAAACCCCAAGCAAATGGAAGGTGAAATAACAAGAAATCCCAAAGTTGAGACTCAAACCTCAAATTCTGCAGCTGGTACGAATTTCAGTGTCCAACCACTTGAAATCACGATCAATCAGCCACCAAATCACTTGGAGATGTTAGAGGACTCAAATACGAACACTCTCCAACTTGAATCACTCAAATCCGACTCCGGATGAGGAAGATATGGTGTTTTGAAGTTTGGAAAAATTGGAGAGAAGTGTATACGGGAAAACTGAAAATTTTTTGCTTGGAAATTCAAAATGAGAGAGAGAGGGAAGAAATAGGAGGAGAGAGAGAGAACATTTCGACCAATCTTGTGGTGCCACGTCACCCCCAGGCCGTGGGGGGCGCGTGGCCCACACGGGAGCAGAAGGGGCTCCAGGCCGTGGGGCCCACGGCCTCAACCACGGCCAGCCCATGTGGCCCACGGCCTGGGCTGTCCTCTCCCGCGCACTCTCGGTTCGTCGGCCCGTATCTCGAGCGTCCGAACTCCGAATTCGAATCCGTTTTCGGATTACGAACCGTGACTCTCTCACACACAAAAACAACTATACAACTTTGAAAAACGGTTGAGAAATCATCTCGGAAATCATCGATGAAGTCAACACAACGTAAGAGAACGTAAAGTGGCATAGTCAACACGTTTGGACTCGAAACCTTATGAATGAGTAACCGAAACGACCGGAACTCAATAAGGCATTGAATAAGAACATGTTCAAGTCCTAAACACAAAATACGGAAACATATAAACACAAATACACACACATATGCTAGTTTCCGGACATAGTCCTAGAAAATGCAAAACACAAAGTTTATTAACTAAAAGTGAATGCATGAGCATATTTTGCCAAGTGTGTGAAAGTGAAATGTAAATGAAATAAAATCATGAAGGGACACACAAAAATGATATGTGTGGGTGTGTGCCTAGCCTTGTAAGAGATAAGAGGTCATGTATACCTTTGTAGACCGATAATGTCCGAAACTCTTAAAAGCCGGCAACTTGAACGAATAATGGTTGAGACGTCCTTCGTCTTCGAAATCCTTCATTTTCTAACCACTAAACATTACAAGTAAAACACGTTTTGATATGGAATTAATGCCAACACTAATTATCAACCTAACAGTTGGTTAAACTGCTCTTGCCGTCCATATGTTTGAAAATTAAACTGCCTCAAAAAATAATGCACTACAAAAAAAAAAGGGCTATTGAGACGTTTTTTTTTCGTCCCGATAGCCCAAAAATCGTCCCAATAGGTCTATTGGGACGAATTTTATTAGCCCCAAATTACGTCGCCTCAGGTGGGTCGCAATAGTTTCTTTAGGACGAAAATTGAAATTCGTCCCAATAGACTACCTGTAGGGACAATTTTTGTTCGTCCCCTTTGACAACTTGTAGGGACGAAATATTTCATCCCTTTAGATAACCTATAGGAACGAAATTTGAAAAAAAAAAAAAAAAAAAAAAAAAATTTTGTTGCCCACTCAAGCCACCCACACCCGCCCAACACATATTACAAATAATATGTGTTGTTACTAGGTGTTGAACCCAGCTCGCCCACGTTCAACCACCCTCCTTATCGTGTTGAACCCAGCTCGCCCACGTTCAACCACCCTCCTTATCCACCGTGCTGTAGCTTCGAATGTGATAATAAAAGCATAGTTTTATATATAACCTCTAATTGTTATTAAATTTTTTATTGATTTTTTTTTCAATCAAAATTTTATTTGTAGATCGATTCCACTAATTTAAATTTTATTTTTATTTGATAAACAAATTGATATTAAAAAATATTTATTATAACATTTAATTAAATTAATTTTTTTAAATCATATATTGTCAGATCAAATGGTCAATCGTTAATCGTATTCGGAATTAGACATGACCTCAGTTCTGGTTCTTGATTCGGAACTAGTGGTTTTGATTTTCAATTAGGAACCAGTGGTTTCGGTTTTTGATTCCGAATCAACAGTTTCGGCTCCAGTTCCAGTTCCAGTTACGACGATTCGGTTCTTTTTTTTTTTTTTTTTTTTTTTTTAATAATAGAAAACCTCTCAAGACTTATAATTATTGATCCATATGAAGAATTTATTGGAAAAAACAAAATTCATCTCGATAGAGAACCACTTTGGACGAACAAAATGATTCATATTACATCATTTTCTAATTTATATGGTAATTTAATTATTAATCTACCTTTAAGGAAAAACTTTAAAAAAAATCAAGAATTTTCAACAAAATTAATTAATTAGTTCTTTTTTTTTTTTTTTTTTTTTTGAATTTTTGAATGGATAACATATTTTATATCATAAATTCTAGTATTTTGATTATGTCAAAAAAATTCCAGTAAAAAAAAAATTCGAGTACTTTGAAGAATTTTTATCAACTATGTATTTATTTTATTTAAACATTTCTATCAATAAATAAAAAAGAATGCCACAAGTGAAAATATAAAAAGAGATGAAATAAGAAATTTTATAAGATGAAAAGAAAATAATAGTAATAAGAGAGGAAAGAGAGAAATAAATGACTAGAGAGAAACAAATAAAATGTTTAGGAAAAGAGAAAAAATATGAGAGAGAGAAACAATTAAGATAATTAATGATCATGAAATCTTGACCATTCAGACAAGTATGATCTAATGGATACATAAGTGTGACAAATTCTGTATAAAATAAAAAAGAGTTAAGATGTACTCATAACCATAAATACAATAACTATTATACACATCAAAATAATATATAATTTTTTACCTCAATTATTTACCTCATTTTCTCTCCTTTCATCTTAAAGTAATATTTTCTTCATTTTCGTCTTCTAATACTTTTTTCACGTTTCTTTCTTCACTTACATTCATCTAAGCCTTTTGAAGATTAATTGAAAACGCTACAAAAAAAAAGGCTATTGGGACGATATTTTTCATCCCAATAGCCCTAAAATTGTCCCTATAGACCTATTGGGACGAAACAAATTCGTTCCAATAGGCAGTCTATTGGGATGAATTATATATTTCGTCCCTAAAGATCATACAACATTGGACAAAATTTGTCCTAATAAACATTCTATTGGGACGAAAATCTATAGGGACGAAATATTTTCGTCTCAATAGGCAGTCTATTGGGACGTTTTTTTTTTTCGTCACAATAGGATGTTTATTGGGACGAAATATATAATTTGTCCCAATAGACTGCCTATTGGGACGAAAAAAATTCGTTCCAATAGACTGTCTATTGGGACGAAAAAAAAACCGTCCCAATAGATTTTTCGTCCCAATAGGTCATTTTTCTTGTAGTGATGTAATCGGAAGAGAATTAATGCTTGCATGTTCCTGCAGCCAAATAATTCCGACTTGACATGTAGAATCACATGGAAAGGACAGCAACCAAGTCAAGCAAATGTAATAGCATTGACATATAAATATATATGGCTTCTGATGTGGGTCCTGTACATGTCTAGATCCGACATCGGTTATATATGGTGTTATTTATGATCAAGCTTCAATATATTGGTAGCATCGTGGTCCAAACCGTCCAATAATAGTAATTAAGGAACGAGATTGACACATTAACGACGTCCCTTTGACCTGGGGCACTATTGAAGACAGATTATGAACAATCAAACAGTTAAACGTGTCAAAGACTTCATAGCGCTTATATAATTTTTTATTTTTTTAATTTTTTTGTATCGAAGATCCCGGACTTTGTCTAGGCATCCAACTGCGTGACACACCCGTGACCAATTAATGGTTATGACGGTCTATTTGTTGGTTGTTGTGAGTAGGACAGATGTGAGTAGGACAAATGGGAAATCCTGGCTCACACCCCCGGCCACACAAAGATGCAAGCGGGTAAATAAGAACTCGCCTTCGCCTGGGTAGGATTCCAACTGCTGATTTGGGAGTTACCCATGCCCCAAGCATGTCCTTCCACCAACTAAGTTAGCGCCCTGATGGCTGACCACAATGTAATTGCTAAGAATAGAACCAAGGACTTGGGTTTCATCCCAAGCCTTGGACCACCAAGGCAGCCACCTCGTGGTTAAAATAATGTTAGTAACTAGGGGTAATTGCACAAACATCCCCTGACATTTGATATAATTACACACATATGGCAGTTTTGACTATATTAACACAAACATCCCCTGACCTTTGAAAAATATTGCATTAACATCCCCTACCGTTAATTTTCTACAATTAGCACTTAATGGTTAGGGGTAATATGGTCATTTTCACTAAAAATATTTTAATTTTAAAATAATAATAATATGAAGAACTTTTTGTTTGATGATTTAGAGATCTGTTGTTTGATTATTTGAAGATGAGGAAGATGAGGAAGATGGGGAAGATGTAGATTTGATTTTATTAATATTTTAATTTTAAAATGTAAAATAGGGGCATTTTAGTCATTTCGCCCCTTTGACCATTGTTTAGCAGTAAAAAGTTAAAGGTAGGGGATGTTAGTGCAATATTTTACAAAGATCAGGGGATGTTTGTGTTAATATGACCAAAACTGCCATATATGTGTAATTATATCAAATGTCAGGGATGTTTGTGCAATTACCCCTTGTAACTATTAGATTTAGAAACTTAAAATATTAGGAAATAACCCAAATTAAATAGTATTTAAGACATGCTAATGACAACCTAAAAGTCTTTTTTTTTTTTCAAGATTGGTTATAAATATCGACCAATATTAATACTAGTAAGTTATTTTATTTTATTTTTTATGATATACCAAATGACGACTCAAACCTAAAACGTAATACTAGTAAGTTAACGCCAAAAAAAACGACTCAAACCTAGCTAGAATGTAATACTAGTAAGTAGTAAGTTAGACACCACAAAAGCGTAATATGTGAACAGTACTATCATGATGCAAGTGTATCGACCATTTAGCTATAGGTAAAGGTAGAAGTAGATAACTCTACACAGTTTTGCAGGCTGATCCACACAATTCTTATGTTTGTGTATCATTTTTCTTAAGTAAATTTGCACTAGGTCGATTGTTGAAATTATTAAATGTTATTATTGAGTTCTTATCTAATAGTTTAAACTTTACGATCCAGTGGTTACCTAGCTAAGAGGAACACCAATAACTTGTCGGCTTTGTGAGACCGACAGACATAAAAACTATAGTTCTTTTGACACCACTAGTCATTGTCATCGTAGAATTTAGAAGTGCTAATAATGCCAACCAGCTGGATCAGCACGTACGCATTTTGAATTTTCCATTAGTGGGGCAACTAAATTTGCTTGAAACTCTCTCTAATAGTTCTTGTAGGAGGAGGGTAGAACAAGCAACTGGGAACATTCTCATGACCTAGAGATTTAAGATTTTGCATATATGATATACCCTACATTTGCAGAACTTTAAAAGAACAACAGTTTATATAATCCTATGTTGTACGGACACGGATACGGCAACACGACACGGTATGATACGAAGATATGTCAAATCTCTAAAAACTAGGATACGGATACGGCGGGATACGGTAATTAAAATAATATATTTTTATATTATATATATATATATATATATAATTCAATAAAACACAAGCAAATTTCTAGATATCAATAACATTAAAAAAAAAAAACATAAAAATTGTCACATTTACCATATACCATATTCTAAAATCCAAATAAAGTTTATAAACTCCAATAACCCACAAAGGCCAAATAAAGTCTATGAACTCCAATAACCCACAAACGCCCATGCCTCATAAATTGTAATGGATCCAAACTAAAACATAGACTCAAACTAAAACAAAAACCAACAAAAACTGGGTAACTACTAACTCAGTCTCCATATATGTCTCAAGTTCTCTCTCTCTCTCTCTCTCTCTCTTCATTGAAAATTAGAAACCCTAGCTCTTTGCCTCTTTGCCTCTTTCAGTTTCACCGCCGTCTTTCCGAGTTCATTGAAGGCTTCTCTCTTACCTTCTTTCTTGTCGGCCTTCTCTCTTCCTTGCTTCTTACCCATTGGCCTTCAATCCGGTATCTTACGTCTCCAACCATGGGTACTAGATTTCAATCCGGCAATGCAGAAGTCCTGGGTCAGGCTCTACAATCTCTCCTGGGAATACTGGCATTCGAAGATTATTTCTGATTTAGCTAGAGGTATAGGTGTTCCTTTGAGGTTGGACAAAGCCACTATTGATGGTGATATTGGGTGTTTTGCTAGAGTGCATGTGGATGTTGATGTCTCTTCATTGCCTCTGACCTCTTTGTTGCTGGAGAGGGATGATTCTCAAAGTTCGTTCATTTCGGTTGAGTATGAGAATCTCCCTACTTTTTGCTCTACTTGTTCTTCCATTGGGCATTTATCTCATGCCTGTAGATGGAACAACTCTAGTAATGTTTCTTCTAGTATGGGTAAGTCGGCTCTGATTCAAGTTGGGTCAATTGTGGTTGGTAATGAGGCTGGGTTTTAGGTTCTCTGTGGTAAAGCTTCTACTCATATGGAGTTTCAGCTAGTTTCTTCGGCACGTTCTGTGGCCCCAATGTCTAATGCTTTTACAGAGATTCACTTTGATTTAGCTTATTCGGAAGATGTGGCGGTTTTGCATTCTATGGTATCTAGGCCGACCATTGGGGCAATTGTCTCATCAGACTTGGTTTCATCTTTAGGTTCTGTTGTTTTAGTAGTTTTTACTGATTCCGTCTTTATGATAGGTTCGCGAGAGCATCAGTCTAGGTGTGTTGGGGTTGCTCCGGTTATGCCTTCTTTTATGATTGAGGGTCTATCAGTTCCATTGGATTCATTTTAACAATTATCAGTTAGGATGGCTAGTGCGGCTTCAAGTCTTAGGGTTATGGTGGTTTCCCCTTCCATTGGGATTGATTCTGCTATAGTTCCCAATTCTTCATCTAGTATTCTTTCTCGTTTGGATGTTCCTTCCTCGATGGGTTCCAATGTTTCTTCTTTGTTAGATGAGCATGATTTGGGAGGTGCTGGAGATCATGTTGCTCACCCGACTACTTCTTCGATTTTATCAAACCCTTTCTCTCGTTTGGGGGCTTCGGCACGGTGGGATGTTAGGGTTCACCGGGTTATTACAGATAATTCAGTTATGCAGTCGGCTTGAGTAGTGAGGATTAATTAGAGAGTTTTGAGGGATAGATCTTGACCTTGTAAGGGTTCTATGGTGGCTACAGATGCTATGGCTTTGCTCATGGTTTTGAGCCTCCTTTGTTCAATTCTCAAGCTGAGCTTCGTCTTATTGCAGTTTCTTCTTGGGAGTGCCAAGTTAAGGAGAGCGAGGTTGATGCTTCTCTTGTTTCTTAAAGGACAATGATAGTTGAGCGTAGGTTGGTTCTTATAATTTCAGAGTCCGAATACCTCAAATTGTTTTCGATGATTAGTGTCCTCTACTGGAATTGTCATAGGATTGGGAACGGTTTTACGAGGCGAGTCCTCAATGATATGTGTCGTTTGCATCGTATTAGGTTTATAGTTTATGTTGGCATGTATTCCATATCAAAACGTGTTTCTTTTGTAATGTTTAGTGGTCTATATGTTGAAGATTTATGAAGACGAAGAAAGTCTTGGCTACAATTCATGCAAAATGCCGGCTTCAAAGAGATATGTGCTTCATTGATCATCAAAGGTAATATAAGACCTCATATCTCTTACAAGGCTAGGCACACACACACACATGGCATCCTTGTGTGTTCCTTCATAGTTAAACATCATTGATATATCACTTTCACACACTTGATAATATATGCTCATGCATTTATACTATCTTGACAAACTTTGCTTATTGCATGTTCTAAGACTATGTCTAGGAAATAGCATATGTGTGTGTTTTTGTGTTTGTATGTTTCCATATTTTTGTATTTGGACTTGAATATGCTCTATTATGATTGCTTATTGAGTTCTGGTCGTTTCGGTTACTCATTTATTTAATTTTGAGTCCAAACGATGTAGCTACGCTACTTTTCGTTCTCATTCGTTGAGTTGACTTCATCGTCATTTTCCGAGATGTTTTCTCAACCATTTTTCAAAGTTGTATAGTCGTCGTCATGTGTGAGGGAGTCATGGTTCGTAATCCAAAAATATATTCGAATTCAGAGTTCGAATGCCCAAGATACGGCTGAAGAACGTGAGGGAGCGCACGAGAGGAGTGAGTGGCCAAGAGGCCACGTGGCCCAAGCCGTGTAGGAACCGTGGGTCCCATGGCTAGAGAGGCTCTCTGGCCCCGTGTGGCCCACGCGCCCCCCACGGGCTAGGGTGACATGGCCACTCGTGATTGGCCCATTTTTCCCTTCTCTCTCCTCCTTTTTATTTCCCTCCATTCCCTCCATTTTATTTTCAAGAAGAAAAGATCGTGTAATCCCGTCAGATTTTTTCTCCCAAATTTTTTCACTTTCCAAACACCATAACTTCTTCATACGGAGTCGGATTTGAGTGATTCAAGTTGGAGAACATTCGTAATCGAGTCCTCTACTTTTCCAAGTGGTTTGGTGGCTGTTTGATTGATATTTCTGATGGTTCCACACATAAATCCAAACCAGCTCGTGAATCCAAGGTATTGGTCTTATCTTTGGGGTTTCTTTCTTTTTAACCTTCAATTTGCTTAGGGTTTCTTCTTATATATATATGTTTATGTTTAGTGAATGCTATTGAGAAAGATAGCTTCATAATCATTCTAATCAAAAGTCTATTTAGAGACAAATGTGGACTAGTTTCTATGATTCTAGGTTTTTCACATGTTTGTGAGTTGTATTATGATTAGAATGGCATCTTAGGTTGTTTATAACTTGATTGAATCAATTTTGTGATAAATGACCTTAAGATTTGATTTGATCCTTTGATTGATGAAATCTAGGATTATTGTATTTGTATGTGTTCTAGAGCAATCTAGGATTTAATTGATTTATATCTTAAATCCTTGCTCTTTATTTTTGGCTAGAATATTGATTGATTTAATCTCATGTATCTAGCATTTTATTGTATGTTGATAGCATCTTGAACTTATACTTCATGAATATATTTTGTTCAAGTGTTGTATGTGTGAATGAGACTTTGAGCTTATGTGTTTGGTGTTTACACATGCTTTAGGTTTTATTCTTGTATTTTGCATCTAGACTTTTATTACTTGTGATATCACATGTTTAGGCCTATTTGTACCATGGAATGTATTGACCACATGTTCTATGTTGAATTGGTTGTTTACATCATTTGCATTCACATGATCACACTAGGAAGTCCTTGTAAAAGGCATGAAATCTTGGTTAGAGTCGGGATGACTCGGATAGCCAAGCAAGAAGACTTGCCTAGAGTCGGGATGACTTAGATAGGTAAGCAAGAAGTCATGGCTAGAGTCGGGAGGACTCGGATAGTCATGCATGGGAGGCTCCCTATAGGCATGAGTGCCTTAGATAGAGAGTTGGCTATTATATTGGTAGCCCTAGGCGTATGGTTAGACATAGACTCCAAAAGAGCGGGGTACACAAGAGGTGTATGCACTCTTGAGGAATTTCTAATCCTCCATCGATGTTGGTTTTGTGTGTTGTCCAATATATGGTAGTTTCGCATCATTGAGGGATCTCATACTTTCCAATAGGGTTGGGTAGACTTAGACTCCACTAGGTTGGGTGAGCTAAAGATTGGTCACTTTGTGGATTCTCTATTTTTATCATCCAATATATATAGTACCCTAATGGTTGTATTTCAACCCGAGGATGTTTCCTCCTTGGAGGTTTTACCACGTTAAAAAATCTCTTGTGTTAATTCTTTATATCTCTATCTTTTATATTTTATTTGTGTATGTTATTATCTTGTTTCATATTATTAACTTGTGATGTATAGTGAAGCAACTATTTGTAAAGTGTGATTTGTTGATTCATTCTTTTGATCATTTTTGTATATATGATTCTTTTGTATATTGTAATTTTTGTATAGTGATATTTGATCACTCTTGTAACTCATTGAACATCTATTGAAATACAAGCTTTCTTTGTTGTTGTGTTTATTTGTTCTTATACCTCACACAACTAGGTGATATACTTAGACCTTGTTCACATGATTATATTCTCATATAGTATTTGTATGTCTTTCTTGGTTTATTTTGTTGTGTGTAAGGCTACCTTAAGGGACAAACGAAAGTTTGTTCAAGGGATTGAAAAAAGGTGTAAAAACCTATTCACCCCCCCCCCCCCCCTCTAGGTATGCCTTAAGCAATTTAATTACGTTTATATACTTTCACATCGTCCTTCTCTAGTATGTATTACTGAGACTATGGTGGTGTTTTATTCCATTGTTTTTGGCCCTTTCTTGGTTTGCATTTGATTGGTGAAAATTACAGAGGTGTGTTACTATCGACCATTTAGGATTTTGCTTGTGATTCTTTCTCTGATGCTCAAGTTGTTTTCTTTCATGAGCAACAACTTACGGTCTCACTCTCGGTTAACTTTAGGTTACATTGGTATACTTTTGTTTATACGAGAACTTCTGCTTTAGTTTGTCATTCGCTTTGGCAGTCTCTTCATGATTTGGTCAATATGGTTTCTTCCTCGTGGATGGTTGTGGGGGACTTCAATGCAATTTTGGGATCTCATGAGTTTTTGGGTTCTCATTCTCCTTCTCAGAGTTCTTGCATGGATTTTAGATCGATGATTAATGACTGTGAGCTGATTGGTATTCGCTCTCAATGTTCTTGTTTCACTTGGGCTAGGGGTCGCTATACCAATACTCAAGTTGAGAGGAGATTAGATAGAGCTTTGGTTTCTGATGGTTGTGTTTCCTATTAGCGGGACATTTCTTGTGTGGCTCTTCCTTGTCGGTTTTCTGATCATTGTGCGCTGTTGATCTGGTTTTCAGACATTGATGTTCCTAGGCCTAGGCCTTTTCGATTTTAAAGCATGTGGTTAGATCATTCCGATTTCTAAGATATTATTCAGAGAGTTTGGAGTGCTCCATCTACAGGTAGCCCTCCTCAGGTGGTCATTAGTAAGTTGAGATGTTTGAAGAAGTCTCTCAAGCCTTGGAATTGGGAGGTGTTTGGTGATCTTAACTTAGACATCTCTAAAAAGTCAACGGAGCTTCAGTCCATTCAGCTTGAGATGTCTAATATGGGTTTCTCCCAGAAGCTTTTTATGGTCGAGTCGAGGGTTCATCATGATCTGGATGTGTTATTATGCCGGCAAGAGTGCTTCCTTATTTTGTATTACAGGGGAGTTTCTTAGCAGATTACTTTCTAGGATAGTGGAGTCTTCTCAACTGTTACCGATTTCTTCTATGAGAGGGTTTGTTGCTCCAACTCATCTGCTTTATGCGGATGACGTTTTGATCTTTTGTAGAGGTACAATGAAGAACCTAAGAGGTATCATGCATGCCTTTAAGACTTATGGTAGCATTTCAGGTTAGTTGGTTAATTGAAGCAAATCTTCCATCTATTCCAGTTCGTCTGTTTCTCTATACAGGATTTAAAATTTGATGTCTTTGGTTGGTATGTAGATAAGTTAGTTGCCATTCTCTTTTTTAGGGGTTATTTTATTCAAGGGTAGGTCCAAATGGTTTATGTTGTAGCCGGTTGCAGATAAGATTATGTCCAAGTTTGTTAAGTGGAAAGGTGAGGCCCCTTCTATAGTTGGCCGTGCTACTCTGATTAAATCAGTCATCACAAGTTCCATTGTGCATTTGTTCATGACTTATAAGTGGCCAACTTCATTATTGCGGTAGATTAATCGCAAGATCAGGAACTTTCTGTGGACAGGTTCTTGTGAAAAGTCCAAACTGGTCTGGGTTTCTTAGGCCTGCTGTTGTTGGCCTTATTATCTTGTTGGTACGTCTTGGTTTGAAGGATCTGGGTTTACTT
The DNA here is from genome assembly GCA_030490815.1 of Acer saccharum. NCBI lineage: Eukaryota > Viridiplantae > Streptophyta > Magnoliopsida > Sapindales > Sapindaceae > Acer > Acer saccharum. Next base: position 32,077,365 of record CM059866.1, read on the forward strand.
AATGACTCACTTTTGAAGAAATTCACTTGGAAGATCATGATGTCTGAAGGGTTTGCCTTCTCGTTTTTACAGAAGCGTTATATTAAGTAGTTTCGGAAGTCATTGGGGGGGGGGGGTGTAGACCTGACACGGTTCCGGTCTGGTTCCGGTTCCGATTCCGGTTCCGGTTCCATTGGAACCAGCGGTTTTGAACCTTTTTTTTTTTTTTTTTTTACAAATAAAAAAAAAAAAAAAGACTTCTCTAATAAAATAAAATATATAAATGACAAATTACAAAATTAAATTAAATTATAAAATAAAATTACAAATGACAATTTATGGGTTCTTATGGATGCTTGAACCATGGTTGCAAAAGAAAAATGATAACACCCTAACCAATGAAACCACATTCAATTCTAGTATAATAATTGAAACAAAAACTATAAGTAGTATAAAGATTTATTTTAAAACGTGTCCATTTACACGAGGCCTGACTTTAAAGTAATTCTCCGGACCAAGACGGGCACGGCTGTAGTGTCGGATCGAGAGGAAAAGGTTTCTTACTAGGTTTAAATGAGGTTCGAAATGGACACGATACTTAAAAACACTTTTTTTTTATGAAAAAGGGGTTTTTGGGGCCGGAAAAGTGGCCACAAGCCCTGTATCATTGGATTCCTTGCATCATTCTATGTGATTTCAAAAAAAAAAAAAAATACTCAATTCGGACATCCGAGCACAAAGTTAAAGGCATATAAAAAAATATTTTTATTGCAAATTTTTTTTCTTTGAGGCAAATTTTTTCTATTCTCTCGTTGTCAACGGCAATTTTTCTACTAAGAGTTTGACACTTTGTGTTCTCTATTCCGTTCAATACTCATTGTTTACCAAAGCTGAATACCGTCTTCAAAACAATTACAAAATGAAATAAATATTAAAAACCTTGGAAACTTGGAGACTTGGAGACTTGAGAGTGTTGAAGAGAAATTAGAATTAGAGAATTGAGAAGAAATTGGTGTGAGGAAAAATGAAAGGGGGGGTGGTATTTATAGAAAAAAAAAAAAAATTGTGCGAATCGGCGGTTCAACCAAATCATAGAACCAGAACCGGAACCGGAACCGGCCTCCTCCGGTTCAGGTTTCGGGACCGGGGCCGGGGCCGGTTCTTGAACCGGAATCGAAAATTCGGTTCCG